>SRLM01000269.1:1401930-1528762 GCA_015708895.1 Populus ilicifolia
TCTCAGCTTTCTTGTGTAAAACATTCAGCTCATTTCGACTTCTAGAACTCCAGATATGGCCAAAATACTGAACAGTGATCGGGCTGGAGGACAGATTCGGGTTTCTTTGTTGTTGCAATAATTTGGACTTGAAAATGGCCTTTTTAGATCTTGGGCTCCATATGAAAGTTGTAGGCCTATATCTTACCTTTCCATCCATATAAAGTAGGCCTAAATCTGAGATCTATAGCTCCAGATATGACCCAATTACCGAACAGTGTTCCGGTTTAGATTGCACCGACATCTCTTTTCTAAGTTTGATCATCTCTTTGCTTTTGTAATTGAAGTTCTTAAAGTCATCAATCAATCCTTTTATTTATGTGATAGGCCTGCATTTAAAATGGACATTTACCATAAATTAAAGGTATCTTATATTATTAGATAGATTATTATAAAACGTACTTTAGTTAAGGAGTTATTGATACTTTAAGTGCAAAATGATGATATAAAACCATGATAAAAATGCACTTTTGAATACTAATCAATAGACCTCACTCACTTCCAAACCTAACGTTATTAGACTTAACTATACAATAAGCCCAAGTATTTGTAAGTCTAGAAAGATATCAAATCCAACACCTTTAAACTCAATTATACACTAAGCCCTAGTGTCTGTAGATTTAGCAAGACATCATACCCAATATCCTTATATTTGGAACCAATCCATATTCGATTAGGCCTCATGTCAGGTCATAAGGCTATTTTATAGTCCTTAAACATAAAATTTTAAGAATCTAGGATGGTTATTTCTCTACACTCCTAAGTATATAAAAGTTTGTCTTGTTTCAATAATCATTAATATTTACTAAGGGTTATTCTTATCGATATTAATGTTGTGTAAGGAATGTTTCTTCTCATTTATGTTTTCAGAAGGAAATGACTCTGAACCTCTTCAGTAAAATAAAATGTTCAAGGGCTATAAATATCTTCTAAACCATTCAGATAAAGAGTTCACACTTTTCCTATTTTCTAAAGTATTTGTATTCTTAAAGCACTTATCATACATAAATAAGAACAATCACTTTTGTTCTTAAATTTAAAATTTATTCCCTTATTTATTGCAATTTCTTATAAAAAGTCACTAACTTTTTCATCTGAGGGTCCCTAAATCCCATGAAAGATATTGTTTTGTAGGTGTCAGGATTTTTATCATCAACTATTAATTTTTTAGAACTTTGGAGAAGGAGGTATGAAAGTGAACATATGATCATCCTTTATCTTAAAACTTAAGATTCTCATTCTTGAACATAATGAATTTTAAAAACATCATTAATAAACACTATTTATGGAAAAGTAATTGAAAAGCCTTTGATTGTTCTCTTAAAACTAGTTTTTAACATCCCTTATCACTATTAATAGTAGACAATCAAGATACTCATGAGGTGAGATTTCTTATAAACCTCCCTACAGTAACAAGCAAATCTACACTAACAAGATATGGAACTTATCCACCAGGTGTAAACTATTACTTAAGTTGTGTTAGTAACTCAAGGACCACTAAACCCTACCACCCTAGTAAGTCTCAGCACAAGATATAGCTTCTTTAGTCTTAATTTCTCAACCATAAATCGATCCATCGACTAGGAGATAATTGTCTTATCTTAAAGAGGTTAGACATAACGACTTGGAGAGATTTCCATTAGAATGGCCTTCTACCCCTCCCCCCTCTCATATAACTGTTATTAAGCCTTACAATAAACCTGAATGAGAGTCTAAAAAGTCATAAGCATTAAAAATAATTGAATGTTAATGTAATATAAAGGATATAGTACTTCCTATAAGAGTTCTAATAAGATTATAAATCTCTTAAAAATCCTATTAAGACTAGGAATATCTTAAAAGTCCTATTGGGATGGTTTAATTAGATTAGGGTTAGGAATCTTATTAAGATTAGGAGTCTAGTTTTTTTATTGAAACTAAAACTCTAATGAGATTATAAACTCCTAGAAATACTCTAAGTGTAAATAGGGTTTCAGACACGGTTGATATATTGGGCTATTTCACTTAATATGGAACTAGTTGGGTTTATGGGTCTTGAAAAACTATATAATAGGCATAATGCTTTGCTATTTACATGGGTTTATGAAGCTCATACAATAATCTCAGCTTGTCACCATTAATGTGGGCTTAAAATCCCTAAATAGACTTGTTAAAGCAGCCCAAAAGGTTGGTCTTATATGAAATCTTATTGTACCTAGGGTTAAATTTACTATATTTAAAGGAATTTTAATTGGTATAAAATATGACTTATTTTAATCTTATTAAAACTTAAAGAGAAGTAAAATATTAGAAGGATTTTAAAAACATAAAAACTAGAATTTGAAAAAGAATGGGAAAAAAGAAAAACATGAAAAATTATGGATAATTTTTCCTTCTCTTCAACTTCTTTAAAGAAAAATACTTGTTGTCTTTTTTATATGTGTGCTGGTCATTTTTTAAAGTAAAATTAGCATAAACTCTAGAATAAATCTTCCCCAATATAAAAGAGTTTTAGGGTTAGGAATGGATATTTATTCTTGTTGAATCATTACTAGAGGTTAGATAATTAGATGGTTTATTGATTTGCTATTATAGAAGCCTTGGGAAACCTTTTCTTCTTTGTTGTTTTGTCATCTTCAAAACAAGGTATTTTTCATACCATTAAATATGTTATAATTGATTTTTATATATATAAATATTTGTTAAAAGGATAAAAATTTCAAATTCCAATGTAGCAATACCCTAATGAATTTTATATCTTATTTTTATTATAGGTCTTTTATGGTTTTTTTAACTATAAATATCTAGATTTTATTGAATGTGTTTAAGAGTTAAATAATAGTGTTGATTTTTTTCAATCATGAAAAAGAGTTCTTAAAGTATTTGGAATGCAAGAGTTTAATTGACCTGAATTAAGAGTCAAAGTTATGATTTGAAGGGTTTAATTGTACATGGATAAATTATGTTACACTAATGATTTCTTAAATTCATGAGCATAACACATTTTGCTTTAAGATAAAGATATGTAATTGTTAGATAGGTCATAAAATTTGGGATATTACAAAGCCACCGATCAATTTGCTTTAAATTATTGTTATGAAATATCATTGTTTTAACTTGTATAATAAATAAAGTTTTCATCTAAATCAAATTGAAAATATTTTAGTTTGATATTAGTTGTGACTGATACATCAGATAAAATGAAATAAGTTTCATAAACAAAAATTGATTCTTTTAGAATAAGAATGAATGACTTGTGGGTTGGTTATGGATAATAATGAACTAATATATGATAGGATAAATATTTTTTGGAATGTGTTCTTGTGATTTTGGATTAAATAAGGCATGTGTGTCCTACATTACTCTTTATTTCTTGATATACTTCTCTTCTCACCAAAATCCCTTTAAATTTAGCTAAAGGTTTCTAAATAAAAACAAAAAAACAAAAGGTGTAGAGTATTTTATAGTTTATTTATGCTAGTAGAAATTAAGATTTGTAATTAAAAAAGAATATGGAGGTTCTAGAAGATGTATTCAACCTAGTGAAGCTTTTGACAAAGGTAGTTCGAGCACTTAGAATTACCTAGGTTAGGCCCATTAATTTTCTTTATAACTCAAAAAAGTTGGTATTAGAATTGTTCATAACCAACCTTATAGTCTAGTATGTTTGTTGCAATTATTTTATGATTATGCATACTAGATGATTAGTTAAATAGTATTTAAGATTATATTTACATGTTAACTAAAAGATGGAACCTGATGAAGAATTTAGTCAAAATAATATTAAGCTCATTTACCTTTCATTAAGGTTTACAAGTATAAACCATTATTCACCATTTACCTGTTGAGATAAATAAAGGTCATGGTTATTTTTAATGTGTTAATAATACTAAACGTGAGATGGCATCTAATAAGTTGGGCTTAAATAGATTGTCGGGCCCATTTAGGTTATTCTTAGCTTAATAATATTAAAGGTAAGGGTTAGGCAATGCATAAAATATATATGACAAGAGTTATTTGTTGAACGGATCTAATAGTTGCATGAAATGCAATTAATAACTAGAACCTTTTAGTTCAGCTTATTATTTAAATAAAAAATAAACATTAATTTATCAAAAAAAATAAGAATAGTTATTGTTCACTATTATCAAGAGAAAGGTAAATTGAAATTGATCATAAATAGTATGATAGATCAAAAAGTTCATGATCAACTAGATAGAAGAAATACCATTCAATGATCAACTACAACGAGATAATCAATAACAAGTAGGGAGTTATAATTTTCTTGGATGAAGCGATCGACCATCAAAAAATAAAAATAAAAGATTCATATGATCAACTAGAGCATTCAAACCTATGCAAAACTTGAATATTTGACATTTACACTTAATTAGTGTTACATAACATATTAGAATTCACATGTTTATTAGAAAATGAGATATGTTTTAGCAAGAGTACAATTTGTATTAGAATTCATCATGAAAGCTCCTTATCTTATGTGAACGATTTATATAGGATTAGATTTAATAGATTATGTAGGACTTTAATATCTTGCAACAATACAAATACAACTATTGTAAACAATGGTCAACCTTATATATGTAATTTTATTCAATTTATCTTTCTTGTTTTTATTTACAGCTTTAATTTATTACTTATTTATTAATTTTATTATTTCTCGTTATCCTTTATCTTTTCTAAAACTTTCCTCTTTTATTTTGAACATGTTTTTTTACATATGTGGTAGTCAAAACATAAAGCTTTTTCTTAAGGTTTGAGATCAAATATCCTCACGTTTAACTTGATTTCACGAGACTATTTCCTGCATTCACTTAATATTAAATTCTCACTTATAATTTTTCTTTATTGGAAGTAAGAAATGAAGAACATGTTGCATAATTAATCTAAAAGTATTCAAATCTTAATCAACAAATTGTCATTTTAGGTGGGATAAATTCAATATCTATTCTATTAAATACAAAATTATACAAGATACTAAAAGGGCTTAGTGCCCCTTTTATTGTTTACTTAGACACAAAGCATTGTGGATTCAAGTAATGTAATGGCAATCCAACCCTTGCCACAAGGAATTTCAAGGGCAACGAGGGAGGGATAAGGTTGTCTTTTTACTGGGATGCATTTGGCTTTGAAGGAATGGTTGGGGAGAAAATGGTCCATTTAAGTTTTGGTGGGGTTGCCTTAAGCATGAGCCAAGCTCGCACGCGAGGACACCTGGTGTTTGGGCTAACCCGGCTTTACACTGAGGCTAGCTTGCCCTTGCCTTGGATGTGAGCTAGGCTCGTACCCTAACATGAAGACACACAGTGTTTGGGTTGCTTCCTTGTATTGGGTCAAACCTATGGGCAATGTGGCACGCAACTAGACTTGCACTCCACGTGGCAAGACCTAGCATTTCGGCTACCCTATCGATAAGTTAGGTTAGACTCAACGTGGCACTGGGGCTAGCTTGCCCTGTGCCCAAGGTTAATAGGTCTTACATTCTAACTCAATTTTCTTAGGTTTTTTGTCAAAACCCAAGGCTTTTGGGTCTTAAGTTTCTAAATATAATTATATCCCTTATAAATATTATTATTTTTATTATAGTTGAAAGTATTAATATCTAACATATTATAATTTAAGTTCTAAATATTATTTTTTCAATTATAATAAAAATGATAGTATTTATATCCCAAATAATTGTATCGTTGATATCAATACATTGAATTATAATAAAAAAAATAATTTTTAGAACACAAATAATACATTTTTTTCATATTAATATTTTTAATTATTACAATAAAAAAATATTTATACAAAAAATAATAATATTTATACCACAAATAATACTATTTTTACTATTAATACTTTCAATTATTATAAAAATAATAATCTTTTTACCTCAAATAATAATATTTTTTTTATATTAATACTTTGAACTATAATAAAAATAAATATTAATACTTTCAATTATAATAAAAATAAAAATATTTGTATTGAAAATAATGATATTTATACTACAAATAATAATATTTTTATATTAATACTTTGAAATATAAGAGAAATAATAATATTTATGGTGTTTGGGTTGTTTACCCTTGCACATGGTCAAACCCGAACACCACGTGGCGCTAGGGCTAACTTGCCCTTGCCGTGGGCAGGAGTCAAGTTCGTGTCCTCATGTGGGGGCACCTGGCAAGTGGGATGTCTTTCCTAGCACTAGGTTAGATCCAAGTGCCACAAAGTGCTAAGGTTGGCATTCCTTACCCTAGGCATGAGCTAGGCCCACCCCCCATGTAAGGAGATCTAGCACCTAAGATACTTGCCCTTACACTAGGTCAAACCAGAGCATAATGTAACGTTGAAGTTAACTTGCCCTTACCCTAGATAAAAGCTAGCTTGCACCCCCACATGAGGACATATGATGCTTGGGCTACCTGCTTTTGCATTAGGTTAGACCCAAGTACCATGTTGTGTTAAGACTCGATTGCCAAGGACTCGCGTGCCATGTGGCGAGGCATGGTGCTTGAGCTACCCTGCCTAGATGCTCGCGTCAAGACCAAATGGTAATAGGCCATTGTTAGAACCTAATTTGCTTCGGTCTTATGCCACGACATAATGGTAATGGATTCAACGCAGCATAGTTTTGAAATTTGGCCTAGCCTGGTGGATCAACCTCGGACCTGACTTACTCAGGGCTGGAATCGAGATAGATTTAAGAAAAAATAGAAAAGTCAAAACCCGAGATGACCTGGTTGACCCAACAAGACCCAGTCAAAAACTTGGTTACAACCCGTTGATTTTATTTTTTTACTAAAATGATGTCATTTTAATATTAAAAAAAGTCAAAATTGACCTAGACAACCTAGTGACCAAGTCAAAACCCGAAACCCAAACCTTGAATAGGACCAGCCACCAGACCGGGTTTAAAAACTCTATTGCACAGGATCTAATACCATTAGATCCTATGCAGGACCCATGTCTAATGAATCTTGCCTCTTGACCAATTCAATTGGGTCCTCACCAAGACCCAAATAATTTGTGTTATAAGTATTATCCAGTTTTTTAAATATAATAATATTTATAAATATTATTATTGCTTTTATAATTCAAAATATTCATACTAAAAATATTATTATTTGTGTTATAAATATTATTATTTTTATTAAAACTTAAAGTATTAATATAAAAAATATTCTTATTTGTATTATAATCATCTTTGAAATTCTTAATATAATTATTTCTGTTATAAATTTTATTATTTTATTACAATTAATATTAAAAAATATTATTATTAATATTTAAAAAATATTATTTTTTATGCTATAAATTTTTACAATATTTTTTATGATAATAAAAGATAAATTCACCGCCTAACACGAACATCTAGCTAGTGTATTACAAAAGAAGAATACAGGTAAAATTGATGCCACTGCAATTGATGGACAATCAATACAACTAAGAAAGTGGGGCCAGCAAGCTCATCAACATCTTGGACTTCAAAATGTCATGTGAAGCTGCCCATGTTTGTGTCCTAATCTGAAAGACGGTACCAAAGATGTTGCTTTCAAATGGTAGCTGAACTCATACGTATATATGATAAAGAAAAGAATGGCAGACAACCAGGCATGAATGGCCAGCTCAAAACAAAATCTCCCCTAGTAATCATAAAATTCAACTATAAAAAATTACGTGGAGAATAGATATAATACAGGATTCAGTTTCTGTTTTTCATGATTTTAACTATCCAAGATCCTTTGTAAATATCTAATAATTTCGGCAAATAGTTAAATGCATAAATGAATCTTTTAATCTCTAATAGATTTTGAATGAATCCTCAAGCCAACCACTTTGGACAGCTAGGAATTTTAGAGTATCCTATTAACTATTGTCGGAAACAATGTGGAGATTGCCACAATACTACTGCATCATATATAACTCCAAAACCCATCTTCCTTTATATTGCAATTCCCACCGAAACGAGAGCTAAATTTCCCCAAGCAAAAGTAAGGGAAACAAAGACACTTTCCCGAGCCAATTTAGCTTTCTTTCTCCTCCCTATGAATTTACCACAAGGATTAAATCCAGATGAAGGATCTCCACGATGGATGAACAAGGCAGACAGCGCATGGCAACTAACAGCAACCACAATGGTCTGCCTACAGAGTGTTCCTGGGCTAGTCATTCTATATGGAAGCATGGTCAAGAAAAAATGGGCTGTCAACTCTGCCTTCATGGCCTTCTATGCCTTTGCCGCGGTCCTAGTCTGTTGGGTCTTATTGGCCCATCAAATGTCCTTTGGGGCCAAGATGAGCCCACTGTTAGGGAGACCTGGCTCTGCATTGTCAGAAAAACTTCTCCTTGGACAGTCTAGGAGGGGTTTGGTCCCAGTGGCTGATTTTGTGTTTTACCAATTTGCTTTTGCTGCTATTACTGTTGTATTGCTGGCAGGTTCTTTACTTGGGAGGATGAACTTCTATGCTTGGATGTTGTTTGTTCCTCTATGGCTGTTTGTCAGTTACACTGTAGGTGCCTCAACTATCTGGGGTGATGGCTTTCTTGAAAGACGTATAATTGATTATGCTGGTGGCTACGTAATTCATCTTTCCTCTGGGGTGGCTGGTTTCACTGCTGCATATTGGGTAATTCACATGCACTCCTTATACTTTTGTGTGTTTTAATTTAAGAACATAAATATTCACCTCGAAGAAGAAGAGTTATTAATAATAAATAAAGGAGAAATTTTGTTCTCTGCCAATGGATTTTTGTTGTATGCAAGCTATCTGACTGGTTAATTTTATGGTGGGTGATCATATACATATAGGTAGGACCAAGGCATTCACATGATAGGCAAAACTTTCCACCAAACAACATAATTCACATGTTAGGAGGTGCAGGGTTCCTATGGCTGGGATGGACAGGTTTCAATGGTGGATCTCCTTTTGCAGCTGGCTTGGTTGCTTCGTTGGCCATTTTCAACACTCATCTTTGCACTGCAACCAGCCTCTTGGTATGGGTTTCCCTGGACATGGTTTTTTACAGGAAAAGTTCTGTCATTGGTGCTGTCCAGGGGATGATCACTGGACTTGTTTGCATCACTCCCGGTGCAGGTCAGCCCTTTGCCGAGGCAAATTTCTTACGTTCACATTATGCATTCTATACACGATGATAAAAGTATGAAACATGACGCGGTAATTGATACATGGCAGGGATAGTGGAACCATGGGCAGCACTATTGATGGGAGTAATGTCTGGTTCAGTTCCGTGGTACACAATGATGGTGTTGCACAGGAGGTTTGCGTTCTTCCAAAGCGTGGACGACACATTGGCTGTCTTCCACACGCATGCTGTCGCTGGACTTTTGGGAGGAATTCTTTCTGGCATCTTCGCTAAGCCTGCCCTTCTAAAGTTGGTGTACCCAGACAGCACGTACCATACAGGATTAATTTATAGTTTCAGTGGCGTAAGACATGCGGATGGCTTTAAACAGATGGGCATCCAACTTTTGGGAGCTGCTTTTATTACTGCTTGGAATGCAGGCGCTACAAGCTTAATTTGTATTCTGATAAGCCGCATTGTCGATCTTAGGATGAAGGAAGATGACCTGGAAATAGGTGATGATGCTGTGCATGGTGAAGAAGCCTATGCACTGTGGGGTGATGGGGAGAGGATGCCGAAGCCTCTTCGTCTGCACATGCATCCCAGACTTCCTTACTTCTGCCGACAACGCTTCTGATATGTCCATCAGAACTGGATATGTAATGCGTATCTAATAAGTTGCAATGCATTACCATGGAATAAGGCAGTATTGCTTACTAGTTCATTGCTGCGGCACTTATCCACTTTTTGTTGGATTATTACTGCTTGCATCTTGTAAATTTTCAAGTTGGAAAAGAAGTTGTGATTATTGTCATAAAGAGAGGCATCTTATCATTATGTATCTTGCAAATTGGCAATTCGTAAGGTATACAAAACGCAAAAGCTTTATACTCTAAAAGACATGCTGGCTTTTTAAAGACATCAAAGATATACAATTCTGTCTCGGAAAAAAAGATAACGAACTCAAATGCAGGAATAAAACTGAATAACGTTATATCAATGCAATTAGCAAAGGAGAACAGGCAGGGATGAAAATTTGATAATTAATTTCACTGTGTCACAACTCACAACTGTACACAAGTATTCATTACAAATACACATATACCTAAAAAGCTTTACATCATAGGGTGGCGCAAAACGGCCAATTAAAGAACGGATTTCATATTTAAGCCCATTTTCATGGAGCCTTCAATGTCACTGTCTGCGATCTATTCAATTATAGTAGGTTCTTTCTTCCTGTCAATAAAAATCATGTGAAGAAGAGTTTACTCAAGCACAAAAATCAGTGCAACGAAGCAACGGGTAGCTTGTCATGTTTTCTCCAACCAAGGGAAGAAATAAGAGAGCATAAAAGACAAGAGAACTTATTAGAATTACATGGTGATAGAACACGTTGATCTTTTTCTTTGAGAAACATCATTTCTATTTTTTACATACACATCATCTACAAAGGTTTACATTTGTCACTGCAGCAATAGTATCTTTCAATCAGTATGGAAGAGAGAATTGATCATCTAATAGCTTTCAACAATTCAGGGGGGGGACTTGATCAAACTTACAGGGTGGGCATATCATTTCTGGACGCAAGTTTAAGCTGTACATACCAATATTTTGCACTTCTGATGACCATACACGAGTCCCTTGGACTGTTAACTGACATGAATGTGTCTTTAACTGACATGAATGTGTCTATCGAAGTGCTATGCAAAAGAATACCCATGATTATTTGTTCTCTGACCAGTATTCACCCGACAAATTCCATCTGAAACTACATAGGAACAAGCTCAAACAGACCAGCCACAAGCCAACAGTGGGAGCCTTAATAATAAAAACATCCTGAAATAAAGTTATATAGACATTAAGCCAGCCGTTACGTATGCAAGCAGCAAGGTAGAAGTTACACATGCAAGCTAGAAGCAACACTTTCAAAACTTGATATACCTTAAGTTGGCTAATGTTCCTGCCTTGACTTGCGAAGCTCCATCAGTTTGTCTCTCCACACGGCTGCAAGAGCAAGTGATCAAAATCAAATGGTTTTAAGAAGCAAGAGACTTCACTGTGTGACTGATATAGAGTATAATTGATAATGAAAATGAATTGCACTGTCAAAACAAAGTAATTTTTATTTTAAGTACCTGCATCAGTGTACCTTTCCTCTTGAACGGCTAAATTCATATTCCTTACAAGATCAAGTTCCTCTACCAGTGAATCTGGACCATCAGCAGCACTGGACAAAAAGATTCAAATCAATCTTAGAATCAGCCTCCCATAGAGATGACATCGATGATGGGGCATAAATAAGCAAGCATGGCCAAATACCTATCAAGGGACACATCATAAATAGGCTTTGAATTACGCACTCTTCCCACCCCATACCCAATTCGAATAGCATCAGTTAAAACAATTTGTTTACTTATATAAATTGGAGCCTGCATAGAGCAAAGTCCAACAATAATCAGCAGCATGTAAATCTTTTAGTACAATCAGAAAAAGGTTGTCAAAACAGTTAAACTAAAACCAGGAAACAAATCATTCAACATTGAAGATAGTAACAGCATTTGAATAGCTACGGTTTGGAGATAAATACCTTACATCTACTTGCCACATTTATGGCATCTGATGGTCGTGCATCCACACTAAGAATATCCTTTTCTCCAGGCTGCATATATTTGAAGTTCCACTTAACAAAAATAACAAGTACTAGTGATAATGGTTTTTAGGACAACTAAGACATTTAAGTCACAACTTTCTTTATTACCTTGCTAAAACATAATCTTGCAAAGTAAGTATTAGCCACTCTCTCTGTAATCCGTACCATTTTTACCTGAAATTAAGAGAAAGAAGTCCCCGAATGCTAAGGATGAATCTTTCTAAACTTTTCAATGTACTACAACTAATAGCCTAAGTGCCCAACACATATAGTTCCATACATCATATCCAAGTTCTTCTGCTACATTTCCCACAAGTTGGAACTGATCAGAGCAAACCTGCGAAAAAATCATGCAAACACAAGGGCTGTTAAAAAGTAAAGTTAATAAATAAACCAACAATAAATACAAGGAAGATGGGGGGAGAATTACTGCATTATCATCTCCTTGTATTCCATCTATCAATTTCTCAATAGCAAACTCCCCTGTGTCAGAAAACAACAAAACTTAACAACTAGCAAATTTGTCCAAATTTGTAATAAACAAAGACAAGAAGAAGAAAAATGAAACGACAGCTTTCTAATATACCAACAATAATCGGCAGCACAAAGTCACCATCACAAGAAACTTTAAGGAAAATCGTGGGACTTTGAAATCCACGAAGAAAACCATGTCCTAATAATCCTGTATTAGGCCTCGCTTCCTTTCTTTCTTGCAGACCAAAAGGAAACACCAATTTACCAGATGAATGCCATCTAACCTCCTCTTGAAATCCTTGCTTCCGCATTCGATAATGAGAAATTGTCTCTGCAGCCCATCAAACCAATTAAGAGATTGTCTCACAATAACTCATTAACTTCATTTCTCTTTTTCCCTTTTAGACCGTATCCAATCTATATAACCAAAACCCATTTATGAAAGACCAGCAAAATCTCTTAAAGTTGGGTTTTTTTTTAACTGGAATTAAGGTTACTTAACTTCCACATTGCAAACAAACTCATAAAGTACACCTCTTTTTCCCCTTTACCATACCCAATCAAAAAACCAATACCCATTCCTTAAAATGCACCAAAACCTCACAATACTGAGTTCTTTTGCATTTCTAGAGGCAAATCCAATAACAAAATCCACAGCTTTCTAAACCTTATCTAATAAAAACAACCACAACCCATCTTTTTAAATTCATCAAAACCTCGTAAATTAGTGTTCTTTTTTCATTTTTAGAAACAAGTTCAACAACAAAATCGACACACAAGTATCTATGTACAAAGAACATAATTATTAAACATAAAAAGAGAGGGAAGGAGAGGAACCTGAAACAAGAAGGGATGCGGGGAGAAAATCAAGACCATCATCATTATTATTATTATGAGCATTAGTGGATCCACTGCTATCACTGGAAGCCTTACAAGAAACTGATATTGATCTGGGACATTGAAAGCGACACCGTATCCTCTTAACTGAGAGCTGAAAGGAACAAGATGGACTCAGAGGAGTGTTTTTTTGTGGTGAGATTAAACGACAGGTCGGGTAATTTCCTTGATCTGTTGTCTTCAGAGTCTTGAAGCCACTGAATGTACGAACTGGGAATCGAGCTCCTAGCATTTTTCGTGTTTTTTTTTTTTCTCTTGTCTCTGTGTTTGTGTTTGTGTTTGTGTCTGTGTCTGTGTTTGTTAGGACGAGATGTTAAAGGTTATAGCAGACAGGGAAGGGGAGAGAGACGGGGAGACGGGGGTTGTTGGGTTTTGGAAGCCGCGAGTTAAAATAAAACATGTCCGGTGCTTATTTATTAGGGCTTTATCGTCATCTACTGTTTCCAAACTGACCAAATAAATTTATTTTAATACACTCTTATTTTGCAGAATATGCAAGAGAAAAATTTTGTTAATATATTAATTCCGATAAAAAAATCAACCTTAATATGTAAAAAAACGATTTAAGAATAACTAAACTGTTTATTTTTTAAATTATTAAATTTTATATTATATTGAAGTTCATCTTCTTAGAAAGCATTGTTTATTAGAAAATTGCTTTGTTTTTTAGTTTACTTATTTAAAAAACATAAAATTAGTATTGAGCTTATAAAATATTAGTTTTTAATTTGTTTTCTACAATGTTATTTTAATTTTATAATTTAGATAGTAGATTTTTCAAGTTAATTTTGGTTTTTAATTTTTTATTAATTAATTTTTTTTAATTTTATCTTTAATTATAAATTAAACTTTATAATATGTTTTCTATAAAATTATTAGAGACTAATAAATTGTAAATTTAAAATATTAATTGATATTAATTTATTATATTTTCATCATAGTATTTTTTAAAAAAAATATTATCTTAAAATTTTTTAAATCAAATTATATTTTTAATAATTAAGTTGTTTTTTAGCCCGTCACATCAAACTAACTTTTAAATAGTTTAAAATTTATTTTCTTCGAATTGAACATTTTTTTTAAAAGCTTAAAAATAATTATCGGAACCACAGTGTTGCGTTGAGCAAGCCAATGATTCAGTGGACAGCTAAGATAAGAAGCCAGGAGAAAGAAAATGTGCTTAGGATTAGCACAAGGATATAATTTTTATCTGTTAGCCCAACATGATTGCATGGGTCTAGTCATTTTACACAACTCGTGTTTTTTTAATCTAGAATTTGGATAATGTCAAGATTTCTCTTTTGGTAGGACAATGGTTGTGGTGCAAAGAGTTTTAGGTACTGTTACAACGTGCCGTCAAGTTACTTTACTTGCAATGAAAAAGGAAACAAAAAGTCATTTTTCTTTTTTTATTTATATAGGATGTTCCTGCTACCACGATTAATCTTTACAGTCTCTGTACAGTTCACTGAATATTTTATAAATTCAGTAGACATGTAAAACACCACGGGAGTAATAAACGTGCATGTTAAAACTCAAACTCTGATGAAATGGAAGGAAATAAACCTCTTTCACCGCTAGGTCAAGATCCTTGGTAAAAAAAAAAAGTCATTTTTTGTTTATCATGATAGAAACAAAATGCAGTGTTAATTATATAATAATGACAATCAAAGCTTCATTTCTTTCCTGTCATAATATATATGTGTGTGTGTGTAGAGTAATATCAGATACACATGGGCTGCCATTTTTTATCCCATCGGAAAATGTCCTTTGGCGTATTTTCGTGCATTCTAGAAGATAACAATTCCTTTATCTGCATCTGTCCAATTCCTCCATACTAAAAGGTATAATCTTGTACACGAGGGAGCTTAAGTGATAGACTCACTGTCAGAGCACCAATTTCCTGCGAATCTTTGATAATGGGAAGATACCAAGTGGTTCCGTTAAAGCAGTTGGGAAGTTGAGGCGTTATAAGGATTTTTTGCCAAAGCTGGTTTCTTCGTGAACTGCTTCAGCAGCTTGATAAGCTGGTAGGTCCTTGTGTCTCTACCAGAAGAGAGGCAGAGATCGAGTGGTGTTAAGCCATCCTGAGAGGGAGGTATAAAAAAAATGTGATTTGTGATGACAATGTAACGAAAAAGGACTTTCAAAAAATGGCCACATACTAAGATTTTCCTTTCGTTTTTTGTTTTTTTTTTTCCATTCCCCAGCTATTAAGCTTTTTTTCTTTTTTTGAATCCCCGTTTCATTTATTGACCATGGATCCTCCACATAAAGGAGGCAGCAGATTCTTATCAACCTATTGCCCTAAGTTTCAAACTCCAAGCAATTTTGTCTGTATCTCTCGTATGTTAGCAGTGGTGACACAGTATGCAACCTAAGCTTTACTATCATCTCAATGCGGTAAAGCACAGTACAAAAGCCAGAAACACATGCAAGCGGTGGTCTGATATCTTCCATGAATATTCATACGATGTGATGGTATGAGAGATTCCTAGAATCATTGTATAATTACCTTGTTTTTTAATGTCCTGTCCGCTCTTTTAATTAATAAAAGCTTCACTATGTCTGTTCTCTGGGTTTGAACAGCAAGATGTAGCGGTGCCCATCCATCCTGAAAGGGTAATAAATGAGAGTGTTCACCAATGAAGCATCGAAACTGAAATGGAAAAAAAAAAAGTTCGGTTATATCATCCTCACATTGTCCTGAAGGTTTATATCAACGTTATATAACAGAAGAAGTTTGATAGCTGGAGCAGATGCAGTTTGAACTGCATAATGCATCAAGGTGGCACCCTCCTGTCAGCAGCAAGAAAAGATAAAGATGAAGGCAAATACAATCTCATTAGAAAATGGCTGCAAAAAAGATGATGATTAGTCATAAGAGAACAAGTTGAACATGGTAAAATAAGATAAATAAGTATATTGATTGTACTGGCAGAAAAATAAAGTTAAGATAAAGAAAGTCATTGCGTCAACGCTCACTGCATCACGGACAAAAGGATCTGCTGATTCTCTCAACAGATAGCTGGTTATAGCTTGCTTTTTGCATACTATTGCTCTGTGAAGTGCAGTCCAACCATTCTGAGGAAAATGTAACGATCCAAAGTTCAAAACTGAGCAAACATGAAATACTAAGAATTCCAAGCATTTTTTCATCCAATACGAAATAGAGGGAGGGAAGTGCATAAAACTTGATGGGACTGACAAAATCCAACAAATCAGCACAAGGCAATTCCGCCTACCACATCCACGGCATTGATGTCCACATTGTGCTTCAACAACGCATCCATAAGGTGGAATTCTCCTGATGCAGCAAGGGTGTGGAGAGTTAGCCATTTGCTCTGCAGAGAATTCAACAAAAATAAAAAACTACAAATGAATTGCAGATTTGCGTAATGTATATTATCCAAAAAATCAATTGCACCATGTACAGCCCGTCATAACTTCTTCAAACAAGAAAGACATGCATGACCAAAAAAAGGAGGGGGGGATATAGCTATTGTAACTGTAAGAAACTTCTTATTTAATTCCAAAATCAGATTGAAACATCAGCTAGCAGTTCGATAACTACAAATTGAGAAAGCAGCAACTAATTATTAAACAACAATAAATATACATCAAAATCAAATAAAGTGACGAGAGTGGTCAGTGAACTCACAGAGTTAGCAACTGCTAGATCAGGTACCCGCTTATTCAACAAAACCTTTTCCTCCTTCGTAAACAACTTGCGTTTACCTATTTATTCAAAAACACAAGGCAGAAAAGGCGATATAAATAGCAAGATCTTGAAGCTCACATGCAAAACATTGAACAAAACAAAGCAACATCAGCACTCAAATCCAGAATGCATCTCATACGCTTTAAGAACTAAGTAAGATAAGGTGAAAAAGCATTAGTAACCCTAAGAGAATTAAAAATCATATTCTTCACAGCTTACACCAAATTCACCTAAAATTAACTAGTTTTGGATCAATCAAGCCAATAACAACAAATTCAATCCCTCTTATCAACAAACAAACAAACATACTACAATATCAACAAGAAAACAACAACCGATACAAAACCCAAGTTCAAAACTGAAAGTAGAAAAGATTTACCCTCAGATTTATGTTCGCTAGGCTCATAATCCTCACTGTTAAGAAACTCTCTAACATCATCTAAACCTCTTCCATAAACTGCCCATCTAGGATGCTTCCCCTTCACTCTCTCGCTAGCAATCTCCTTCACTTCCACCTCGTCCTCTTTCATTTTCTCCTCTTCTTTAAAACTCTCTGGATTACCGAGCACAAGTGGCTTCAACTTTGCCAATTTGGCTTCTTTAAAAGCCTGATATTCCTCTAGATTCACACTCCTGATAGGAACCAACCCTTTCTTTTTCCTTTCGAATTTTTTATTATATTCCATTTCTTGAGCAATCTTTCTCCTTTCCTTTTTGCCAATATTAATCTCTGCTTGCGCATCTCTCCATTTCTCTGGCACCAAATTCTCTGCTTCAATTGTAGGAACAACCTTTTTTTTCTTTTTCTTAGAAGTTTTCAACTTTGGGTCCTCAATGGCATTTGAGTTGGTTTCCAAATATGGGTCTTCAAAAATGCCTTCTTCAAAGAGTAGACAGCCACCAATGGCATGGTCTTGGTCTTCAAAATTGTAATTTTGTATAGCGAATTGGGATTGTAGAGAAGGTGAGAAAGAGTGGATTTTTTGGGGAAATTTCAGGATTTTGAAAGATGAAAACTTGAGAGGTGGAGGGAGCGATAGATGGGCGTGTAATTTTGGGGTTTGTGGTGGGTTTAGCAGAGCTGGGAATGACATTGTTTCTGCAACTTTGGAGTAAGAAATGGAGCTGATTTTGGTGGCCCTTTATACGTCCTCTTTCTTTAGAATTTGTAGGGGCTGGATTATAGCTCAAATTAATGGGCTAATGGGGTGAGTTGAGACTTGAGACTGGCTTAACAAGTTTTGACTTTTGTTAGTTCCCATTGTTTTGGGGGGTAGAGATTAGAGAACAAGGATGATTTTCATTCCAAAATCTTCATCCTCTCCATTTGACTGTTGTTATCACCAACTCGTTGGATTTGGGTCCATCTTATTGGTGATTAGCCAGTTGGATCTACTTAGTCATTATCATTTATTGATATTCTTCGAAAAACCAATTTCAAATAAATACCCATTTAGGTTCCAAATCTTGAAAGATGGCTAACATCGTTCCTTTCGTATGTTGCAAACCATCTCCAGAGCCATCCTTTTTCTCCCTTACACTTGCACCATTCTTTCCACATGTTAATCATCTCACAAAGGATTTTTCTTTTTGGCAAGAAAGAAACGTAAACAAGGGGATTTTTAAATTAGTGGACAAATTATCTTCCGTCAACTTCAGGGCAACCCCACAACGAAAAAATCGCCTTTCTACTTCTTGATGGTAACCTGAAATTTTCCGCCTTCCCAAGCTGAACGTTAGGGTGCATCAGCTGATGGTAACAATGGATGCGAGCTGCTTCGGTTCGCGACTGTAGCTGGCCACTGACAACAAAATTGAACTACTGACCGGTGCTTTCATTTACACCTTTACTTTATAACACGGTAGAATATGGAAAGATTGTTTCAAGGCAACAATCAAAAGACAACCATACTCTGACCAATTTTCATTTCCATGGCATTGCGAAGCAAAGCCATAAAAACCGTGCTCACAATCAAGGTCATAAGCTACTTCAAAAAGTTTCAACTCTCAAGCATTGAATAACAATCACTCGAAAATAAAATACGCATTAATGGCTTACTGTTTACATAAAGGTTTGCCACCATGACAATCACGCATAAGCTCAAACATTACACAACTGTCGCGCATACCATCTTACTATTTCATATTACCCAGTCGTTCAAAGGAAAGAAAGTGCAGTAACAACACACAACTACATGTTTCTTGGAAGATGTAAACAAGTAAACTCAGATCTCACAATAAAAACATAATTTGCTTAAAATTTAAGCAAATATTGTTACATCACCATGATTTCCACTTCACAAAATAACTTAAGGCCTGTCTCACCTAGAGCCTCTAGGAGAATAAGGGGACCTGGACCTGTCCCTCCGTGATCGTCCACCATAGGGAGAGCGCCTGGGAGAATAATCACGACCACCACGATAAGGAGAGTGCCTTGGAGACCTGCGATGGTCATCACGACGATACCTACCACGATCACCACCACGATCGCCACGAGAGCCTTTCCAAAAAGCAAGATAAGTTAGTAAAATTCAAGCAAGGACATGCATTGAAAGTGTAGATAGAGCTCTTTCTTTTGAAGATAAAATTACATCTATACAATATAAACTTACCATAGTCCCTGGTATTCTTCAGCCCAAGATAGTGTCCTGGTGTTGGAGTTCTTGGCCGTTTCCTCCGTGACTGAAAGTTACATGAATCACCTCAATACAGCAAACTATGAAAAATGTTCAACTTGGACAAAACAAACTAGGTAAAGTACAGAACTGAAACTTTAAAACATATGCTTACCTGTAAAACTAAATAATATAAACACACACAACCATAAACATATTGTAAGGAGAAAAACTACACCTAGGAAGACAGCAAGGGGCAGGCTATCTACCAAGCACAACATGGACAACATTCAGGCATATATGACTACTGTCTATTAACTGTTGGGCATGAAATACCATAAAGCCTGATTAGAAAGAAGTTGATAATGTCCGTTGATTAGTTGAGTTGAAATTGAATGCTTGCTAATGTCCGTTGATTAGTTGAGGGTTGAAATTGAATGCTGATGTTGTATAGTTGTTGAACAATATAGTTGCTATGTTTAGTTGATCACTAGCATTTGAAAAGCTGTTTAAGCTGGCCATTGATCAAGCTGTTACACTTAAGTTGACATGGATGAA
Source organism: Populus ilicifolia (assembly GCA_015708895.1). Lineage (NCBI taxonomy): Eukaryota > Viridiplantae > Streptophyta > Magnoliopsida > Malpighiales > Salicaceae > Populus > Populus ilicifolia. The sequence goes on from SRLM01000269.1 coordinate 1,421,960, forward strand.
CTGATCATCTTTGATTGCTGCCAACATAGCTGACGCAATGTGTTCTGAATATAACCAGAAAACTTCCAAGTTAAGAATAAAGATCCAATAAAAATGGGTTGGTGAGCATCACCAACGAGATAATCACATTACCTTTTCCACAGTGATATATCGCCCCTCCAGAACCGACTGGTTGAGATATTTCACACAACGATTGGCATCGTCAACATTGTCCATGGTAACAAAAGCAAACCCACGAGAAATGCGTGTCCGGGGCTCCACAACAAGAAAACAAGAAGCAACCTAAAAAATATAAATTCCCCAATAGTTATTAATTGATATAAAAATGGATGACAACCACATTTACTAAGAAATATTAATTATACATCAAACAGCTGCCTTAAAAGGGACCAACCTTTCCCTCCTTTGAGAAATGTTCTTCAAGATCCCTTTCTGTGACCCTTGTAGACAGCCCTGTCACATAAAGTGTATTTCCAGGATTTACAACTTCCGTCCTGCCATATAATCAACCAAGTAAAGATTAACACATAAATCATCTAAACAACAATGATGAAGCCAATACAGATCCACAAGAAACATTGGAGGAAACACCTTAACACATGTCTGTCATTCTAAGAAATTGCAATTTTAAAGCTGCAACTAACCTGTCATGATCTCTAGACCTTGATCTGTGCAGAGACCACCAACCATCCATGTAATAAAGCCATAAAATTAGTGTTGGATGCAGATGAGCATTAGTGCCACAATTACAAACCAGCACACAATAAGCAAAAACCCAGGATTACAGTACCTTCCACGACTTCGTGACCGTGACCTATGCCTTGTCCTTGGCAATGATCTTGATCTGGATCTAGACCTGGGCCTGGGCCTTGACCACGATCTTGACCTAGACCTAGACTGCTCTCTCCAAGGTGAAGGAGAGCGTGAATCCCTGGTATGCCCAGTTCAAATAACATCAACACAAAACAAAAGGTGCAGAGCCAAATAACCATATATATCTAAGCAACACAAGCTTGGCAGGGTAACAAATCTTAATAAACTCGAAATATCCAAACTTTGACAACATAAAGCCATTGTTTATGGTAGCAATGCCATCTATCAAACCCTCCAATATTTTTTCAGGTTCCTTGGATTTGCAGCAATTTGAAACCAAAACAAAGCCATAGCCGCTCTTAACACATTCTATTACATAAGAACCTGAAGTCATCATTTGTAGTTTTCATCCCTCACATCAAACCCTTCAATATTTTTAAAATCCCGTTGAGTAAACAAACGTATATCAGCTAGCCCCAATATTAAGATTATCAAACAAACCTAAGATTCGTGACATTAATCATTCTTAAACACCTCAAAACACAAAACCCATATCTTAAAACATCGAAAGTTAATGAAAACATAAAAATAAATATATAAAAAAACCGTTAATCTACATTAAAACTAGTTCGAGATGTTACCTTTTGACTGGAGAATCAGCCTGTAAGAGAAGGAGAAGATTAATTAGGTCTTTCAATTTTCAAGAAATTACATATATAAAGAGAGAATGAGAGAGAAATTTCACCATTGGAAACGATAAAGAAGCCGAGACCTATTAGGGTTTTCTTTGGTTTTGAATGAAGGGCTCGACTCCAAAGTCTTACTTAAAATAAAATAAAGGAAGAGAAATCATAGGGCACTACACTACACTTTGATTTCTATAATGTTTCATATATGTCAATTTAGTCCTTATCTTTTAAAGATTCCCAAAGTTCATTCTATATTTCTACATTCTAATATGATGTTCCAATGTACACTTTTGTTTCTAAATTTCCAATCATATCAACATAAAAGGATCATTTTCTTGATTTTTTTAATTTCTCAAATATTTTTAAATAAATTTATTGTGTTATATGTGGAGATTTCATGTGTAATAAATAATACATGTATTATGAAGTTTTAGCATTAAGTTTTTCATGTTTGTCCATAGAATCATTATATAAAATATAAATGTGTGATCTAAAGGTGCAAAAAAAATATGAAGAAAATCATGAAGCTCGTATATCAAATTAACTTATTATTAAATAATAAAATTAAAAAAAATCAATGTAAAAACATGATCTAAAAATTGTTAATGTTAATCTAGATTGGTCTTTTGAATCCGTGACTTAAGTCACAAGAACAAAATGACCTTATAAAAAAATAATGATATCTAATCATAAATCAACTTAATATTAAATAATAAAATTAGAAGAAAAAAATTAATTTTAAAAAAGAATTCAAAATCAAAAATAGTAATTAAAAAAATAAAGATTAAACTTGACACTATAAAAAAATAACATGACACTTTTAAATTTTAAAAAACCAACACTAATCATGAGGATATGAGAAAGAAAAAAAGAAGGAAAAGAAAAAAAACACTTAAAGCTATTGTCGCAACTCTTATATCGACAAGCATAATATAATAAGAAAAAATACGTTGTATTACTTTAAATGCAACTGCTCCATTATAAAAATAGATGCACTTGTTTCTAAAATAAGACAACACCACCATAAATGGTAATATATGCATTGCATGTGTTAGTTTATACTTATTTTTTTTTTACCTTTAAAATACTTCCAGTGTCAAATTCAATCCTTTAAACCTTAATTATTTTAGATTAATTAAATTAAATATTATTTTACAAAACTAATTATCAAACACTAGTCTTCATATCTTCATTTCTTCATGATATCATATTTAAGCAACAATAAAAAACTTTTAAGTTTAATAAAAAAATTAATTGTTAAAGAATGAAATTAAAAAAACAAAAACAAAGAGACCAAAACAAAAGGGTTGAATGTTTCACATGTCCACATTTGAGTCCCCAATGTTTGAGAGAAAAAAAGGGCTAGATTTGAAATTTAATACTCATTGCTTTAATTATTTAAATTCAATTTAGTTTCATTTAATATTTTCAAATGGAGGATAAATAATCCATTTTGTTTTTTTGACATTGTAAGTAGTCAATATCAAGTCAAACAAAATAAATAACCAATTTTAATTTCTAATTAATCTAATGTACATAAATGAAATAAAAAAAGAAAAAAAATACTATACGGGAATTCATAGTGTATTATCTCACAATACAAATTACATCATTGAGCTCTTTTCAGTTTTTTTTTATAATAATGTAAGAGAAAAAAAAAACATTGATTTGAATAGATTATGATAGATATCTATCTATCTAATTCGGTATCAAATTACCATCTCTTTATTTAATCTCATAAATTAAATATGTTAGAGTTGAAAACTTTTCTATCTTAAAAATACTCAAAAGCATGGGGTATAGATAGTCGAAGCTTCTAGTTTCAAATACATACACTAGAGGAAGAATGTGTTCTATGGGCACAGTCTTGTTGAAACTTCGTCAAGCCACTAAGCATGAAGAAGTAAATGCCCAGATAATCACCGAGATTCTTTGAACAAAACCCGTTCATGACTTTAGCTGGTTCAAACATCAAACCTCAAGAAAGAAAGAAAGAAAACACTAATTTTATTTGAGCTCCATTTTATTAAAACTCAGCAGCTCCTAAATCGATAAACATTGAGAGTGCAGTGACTTGAACACATCCAGAAGTCTATGGCCGAAGAACATTTGTTCACGTTCTGCGTCTCTTTCTCCCCATATCCATTCCAATACCATTCATGCTACGAAATTCCCACTAGAAGAATGCCGTGTTTCCTCCATGCTGCATGCATCTGGCTAGATTTGTGGCTCGTGATTCACCGCCATGGGCTGGTCAAGTTTTTTGTTGATGTAAGAAAAAAAAATACTAAAAAAACATAAAAATTGAATCATCGAATCGATTAATAAGATAAATAAAAAATTATAACAACAAAAAATAAAATGACAGAAAAAAAAGGTTAAAAAAATAACATAAACCCTTCAGAATATAAAATATTCAATATTGAAAGGAGAAAATGTCAATGAGTAATAGGTACAAGAGCATTTTTTTTCTTATTCTAGAGTTAAACTAATATTTAAACCGTGCAATTAAAAAAAAATAATCAATTTAACCTCATGCAATTTGTTGAAAACAATTACCTGATATCTTTATCATCTTATCAGGTAATTTTGATCAAGAGGCAATTTCATCAAATAGCTAGAAATCTGAGTCTTAGGCTATAGGCTATAGTAATTTTCCCTTTTTAAAATTTAATTCAATAATAAATAGTATAAACAAGGCGTAAAAACAAATTATTTAAAGATCAAATCCCAGGAGCACAATCACACATCCCAGCAACCTGGAAAATGCAATTTTGAACGGTCGAATGATTGCAGAAGGCAAAAGAACACTAACACCTGCCCGCTTGCCTGGTATTGACATCAGCCACATCATTCATAAACTCGCAACACAAATAGAAAGTGAGCAGGAAATGTGATTAGCACTCCATTTTTTAAATGTTACACAGGAACCAGGCATGTACGGACTTGCTATGTAGCTTGTTCCGTTAACCTTCTCCCATCGAGGACAGCCTAGAAACCATTCGTATCAGCCAGTATTCACAGCGTCTCATCCTTCTCTCGCTTTCCACAGTGACATGACATCACAAACTTAGAGCTTCCCCAAGACATGAAGTAAAGAGAAAACATACAAAACATAAAGCTCCACATTGAGAAACCCAGAAACATGCTGCCCATTTTCCTCATCAGTACTGCATGAGCACGAGATGGGGAGGAGATTATGTTGTTAACACATCGGGAAGTGTGGTGGAATGAGCTCCAAGCACCTTGCCACCAACATCTGGGAAATTCTCATGTCCAGGAAGTGGACACACCTTCCCATCAGCATCTACCAGCAAAGGATACTTGAGAAGATGTCCTTGCAACAGTTTGAAATCCGGATCTGTGAATTTCCTCCAGTTGTCCTCGGCAATTTTATTTACTTTCTTCACACAATGCAAATCCTCGGGCTCCATGAACAGTTCATTTATCCCACCAAGATGTTCCACCCATAGTGACATTCTATATCCATAAATCTGCACAAAAAGAAAAGAAAAGAAAACATTACATTTTTCCATGCTGACCACCTCATGAGCAACAGCAAAACTAAGCCAGAAACAAGATTTTTGCTATGGCATGAAGAATGATGCCAAACAAACCTGTCCACGTGGATGTTTCTTCCTAGTAGCCCATGTGTGCCAGGGTTGATATGAGCCCATAGCTATCTCAGTGTCTTTTGACCCAGCCATGGATCTCTGGTTAATATTTGCAGATCCCATTATCACATACTCATCGTCCACTATCATTCCCTTTGCATGGACATAAATCATGAATCGCTCAGATTTAAAAGATTCGGAGACCTGATTGAAACAATGTGATTGTGAACATTATTAGGACTTCAATGCAGATCAAAACTAAAATTCAGACTTCAAAGATAACAACCTCAACTATCATACCCTTTTCAAAAAAAGGGAATACTGCTGCCAGATTAAATGGTAAGGAACAAAAATAAATATCATGAGGTCAATTTTTAAGGCTATAAGAGTAGCTGACATTTGTTTTAGTGAAATAACAACAACCGTGCCTTGAAGAAGCAGGTCACAGAAGATTTCTGCCTCAACATTTTCAGAAACAGAAAGTCATGATAGTTTTCCCGTCATTTAGGTCACTGGACACAATCAAGAACTGAGATGGATATGAAAGAAAAATTTGCCTCCTTGTAGATCTATGTCAGAAACTTGAAAAAATGGCAGCACTCTATGTAACCGGGATAATCCAGAATTGCCAGAGTATGAGACAAACAGAAGCGCAGAAACCTTACCATATGCACCTCCATGCCAAAGGAAAATACGTGAGCTAAAACGAAATTTCAGAAGGGAATTATTTATTTATCTTCGTTGTGTTGACATTTTATTATGGCAATTGTTGCATGGCTGACAATTAAAATTGGGAACTTGAATTGGGCTTTGTTTACACAAAAGTTCGAAGTTTCAAAGGCCGCATGTTTCAGTTTCTATAAGCAACTTTTGGATTTTAGCCAATCAGATACCGTGCACACCACTTTCTAGGGTGAAAATCAGCAGCAAGTGCAGACGCAGCTATATCCATAATATATGGTACATAGCAGCCAACAAACTATTTTATACACAGAAAGAAAACAGGTAATGCAATGATAAGGATGAAAAACCACAGAAGGATATAATCTGAAAGAATTACCGTTCCACCATCAGCACTCGACAATTCTAGGGGAATTTCTTCTCGTTTACCAATGCAATAGAAATTGAGGTAGTCTTGAGGATGTGAATCTACAAGATCCATTGATTTAAGTTCCTGTGCAATTTTTTCATACATTGCTTGCATTGTCTGGCTCTGCAAAGTATAAACTTTCTAAAGTTAGCGACAAAATAGATTGAATTGTTGCTCTGTTTCAACAGAAACCCTTGGCGTCTCACAACAATCAAATCCAACTTGCTGACAGAATCACTAAAAGAAATCAACTCACAGCCCAAAGCAATAATCACCCAATCAGGGTGCACCAATATTAAGAAACTCATTAATAAAGCTGCTTTGGCAGCTAAATTTGAGTAACAGTTATTATTCTCTGTTATGTATAAGAAGGATAGTAACAGTAAGTTTAGCAAAACATCCGTTCTAGCTGCAAGTCACTAAACATCTCACCATGAAAAATTACCAATTGAAGGGATAAGAATCAAGCATCCCAAACCAATGGAATTGAAAATCAAATACTTCTTATTGTTTAAGGACACAGAGTGGAAACTTATGTTCATCAAAGACCGTATAAGGTGAACCTATCCCATGTCACTAGGGACAAGGCATATGAGAAGTACACTATGACTAGAAAGCTCATGAATAAGAAAAGGTTGACCAGGTTCCAAATATACAAGATGGTTCATTCTTGATGTCTGAACAAATATAAACTACCTGCCAAAAGAGAATTTCTTGCACAGTGTTGGTCTTTGGATCACCCTCTGGCCACAATGGAATGACAACATACACTGCAAATCTCTCTTTAGCTCTAATTTTACTAACAATCTTCAATGCCAACTCCATTGGAATTAGATTATCAGCTCCTACACATCATAATAACGGAAACAACTTGAGAACAAAAGGTGTGTATGCGTGTGTGTGTGTTTTATCTGTGTTGTCGTGTGTAAAATGAAGGCATGTAGTTACAGCCATGATCATTGTCCCTCGAAATAGCAAAAGGTTTCATTCAAAACAGCTTGACAATAATGTAAGAAGCAAAGGTGAGCAAAACAGAATTCACGATGGTAGTGGCTAAACTAGTGAGACGCTAACAAATAAAAATAACTGAGTTGTCAATTTAAAAAGGCAAACAAATAGATGAAAAGCCACAGAGGTTGTGTTAAAAGATATGAATTTGAGAAGGTCCAAAATCCAAATCTTATCAAGCAAAAGAACATCTACCAAGATATATTATTCCTAAAATCCAAATACCCATGCAAAATTTTGTATATAGAGGCTCTGCATCAACATGGGTCTCTTAAAAAAGGAATCCTAATCCAAACAAAAAATTGAAAAGGTATAATGAAAATTTGCAATTCTGACCTGCATCCTTGTATGATGGCCATGCATATGAGGATCCAAGAAAATACTGATTTTCAATGTATATGAAATGCTGAGCAGATCTGATGGCTTGTATGTATGCTGTTTGAATGCTTTTATCTACAACCAGATCTTTTGCAACGACTAGGTTCTGCAACACAAAATTAACATCAATAAAGCTATGTTATATTTGGCTTATATAAAAAGGAAGAAGGAAAATAAAATGTTCAACTTTGCTGTAAACCTGATCCTGACACTCATTAATAGTTTTGGGAAATCCTTTCAGTGATCCAGAGTCAATGGACCTAAAAATCTGCAAAAACAAAATACATAAAAACAAGGTCAATAAAATGATGATGATGATGATGATGATGATAAAGGTTGTAATCTAAATGACAAAATTAGAGAAGCGTGACGTCCAACCTGGACATGCCAATTTTCAGGGCCTTCTTCACTGGAAACATATACTGCGGGATCATCAGGTGGAACTATTGTGGTTCCATCCTTTTTTTCAGAAAGGGGAGGACTTAGTATCCAAGAAATCCGTTCTATCTTTATCAATGAATCATCGCTCCAGTGAGATATTCTTTTGAAACGCAGTCCCAACTCTGTCCACTTTGTTGCTTTCCTCCAACGCTGCTCAAAGTTTATAAGAGCATCATATGCAGCTGGCCCATCAATTTTACAATGCAGGTCATGCCAGGGCTGCCTTGGTGCTTTGGTTCCAGCCTTTCATACATAAAAGAGGACAGTTGAGGCAAAAAAAAAGTGCAAAAAGAAAGAAGAAAAGAAAAGAAGAAAGTATACAGCACCAAAGGATCTGGCCGAACAATGTCAGAAGTCAATAAACAGGAATTCAGAATATTTAGTAAACCATGCTAGTATTGGGGATAATAAAGAAAATATCACTTGAATGTGATATAAATTTCACGGCAACTTAAACATCAAGTCACATTGAAATTAAAGGTACATTATGCGCTTGAAAAAGTGGAAAACAAACCATAACAGCACCATTTGTACAGTGTTGATCTGGATATAAATAGCAGATACCGAAAGTGAAAAGACTAATGAAACTAATAGTTGATCATTTGATTTGTCTATCACTTACAGGAAATGTTGGATTGTGGAAATCATCCTGAAAGACAGTGTTGAGATCATGAAACAGTCTATGTTCAGGAGTATCATACCGGCCATCGCAAAGATCAATGCCTCCTATAAATGCAGTGATCTTCCTGTTATTACCGGATGCTTGGGTGTCCACAAGAACACATTTCTGATGGTGCGTAAACATGGTTCCAACAATCTGGGAAAAACCACTGCACATCAATAAATTGTTCAAAGAGAAGCAATTTTGACCTCTCAAATGAAACCGAAAGAACAACCAAGTTTGTTCCACAAACCAAAACTTACCCATTAATATTTTTGCATACGCTAAAGAGATGTAAAATAAAAACCCATTAGCCAAAAGAATGTGCATTGTTAAAACAACCAACACACTTAGTTGCATGTGCTTCTTAGGAGACAACAATCAACTCAACAATAAAATCAGGCTTGCCTGTTGCTTGAGAAAACTGAGCTTACTGCTGGCATATCGAGGTGCCAACACACAAGTAACAGATGAATGCTTGAAGAATCTTCTGGTTTCTTCATCGTGTGTTGCCATAACTCCTGCCTGTATCCCAAAATAGATTTTCACATTATAAAACTATTGCAGACATCTTTCATTATTAAATATCACCACAGCTAAAATCATGAGGGGAAAAAAATACAATTACAAATTGAAGTTGTCTGTGCCCCCTGCCATCACATTACAAATTGGCATTAAATTTTAAAACCTTCTGACAAAATCTCCCCTTAGCTTTCTACTAAAAGAAAGTGGCAACAATCACCCAAGTTAAACAATCATAATTGAATTATTTAACCATTCATCGCTCATTAACCAAACAAAACAAACATCACACAAAATAGCAACAACGGACCAAATAAACCCACATAATAATAAAAATCAAATAGTACCAATCAAAATCCTCACTTACTGTTCTAATCCCAAATTTATCATGAGAAGTCCTATCATCCCAAACCAACAACAGGACTCGCACACCTTCCTCGCTCTTATACTTCAGCAGCTCCCCGAGTGTCAAATCTCCACCTCTTGGCAATGGCCTAGTTGGTTCTCTAACCAACTTAATCTTATAGAAGACAGACCAGCCAACAACATAAATCATATGATGAGCTTCGGATATGGCATAACAAATATCCTCCCAGCACTTCTCTTGCTTAAAAACCTTCCCTCCATCAATCTCAATCTCAGGCAAGTCCTGATCCATCACATGAGCATCTTGATAGAGTGTCACATGACCGCCTTTTCGGACCGGGAAATAGGTACCCCTCACCCCATTTACTCCAGGATCACCTCCAAACCCATTCTGGTATAAAGGGTTTTTCTCAACAGGTGTGAATTTCAATTCCAGATAAAGAGCTGTGTCGGGCTTTGGTGGTTTCCCTGATGCAGCAATTATTGGAAACCATCCCTGAATAAACTCCCCCGCCAACACTGTTGATGCAGGTATCTTCACAGTCCCTATCAACTCTGCACCGAACAAATCATTATCTTTGACGTGAAATTCAATATCTTTAACAGGATGTGCCAATGGGATATTGAACCTTTGCTCCCAAACGGGGGTTGCGGCATTTTTCAACACGCGGGTGCGGGCGAGTGTCACCTGAGGGACAGTCACTGTCACGTATGCATCACTGGTGATAATGTGACGGTGGTGGATTTTCTTGTCGGCATCACTGTGGTGGCGGTGGTCGCGGTCATGGCGGTCGGTGTGTTTGGCGGTGGCGGTGGCGGCGGAAGAAGGGATGCAAACATTGAAGAACTGGCGGAAGTTCTTGGAGATAACATCCATGTTGGGTAAAGATCTGGCTTTAACTATGAGCAAGTCCAGGTCACCGTGAAGGTAGATGAGGTGGTTGTGACTGGAGCTCTCAGCCATTTTATTGGGCGGGATTTTTCAGAGATTGTGAAGAAAGGGTTCTAATTGAACAGGGAGGGTTATCATGCTTTTTATAGTAAGAGGAAAGGAGGAAAAAGGAAGGAATCTTCAAGGTAGGAGACAACCAGGGAATAGCGTTGATGGTGTGGTGGGTTTATTGCGTTTGCTTGTCACATAGAGCTGAGACCTCGTGACCCTTTGTGTGTTCTTGCTGTGTTATGTTTCTTCATTTTTATGCTGCTTTCATGTCCAGCTTTTGGTCTCGAACAAGAAAACGGAAAAGAGATGGCTTTTTTATTTAACCATGATGAAAGCAGCTTCACGATCACCCTTTCGTTTTCTTTGTTTCTTTTTAAGTTACATCAACTACTTTCTACATGAACTAGTTCATCAGGGATCTTAGGACATGGATTCTTCTCTTCGATCTCTCAGCAGCTGATTTCAGTTATCCGGATCAGCGCATGAGACTTATTTTTTAAATTTCAAATCCACGTAATAAGATCTGGCTCGAGTCAAAGTGAAAGGTCAATTTTTTACTCAAAGAGCTAGGGTGTTGCTGACGACGGTTGAGAGAGGGAGAAAGGATTTTTTTATTATTATTATTTTTTCTCGAGGTGGGTCAGATATGATTTGCATCTTAAATTATGAATTTATTATTGTTATCTGTTTTTGTTTTTAAAAATATGTTATAAAAAATTTAAAAATTTTATTTTTTATTTAAATTAATTGTAGGGTTTTATGAAAAGATAATTTATTTGTATTACAGCAATACTTAATATAATAATTACAATGAGAGCTACAATCAAAATAAAAAAATTATTATACATAGAGAAAAAAACAAATATCTTTATATTAAGGAAGTAATTACTGAGAGTTATTGCTGAAGGTATGTTGAATTATTCTTTTACTTTTATATTAATATTTTTAGATTATTTTTTTATTAATATTAAAAATATTTTTTAAAAAATAAAAAAATTATTTTAATATATTTCTATATAAAAATTATTTTTAAAAATAATTATCACCATACAATCAAACGCCTCATCATATTTATCATAATTTTCAGTACTAACCGCCTCGACCAAGAAGTGGTTGGGAGATAATGACAAGATAAGAGGGAGGGGACCTTGGGAGAGTGCCAGTGAAGAGGTGCGTGTAAATGCTATGCACCAAGAATTTGATAGATAGCCGGCCAGCCAGCTGCCCAGCCGGACAAGGTTGCTATTCAGAAAAACAGGTTGATTTGTGTTTTTAAAAATTTTAATTTATTTTATTAAAAATTAAATTTTTATATATTCATTTAAAAAAATAAAAATATTTTAACGATAGTGAAGACACGCTCTGCCACGCGCTTTCCAAGTTACACAGAGAATAGAGTGTTGGTAACAATTGCAATAGGTGTGTGATGTGATTAGATTGATGGGTATCTCTTTATTTATTTGCCTTATCGCCAAACGGATTTGTCCTTCCATCCCCACTTTTACTCATTTCGCATTTCATTTTAAATTGGGATTTTGTTAAATTTCGAAGAAAACAAGTTGTTTAAAATTACAAAATTTTATATTTTTAAATTATTTTGATATACTGATATAAAAATAAATTTTAAAAAGAAAAATATACCCCTCTCTCTCATTCACACCTTTTAAATGAAGAAAAACAACATAATTGGGATGGTCCAACCAGCTGCATTTTTTGGAGTGTTTGACAGTGTGGTGGTGATTGCTTTTCAAATAATTTTTCATATTAAAATACATGTTAATAATTTTTTTTATTTTTTAAAAATTATTTTTAATATCAACATATTAAAACGATTCAAAATGTACAAACCATATTAAATTTTAATAAAAAAAAAATTAACTTACATTCCCAAACATACCTTTAATCAAATTGTTCTGAAACGCTGTGATAATAAAAAAATGTGGGATCCATTACAATATGAAAAAACAAAAAAGAGAGAGAGGATAGACTTGAAAGTGTGACTAAGCTACATGGACACCATTTTTTTTTTATTTTTATGTGTGTGCAAAACATGTAAACATGTGTTTATTTATTTAAATAAATCGAAAAATAAATGGCCTGAATTAAAAAAAAAATGTAGACGTAAAATGCAAAGTTAAGGGGTGTGTGTCCGTCATCACCATTCAATGCACTTCCATCTCTTTTTTTTTTCTGATTTGTGTTCATATCAGTTCACTTGCGTTCATGTGAAATAATTTTTTTAAAAAAATTAAAATTTTAATATTTAATGATATTATTTAAAATGAGTATAAAAATATTTTTTATACATGGCTAAGTTGATAAACTGAAAAATAACTTTTTGATTTTTTTTAATTTATTAAATGAATAAGGATCAAATCTTTTAAATAAAAAAATTAAAAGATAAGATTAAAAATATATAATTTTATAAATTATTTTAAATAAAATAAATAAAAATTAAATAAATAAAGATCAAATATAATATATAAAAAAATTGAAAGATGATGTAATAAAAAATTATAATTTTTTAAATTATTTCAAATAAAAATAAATAGTAATTAAAAGAATACGAATAAATAAGATCAAAGTAAATAACAATAAAAAAAAGATCAAAGTTTATATAAAAATCAAACTAAATCAAATTCTAATAAAAACAATTAAAATTAAAATGATTCAAAATAAAATACATAAAAATCAAAAAATTGAAAATCAAATTTGACATAATCAATAAATAATAAGATATATTTTTTTAATTTGCTACAACTTTTAAAAAGTATTTTCTGTCCAAAATAAAAAAANCATATTCATTATTGTTGGGTTTTGAACACAAGTCTTAGATGCAATAATCAATTAATTATCCAATCATAAAAAAGCTATTTATATAATTAACAAGTGATTTGAGTATAGTAGTAAAACAAGAAGGAATTGTTTGTTCTTGTTGTAATAAGGAATTAAATTTGTCAGGGGGGTGATGTTTGTTTTTATCGGCCATGGTAGTAAAACATGGATTTGCCTTATATTTGAAGCGGTATAGATTTATTAAAAAAAAAAAAACTTGATTGATTAGTTAAAAATACAAGCTGATTTACTGACTCGGTTAAAACCATGCTTTTAATCCATTAATTTAAAAAAATATATTATTTTGATTTTTTAAAAAAATATTACAATTGATCATTTCTCCCACCGTGACTTAAGCCTTATCCTACATCACATTATACAGAATTTTGTATTAATGTCCACTTTGCTTAGAAAAGTAATATTACTCTCTCTCTCTCTCTCTCTCTCTCTCTCTCTCTGTAAAAAAGAAGAAGATAATAACAAGACATCGCAGAAAGAAAGAGAAAAGGTGGGAATAAGACTATGTTGTCTTTTATATACCTAACACCATGTTGTCTCTTACGGGGATGATACATGTAAAATCTGTGAGTGGAATTATAGTTATTTTTTCAAAAAACAATTATATTGAAATATATTTAAATAATATTTTATTATTATTTTTAGAATTAACATATTAAAATAATTTAAAAACTAAAATTTTTTAATTTTTAAAGAAATATAAGTTGACATCTAGTTTCAAATATGCAAAAATACCTTATATATAGCCAAACCACGTGCAAAAGAAGATCAATTTTAGAAACACACAATCACAAATGGCTATTGTTGCATAATCTGTTATTATTAATAATGAAGTGCTAGGAGCAAGATTTCAAGCTTATGATGCAAATTATACATTAAAAGTGTGTTTGGTTACCTGGCTGTGATTGTATTTCAATTAATTTATTGCGTATGAGTTTTATATAATTTTTACATTCAAAATGGGTTAATAAAAAGTAAGAAAATCTTGTTTTTCTTGCACTGTTCATGTTAATTGAACTGTTCAATGAACAGTATAATTAATATTAATAGTATTATTTATTTTATGATATAATAAGAATAATTAATTTTATAATATTTAAGTTTAAAGCTATTAATAGTAATATATATTTTTAAAAAGTATTTTATAATCTCAATTTGAAAAGCATTTTTAACCAAATATATTAAATTATTTTTTCTTCAATCTCAATTTCAACCATAATTTTAATCAAATATCTATTTTTTCAAATCAATCTCATCTAAAAGTATTTTTTATAAAATATTTTTTTTCAAATTACAACCATAACAACTACCACAATACTAAACACACTCTAATTCATAATCTCTTTTTAATCACATGTTAATTTCCTTTAATCTCAAACAACAAAATTGTTATTTTAATTTTTTTTTATTAAAATGCTATTGAATGCTAAACTTAAAATTATACTTGTTGTTATTATTTAATGAGTTAATTTGTGTTTACCTTGATAAATTTAATCTATTCTAAATTTAACAACAATACACATCTTTAATAATTTTAAGATTTATAAAACTCACTCAAGAAATTTTTTAAAAATAAATTTATAGCTTAACCAACAAATCACATCTCTCAAAGTTGTTTTTGTTTTTTTTTTTTTAAATTAACGTGAGTGTTCGAGTAAGTTTTCGCGCAACACGACTAATCCCTGTAATGGAAGTAACTATCCCTGTCACATAGTACTCAAATGAAAAACGTAATCAACATCAAGACATTATGTCTAACATTAATCATGGTTTGAGCGAAATTGATAAACTAAAAAACTTTGAAACTTAATTGATAATGAGATAATATATTCAAAACTGATATGAGTTTTCTAAATAGAAAATAGCACTAAAATGTCTGTGTGGAAATTAGACTTTTCAATGACAAGGGAAAACACAAAATACTCCTCCTCTTCTTCTTCTTCTTTTTGGCATTAAAAAAAAAAATAGTATTTTCTCAAGAAGCGAAACAAAAAGCAGCACAATTGAATAATTAATGAGTTGTGTTATTGGAACAGCGCAACCTAAACCTTGAAAAAATTACAGGTTTGTTTAAAGAATTTAAATTATGTTGTTAAACATGAACTTAAATCTTCAAAAAATTCATTAATATCTAAAACGTTACATGTTATTGCTACCCGTTGTTATTTTGAGATAGGTATAATTAACCATCAAAATTAATATTAATAAATTAACAAAGAAAAATTATAAAATTATAAAGTCTTGAGGCTTTCACAAAACACAATGGGTAAACTTATAAATGAATGGTTGTGGTGTTTATATATATATATATATATATTAATTTTTTATTTATTTCTATTTAATTTATCATTTTAATAATTAACAAAGGATTGACCAAGCAACTAAGGCACCATTATATTTTTACAAGGATGAGAACACAAGTTCGATTCCAAAACATACTTGTTGAGAAGGGCAACCACGAACCTCTCGAACCAAAGGTAGAGTCATGAATTTTTAACTAATATACATTAATTTTTAAAGTTAATAGTAAAGTTTTAAATCAAATACACTGCCTAAAATATTAAAAAAATAGATTTGAAAGTACATAAAATTAAAGTGAAAGTAATAATAAACTCAATATTGAAGTTATATTTTTCGATGTTTTGTGGAATACAATTCATTTATAATCGAATATGAATCAATATTATAACAATTCCTTAATCATGATAAAATAATAATCTCATGTCAACTGAAAAATAAAGTAATTAAATTTTATTCCTCTCTCAATTCCTTCTTCCTTCACTTAATTCTTTCTTAAATTAATATTTTATAAGTTGGATTTTATAAGCGTAAAGCATCTCCAACAAGAGAGCTAAAAGAAGAGTTAAATGTAAAAAAATATACTTTTAGCTTTTGCTTTTGTATTTCTTCATTCCAATGCCATAGGCAAATGGATAGCTATTTTAGCTATTTGTCCCATGAAAAGCCATTTCTACATTTTTCTATAGAAATAGCAAAAGCAAATGATTATTGGCCAATGATTATTTTTATAACTGTTATCCAACATTTTATTTTATTTTTCTTTAAAGGCATGAGAAAAGAACTTATAAATTTAGCAAATTTTATATTATGCCTCACCCTTCTCTCAAATTTTTTTAAAGAATCAATTATTCTCCAATTAATTAATAACATCGATTATGTTAATTAGCTAAAATTAAAAGGTATGTTTTTATTTTTTTATATCTTTTAATTTTTTAGACCTTTTGTTGTTAATTTGATATTTGTTATGATTTTTATTTTTTTTTGTTATTTTATGTTTTTGATATGAGTTAAGGAAAACAATTTTTATCTATCTTGTTATCTTTGATAAAATTAAAAGAAATTAATAATAGTAGTTGATATTGATAAAAATATAGAGTGACATATTTAAAATTTATTTTTGATTGTCTATTTAAATTTGAGGTCAATTATATTTTGTATTGTTAAAAATATAATTAAACTAGTATATCAATCCTCTTTTAATTTCAAAAAATGATCAAATTATTATGTTAGAACAAGTAGGAGGTGATGCTTATTATTAATTCACATATATGAAAACTATAAAATTGCTAAATGTTGAATGTGAGTTTCTTTTACACTCTTTTATAAGGTTTTAACTTGAGTGATTTTTTTTAATAATGTAGATAAATTTAAATTTTTCAAGTTGTTTTATCAACTTTCTTGTGAGTGAATCAGAAGATATTCTCTCTCAATCAAATGATTCTAATCAATTAATTGATGACTTAACATATTCGAATTTAAATGTTTATTCGGCAAAAAATCACAATGAAATAAAAATTTCTCACTAGAGAAAGATTGTTTACTTGTCTTAGCATGACTGTTTACTTGTCTTTGCATGGTTAAATACAAATAAGAATCTAATTACAAAAGTTGAATAACAAACAAAATAGTTATGGACTCAAGTACATGCTTGCTTTGTAAAAAATGAAGGAAACTTAATAATCGTTTCCAAATAAACATCTCAAGTAGATAGCAATAATATATAGAGAAGTCCATAAATTTGTTAGATTTATTACACAAATTGAAAATTGTCAGTAAAGTGAAATGACCGAAGAATTAAGGATAATTTTAATATTCATTTTCATATTAAATTGGTTAGCATATATTTTAAAATTATTTAATTTTTCTAATTTTTTACCAAATTAATGATGCTTAACATATGTATACTTTTTACATTGACAAACGATTTCAACTAGAACATTGTTAAGTTATCTTAAAAAAAGAACCTAAATAATAATTTAAGCGTGCAAGTCAACATCAAAGGTCAAACAAGAAACAAAAAGGTCATGTCAATGCAAGTCCGGCTTCATCAATTTCATTTACCCCTGATTCTGTTTGTTTAGGAGAAGACAGTAAACCGTTGATTTATCAAGATAGACCAATTAGTTAAAAGGCTGCAAAGAAATGACTTCAACATAAACAAGAAAAAGATAAAGCTTTAGGAGGTAACTGTAACAAATCTCTTACAACAATTTAAGGATATTCTAGTTGAAATTGAGGATAAGAAAAAACAAAACAAAAAAAATTATGCTAAAGAAATAAGTTATGATGATTCAACAAAGTCGAAAAAAATCACTTAGAAGCTGTGCTTGTGTGTATCACATTGCAAGTTATATGATTGTGATTATATTTTAGCATTTTCATTCATGGTAAATATATTAGAAAGACATATATACTATGACTGTGGCTGTATAACAAATATTTTAACATTAAAAACACAAGTCATAAAGGATTTTTTTATTGTGTTTTATTTAAAAAATTAGAAAAAGTTGCTCGATGACGTAGTAATTGCAGAATAACAATAAAAAATATTTGATATCAATATTATTTATTTCATGAAATAATAACAGTGGTTAAAACTAAAATATTTAAATTAAAAACCATTAATAATAATAGATATATATTTTTAATTATTTATAAACTCAATTTAAAAAGTATTTTTTTTAACCAAATACATTAAACTTTTTTTTTTGTTCAACCTTAATTTCAACTAAAATTTTAATCAAATATATTTTTTTTTCAAATTAACCTTAACTAAAAGTAATTTTTATAAAACAATTTTTTTCTAACCACAACTACAAACATTAAACTACTTTTTGTTCAACCTCAATTTTAATTATAATTTTAATCAAACATATATTTTTTCAAACCAATTTCAAGTAAAAGTACATTTTATAAAATAATTTTTTAAAACCACAATTGCAACAGTTATCGTAATACCAAACACGTTTTAAACACATACATGCTTAGCTTTCCCAAAACATATCAACTTAATTATAATTTACCTATTAAGCCAATTTAAAACCATGATATTCACATTTAAACATCTTTACATCATTAAAAGATAAGACTATTATCGTTTTACCCAATTTAGCAAAAAATTTATAATTCCAACATTCTAATATATCTAACACAAAACATTTAAACCCTCGTAAATCCTCATTAAATGTTCAATACAAAACTCAAGATTTTTAAACATGCTTAGAACATCACAGGAAATTTCATTTAATTAAAATTTCAAATTATTCCAAATAAACTTTTGATAATTTCAAACAAACTCATAATTAGTTATAATTTCTATAATTTATTTTTTAAATATATGAATTCCTATACCAAACACACCAAAACACTATATACAATTCATCTCAATAATTTCCCATACAACTTGAATAAGTTTTTTAATTTCTATACATTTAATTCATACACTCCAAACAATCTTTACCCTAATAATAATATCTTAACCTTTCATATTAATTTATAAACATTCAATATCATAATTTAACAAGCTTCCATCTTCCTTTTTAATTTTTATACAATACAAAACCAACATAAAAATTATACATCCTACCAAAACATAACACACACCCAAAATCAAATCTTAACCATTATTTATATTAAACAACAACATATCCTAACTTCCATATATGCCTTTTATTTCTTTAATCAAAATTTCCCAAACACATACATAATATGAAATCCCCATATGCTTCTAGAAATATTTCACAAATATAGTTTATTATATCAATAAAATAAACATAAGTATCACTAAGTTAAAATCATTTTACTTTATTTTTCAAAATTACAGAGATGGTTGGGTTTTAGATATTAGGTTATCCTAATTTTTTTTAATCCTTCTATAATTTCTCTTTATCTTACAGTAATTTTATATCAAGTTATATAATTAATAATATTTTTTTTCTAATTAGTTTTAAGAACCCTGAATTAAAAGAATTTGGGCCTTTTTCATTCTTCCACTGTTAAAAAAGAAAATAAATACAGAAGAGCATCTTACCAATAAATTTCAAGCTCAATTTAACAAGCTCTTCATCGTATCTCCAAGGATTTTGCTCATCCTCTTTCCAAAACCCAAACTTTCTCTATGCTTTAAACACTTTTTCTTTTTAACTTCTCTCTTTGTAACCTATTTTTCTTTGGTTTTTCTTACTTGGATGAGCCTCCCTAGTAAAAAAAATCATCCTTATATATTTTTTAACCTATGATTTGGAAGAATAAGCACCTATTTTTGAGATAAAATGAACAAAAATATCAAGTTCTTCCTTCTTTAAAGGGTTGACGGCCAAAAAAGTAAAGAAGAAAAATATTTGATCAAAATTATGACAATGTTACTAATTAAGTCTTCTATATTTTTATCAAACTATCAGCATTCAACACTCTTGTAGGGCCTCCAAACTCTGCTTGACATGAAACTTTAACCTCATATTGAATAATATGTTAATTTTCATAAAGTTTATATCACTTTCGGTCAAAATAACACAATTTTATGTTGGGTTTATAATGACGGTCAATGTTTTTCATGCATAAAATCATATTTTATTTTAGATAGAGTTTCACTATATCACCAACATCATCTAACTATTTTCATCCTAATTCATAAAATTTTCATTTAAATAATTATTTTACTTGATTAGAAAATTTAAGCGATTTATCATTAGGTTTATATTTCATGTATCGATCACTTACTTTATCTTATTCAAATTTTAAGTTAATTTATTGGGAATTTTCATCCTAAATTACAATATTTTTCCTCTTAATTTATCATTTTCAATTAAAAATGACCTTATTTAATAGTGATTTATCAATTTTTAAGCATGAGGCTTACATTATCTCAATATCATGAGTTTAACAGATTAGACTGATTGACTCAAGGTTTTTTGTTGTCTATTTTTTTAATTGGTATTTTCTTTTTAGTTTTATTATTTATAATTGTCAATATTTGGTCAATTATGAATTAGGTTGTAATTTGTTTCAATTTAATTTATATGAAATTATCTTAGTCTCATGATCCGAGTTACAGGATTCTTGAGTTAACTCGAGTAGAATTAGATAATTTTATGATTTTCTTTTTGTAGGTTAATTTCTTTTCAATTTTATTATTTAACAATGAATTTATTACAAATTAACCTTAATAATTTATTTTAATTTGCTTTATATGAGGTTATAATGATCTCATGACTTGAGTTATAGATTTAAAATGTTAATCTAAGTTGACTAGAAATCAATCTAATATTTGATTATCTCAATAATGTTTTTTTAAATATCATCTTGATTTTTTTAAAGTCAACTACGTTATTTTTATTATATGTTCAAAATATTTATGAGTCCATCAAATTAATCGAGTCATGTAAAATCAATTTTTATATTATTTATAATGTTTTTTAATTAAAAATAAATTAAAAATATTTGTATAAAATTGTGGTTGAAGTTGCTATTGCATATTAAATTACAAAAAGAGACACTAATTTATATATTAATTTGCACTGAAATCTAATATATTCGAGTATATGACATTTGACTATGAAAACAGAGGAGAGGATGATAACAAGTTAACAAATATGATGTTTTGCTGTGACGGATCATGGAAGATGATGAGTTTTTGTTGTTTAAATTGTATATTGGGCTCAGGTTCTCCCAAAGATGCCTTGACTGAAAACAAGTAGTGGATGGAAGATTTGAGAGGGACGTTATGTGGGCGAATTTGGGGGAAAGAAGATGAGAGGACGACAGAAGCAAAACAAACACGATGCGGATGACCAAACGACGGTGAAGATGGAGGGGATGAGGGGTATTTTGGGAAGTCTAAATATCAACGGGTCTTTCATGTTGAGGGTTGCTGGCGGAGAAGAAAAACTTGAGTTGAAAACTCAGTAAAAAGCAGTTTTTGGGCTTTTTTAAATATTTTTTATTTTTAAAAATTATTTTTAATAGTAATATATTAAAATAATCTAAAAATAAAATATTATTTAAAATAAAAAAATTTAAAATTTTTAAGAACCTATTCCAATACTAGTATCCTGCGGGCCCACCATAAAAAATATGGGCCCTACAAATACAAACTGGGGTTTAGATCGTAACCAGACAAGTTGTTTTTGTGATTTGCTATAAAAAGTAGAAGTAATCACAAAAAGAAATACATTCTTGAACGACTTGCCACCTGCGTTTATTGATACGTTCTTTCATTTATTGGTACGTTCCTTCCAAGTATTCGGAAATTGATCCAATTTCACCAATGTCGTCTACGTCCACCAATGACTGCAGGTGGCAAGTCGTTTAATACGAGTAAGCTCCAAGAGACAAGTCGTTGTAGGCTTCACTGAAATTTGCGGCTGACTTCTCTCTCCCCTCTTCCATCTCACTCGCTTCCAATTCTCTGAACCATAAACTTCAGGCTCTTTATCACGCAGAGCTGAGAATTGAAGGCACAATTCCAAACCTTTCTTCACTATAAAAGGTAAAAAGCTCCGGATTTTCAACTCAAAAGCGTGGCTTTGTTTTTTTCTTTTAACTCTGAAAACGTATAAAGACCATTACTTCGCAATCCAATCCCTCAAAGCAGTATTCAATTACAATTTTGGAGTCATTTTCTCATCACTAACATTTATTCTTTTGAAGGACTTCATATTTTTTTGAGTAGCAATGGTTTTCTTGTGCTGGGCTAAGCCATCACTTCAAGAACAGAAGGATTGTCTCAACAAGTATAAAGAAACTGACCCTTTATTATTGAATTTCTTTCTTCCACAGTTTTTTCATTTCTCATGTATAGTTGATGCTTAATTGCTTAATAACAGGTCGGATGGATTTAATTATGACTCTAAGTACAGGGGAGCTTCTTCCAAGCATGCGTCTTCTCTCCATGAGCTTTCAAAAGATGGTTTCTTGATTAACCATGCTCGTGTTTTAGTTGGTTCTGGTGTTGAGACTTATGAAAAGGGCAAGTTGGCTCTTGAAAATTGGAGGTCTGTGATTTTTATTTATTTATTTTTAAGTGAGAGATGTTAATGGTAGGGTATGAATATTTTTTTGCTCAATTCGATTGCAGGCATTTTGGCTTTGACTGGGGATTTGTTGATTCAAAGACTCCGATTCGAAGTGGAGTGAAGTTTTGTGTATGTGTAAAGGAGTTTTTGCCTTGGGTTATGATGCCTCTTCAGATTGTTTATGTAAATGAAAGCAGGAGTTCCAAGAAGGATATGGCTTCGTTTTGTTTCGGTGGTGGTACCCTTCAAGGTCACTTGCTGGTTAGTGATTCTTTGTTACAACTTTAATTTTGGAGATCTAGACTTGTTGTGATTCTTTGCTGACGTTGAAATTTGATGACTCGAACCTTGTTAGCCACCATGTCAATATATAGGAATCAAGAATTTGGCATACATATTTCATTCAGTTGACACATCATGCTTGCATTGAGGTGCTTGATTTTTCCTTTTTTTTTTTTTTTCCTGGCCTTTAGGTAGTTGAGCTATCTGATCTACTGATGTTATCAAAATGGATACGATCAATAAATCAACTAATTAATAGCTTGATGTAGCATAGCAGCTGCGAGCAGATCATGGTTGCTTGACTATGGGTTGGCTTGACATTCTACTGCATAATGTTGCTACAGCTTGTTTGCTTTGTCTGTTGGGTGTTGAGCTTTCCTTTTGTTTTTCCCTGCTGACTCTTCTTTTGAATGGATAAAGCAATATTAGAAAAGCATTTGCATATTTTGTTTCATACTGTCTAGTCATTTCCACATTCAAGTTTTAGCCAGCTAAGCCTCTTTGGCATACATAAACACAGGCCATCACTAACATTTTACTGGGGAACAGGCTGGGGAAGAGCGTTTTTCAATTGAAATGGATGAGAAGAACCAAGTGTGGTACGAGGTCTTGTCCTTCTCAAAGCCTGCCCACTTTCTGTCATTTATCGGGTACCCATATGTTCAACTTAGGCAAAAGTTTTTCGCTCATCAGTCTAGCAATGCTGTTGTAAAACATGTGTCTGGTTCATAATCCTATTCATTTTTAAACTTTCTGTCATTTATCGGTTACCCAATGTTCAACTTAGGCAAAAGTTTTTTGCTCATCAGTCTAGCAATGCTGTTGTAAAACATGTGTCTGGTTCATAATCCTAATCATTTTTAAACTTGAATTCCAACACTGAGTAATTGTCATCAGCTCATAACTGTTCTGTTCTAGTGAACAAACTGCTCAAAGTGTTGGTTTGACATTGCTGTGGAAGGTCCTTTTCCTTCCACAGGGAAGATCATATAATCCAATTTTTACTTAAAAAGCGGGAAAACTATAATTGAGAAAAGATATAGAATTTACAAAGACAACTTTCAAACTGTCGTTAACCAAACTCCTACTGCGCTTTAGATTAGGTCAACTAATATGCATAAAGAAGGGATCACCACTCTACCATTTGTCTGGTGCTTAAATCTAAAACCAATCTGCTGAAAGAAGAAAAATCAAATCCCCATGATGCTGATTCAACCATCCCTTAACTGCTGTTGAATTTGTTAAATCATGTCAACGTGGATGTCAAGCCTCTATCTGCTCCGTTAGTTCCCAAAAAGGCTTCTTTAACTGCTCCTGTGTAAAGATCAAGTTAAGAAAATTACAGATAAAGGATTGCTATATCTGAAAAGAAAAAAAATTTCATGTTCAGTCATCAAAAAAAAAAAAAAAAAAAAAAAANTCATCAAAAAAAAAAAAAAAAGAAGAAAACAAAACTATTTATAAGTATGGAATTTGGTCTGCTGAATATCTAGGCAAGAATCATACGACTGCATGGGCATAAAACATAGATACTTTTGTGTCTGGATGCTTATGTAGCAATCATTACAGATGTGTATCCTACTAATTCTGAAAATTGCCATTAACTTAATCTAGTAGCATTCTGGAATGAAGCTCTTTTTCTCAATGATTGTGAAATCTTAACTATTGATCTAAGGAGTTCAAGTCATTTGAGTTCAGTGCAATTTCCCGTGAACGTGCAGAAGAGTAACCAAAGCTGCAGAAAATGTCTACCCTGGTGCATTTTTTCCCCGCAAGATGTTAACTCCACCATTAACAGATCAAGCCGCAAACAAAACATGTATATAGTACCTATGCATATGATAATAACGTTAATAATAGTATAATTACTCTCAAATTGTATTTTTTTTTAAGAATAATTGTTATCGAATTGTTGATTTTTAAACGACACCCTTTTCCTTTCCTTTTCTTTTCGCGTAGAATTCCATCTTAGCTCTATTGTACCAGGATTTAATTTTGGTGTTGTTCTTGGCAGAAACAACCAAGGGCATGGGGTAAACCACAATCGGGGTAATTCTAATGCCTAAGTCAATATAATGCCATAGTTGGATAATTTTACCTTAGTATAATTGGCTTAAGATAGCAACAATTCGATTAGGAATTAATATTTTTGATTAAATTGGATTATCATGAAATTAATGTAGTCTGTATCAGGTGGATTCCAGCAGATGTTGAAACTAGAGCAGGGTGTCTAGAACTCTGTCACCATGTTCTTGAAAAAAAAAAAAAAACAATGAAACAAAGTTATAATCCTGTAGGTTCTTAACTCCATCAAGTGCTTTCATTCCCCTAGCAAGCAGATAAAGTTTCCAAGCTGAGAAAATCCGTACAATCCAAGAGGTTTGCGGTTGTAATTAACAGCGTTTCCTTCACAAAGCATGTTCAAGAGGGAAAACGGGCAAGCAGGTTTCTGATCCAGTTAATATATCGAAGTGCTCATCTTTTTCCAAGCAACAAAAATGCTCTGCCGCATCCGCGAGAAATCTTCATCTGCTGGGAGAAGAATCGATCTTATTTTCTCTTACCGTATAGTTTAACCAAAACACTTGATCTCACAAAATTGAAACGGTTAATCAGTCTCTCAAACCATCAAATATGAACATGGGTGGAGGGACCGGATTTGACCAATAACTAAAAGTATAAGGCCTTATATGATCAATATTAAACTAGAGGGGTAAATATGAATAGTTTCTGGGGCTTGAAGGACCATGAATCCATTTTACTAAAAGAAAAAGGGACACCAGACCTCATCGCAAAGCAACCAGCTTTTGCACCTTCTCCAGACAGAAAAGGCAAAGAACATCAGTGAGAAATAAATATAAAGCTCAAGGAAAGAAAAAGACTCAAAAGAAAGGATAAAACAAGAGAAAAAAGATTAAAATAGCTACAAGTAGAAGAAGAAAACAATAACACATGATGACAAGCAAGTAAGTTATTCAGAACACGAATCAGTTGAGAGGAGTAGCAGGAGGGGAAAGAAATAAATATAAAAAGCTGAAAGTAAACTCCCAATACCCAAACTCTCTATAAGCGCTTCCCCTGTAAAGAGAAAAGAGGGAATTTTACTATTAAAAAAAGAAGAAGCATGGGGGCTGACCGAAAAAATAGCAAAGCAAAGCACTATGAAGCAAGAAGGCATATACTTGAGAAACTAAAAGATCTAAATAAGATATAAGACTATAAATAATTTAAAAAAAATGAAATTAGCATGCAGAAAAAATAACAGGAGAAAGTAGACATTAAAAAAATGAAATGAAAAACCTCAACACCTGCGAGTGATGGAGAGAAGTAAATAAAAATTTAAAACAACTGGAACAAAACAATGATCGCCACGTGCCAAAGGACCCATGATTCTCAAGTTTTCTCCCTAGTCAATGGAAAATAATAAATAAAAGGTTCCGACACCATTATAACTAAAATCAATCATAAAAAATAGTATATATATACAAAAATAGTATATATAAGTTAAATTAAAGATATTATTTTACTCTTAATAGATAAATCTATATAAATATTATTTAATATTTTTCCTCAAACTCATAATATGGTAATTGCAAATATCAACAATTTTTCAACTAAAAAATAAAAACGAGAGATAGAATACGTCTTAGTAAAGAAATATGTAATCTACAAGGAATAAGAAACAAAAAGCAAAGTAATGGTGCCATGCTTGAGATGATGACGAATAAGATGACAATCGATCTTAATGTGCTTAGTTTGCTTATGAAAAACCGAGTTATAAGCAATCTGAATAGAACTCTAGTTATCGCTATATATAGGAGTAGGATGAGAAAAGGAAACTCTCATATCAGCAAGTAACTAATGTAACCAAACAATATTTTTGGTAGTGGATGTTATGACACGATATTCTACTTTGATGGATGATTGAGAAATAATATATTGTTTCTTACTCTTTTAAGAAATAAGAGAATCACCTAAAAAGATACATAACCCAAGAACAAACTTGTAATATATGAGATCACTATCATGATTAACATTGGAGTATGCACAGAGCTATAAGGAAAAGGTGAATGAAAGTAAAAGACTCTAAAAAATTATACACTGAAGATATTGCAAAATACAAATAACAATTGTCTAGTGAACAGTAGTAAGAGAAGCAACAAACTGATTAACAACATGAATAACATATATAATATTTAGACAAGTAATGATGAAATATATCAAGCTCCCAATAATATTATGGTATATAATGGGATTTATCAAAGGTAAACCATCAAAAAAAGAGTACATTATGTTAATCTCAATAGGAATATCTATATTCTTGTTATTAGTAAATCTAGCCTGCTTAAGAATATCTATGATATATTTTAACTAAGAAAGAAGGTAGCTTTTAGGTGAGTATGTTATCTCAATACCTAGAAAATATCGAAGATAACCAAAATCCTTTATTTCAAATCATCTAGCTAACTCTGTCTTCAAAATTAAAATACCATCAATGTCATCATCAATAATAATCATGTCATTAACATATAAAGATAGAATGATACGACCTACATCAATACACTTAATAAAAATAACAGAATCAAGACTATTAGAAACAAAGCCAAGAGATAAAATCACAATAGAGAATTTCTCAAACCATGCACAAGGTGCTTGTTTGAGACCATATAATGCTTTCTTAAACTTACAAACATATCTAGAGTCATGTGAAATACCAGGAGGGGGTGCCATATAAACTTCTTCTTGAAGATCTTCATTCAAAAAGGCATTTTTAACATCAAGCTAAAAAATATACCACTAAAGAATTGAAGTTATTTCAATAAGAGT
Organism: Populus ilicifolia; assembly: GCA_015708895.1. Taxonomy (NCBI): domain Eukaryota; kingdom Viridiplantae; phylum Streptophyta; class Magnoliopsida; order Malpighiales; family Salicaceae; genus Populus; species Populus ilicifolia. Next base: position 1,449,761 of record SRLM01000269.1, read on the forward strand.
AAATAATAGTCATTTTTGCAACAAGGGTAAATGTCTCCTTATAATCCATACCAAATTATTAAGAGTATTCTTTTGCAACCAGCCTAAGTTTGTATTGCTCAATAGACCATCAGATTAGTCTTGATCTTATATACTCAACGACAACCAACAACACTCTTACTAAGAGGTAAAGGAACTAGATCTCATATATCTGTTTTATACAAAGCAAAAGGTTCCTTATCCATAACTTGTTGCCAAAACGGATCAAGAATTATCTCTTTGTAGGAAGAGGGCTCAAATAGACAATGAATAAAAGCTAAAAAAGAAGTAAATAATGAAAAATAAAAAGACTAAGAAAAACCTAGTAGTTTTGTTAACTTACGAATACAGATGTACTGATATAGAAGTGGATCCACAAGCTAAAATGAAGTTTGAGAGGTTATAGATGAGAATAGAGCTTCAGGTATGCTAGAGAGTAAAGTATCAATATTTGAAGAGTTATTAGTACAAATTGATCAAACATGAAGAGATGTATTATCATCAAAATCTTTGGAAAAAAGGGTCTATATGAATAAGATCATGTTTAGTTAAGCTATTAGTAGTGGATGGAATAAAAAAAAAAGGTATATGCTCAAGAAAGACAACATGAAGAGACATAAAGTTTTTGAGTTATTGGATCAAAACAACGATATCCATTTTTACTTTCACCATAACCTAGAAAAACACAAATAACAGATCAAGAGGATAGCTTGCTATGTTCTATATGAGGATGAAGAAAAAAACAAGTACAACTAAAAACTCTAAATGAAGAATAAAACAAGTACAACTAAAAACTTTAAATGAAGAATAATTAGGGACATACCCATATAACTTTTCAAATAGAGATAGACTCGAACTGTGAAAAGATAAAATTATATTAATTAAACTTATATTAGTAAGAATAGCTTATCCTTAAAACACATTAGGAATAAAAGCAGACAATAAGAAAGTACGAGTAGTTGCGACAATACGCCTATGTTTTCTTTCAACAACACTATTTTGCTCAAGAACATTTATACATGAGTTTAGTGGATGGTTCTATTTAAGGCAAACAATTGATAAAATTTATTAAAGGTGTATTCTCTACCCAAATCACACATAAAACATCTGATCACAATAGAATATGGAGTTTTGATAAGAACTCGAAAACTGCATATATCTCAAGAAAATTAGAATGATATTTTATTAAATAAACCCAACAATAACGAGTATGATCAGCAATAAAAGAGACATAATATCAAAACCCACCTCCTGGTATTTCAAAAAGACATAAATGGTGAAGAAGAAATATAAATACTTTGATTAAAAGGTAAAATGAAAAATTTTACCAGTTTACCTCCACTATAATTAGAAATGTCATAAGTTTTCAAATTTCCTAAAACTTTTATGGATGCTAAAAATCTCAAACGAGAAGACGAAACATATTCTAGACAAGAATGCCATAAATAAAAACTAGAAGATAAAGAACTCAAATGAAAAGAAGATAAATCAACAATAATAGTAGTAACAACGAGAATTGATACTTTTAACTCATTTAAAATGTATAGTCTATTGTCTTTATGACTTGTCCTAATCAGCTTTTGAGATTGCAAATCCTGTATACAAAAAAAAGGAAAAAATAATTAAATAATCACTAAAATCATATATTTGACGAATAGAAACAAGATTCAATTTGAGATTCAGAATAAGATAGACATTAAAAAAAGACAAGTTAGGTGTGACAATAGAACCAACATTTGCTAAGGACATGAGAATGTCATAGTAGTCATAATAGGAATAGAGGGCGAAAAGAAAATAGAGGTAACATATAAAAAAATTTGAAGACATATAATGTGAAGCACCAAAATTCAAAACTCATTTATAATATGACATACCTAAGGAACTATAAAGCAACTTACGTATGAAAAAAATGGATATTGCTTGCAACTGCAAAGAGAGAAACTTTTGAAATTGCTCAGCAAAAGCATTAGGATCAATAATAGAGCTTGAAGAAGTTATTTTTGCAGTATTATGGTGTGGGAGTTTATAACCTTGAGGTAGTCTATGAGCATTAGATTGTAACTAGTTGTCAAACTTTCAAACTTGATTCTGTTGTTTCAACTTAGGACACTAAGCCTTTTAATAACCTTTCTGCTTACAAAAATTACACTCATCAAAGCTAATTTTTATATAAGGCTTATGGTGGTGATTGAAGAATTGATTAGAAGATACTACTAGTATAGAAGGATTTGAAGCAGAAAGAATACCATTTTTAAAATATGACTGAAGACATATTTCTTCAATCAATAATTCATTAACAACTGATTTAATAGAAGGTAGTAGAGAACAATGCAATATTGAACCTTTAAGTCCTTTGAAATCACCAAGAAGTGCTGTTAAAAATTGTATCAATCGTTGTTGCTCTCTAAGTTCAAAATAAGCACTGCATGCTTTTAATTTTGTTGATTCTGTAAGAGCTAATTGATCATAAATATCTGTTATAACATAATAAAATTCTTGAATACTCATATTTTTTTGGTGAAGAGCTTGTATGTCATTCTCTAACTGATGTTGTTTTGTAAAATTTGATTGCGTGAATAATCATTATAGATGATCCCAAACTTTATTTGTTGTCTTATACTTCGCCAACTGCATACTTTATAGAATACTCAGCAAAATTATTGATCTAAATAATGATCTTTGCATTGTTTAATTCTCATACATTTATTGAAACAATATCTCTTTTTTCAGTATTCTTAGGTACCACATAAGTTCCACTAACATATCCTTACATCTTCTTACCCTTAAAAAAATTTCTTATTATATAGCTCTAATACAAATAGTTCTTCCCATCCAACCTCATACTCACAGAATGAAGCAAATCATCTATTTTAATAGTTATAACAATAATAACAGAGAACCAGAATGCAAAAGTAGAGGAAAAAAATTCCAAATTATAGAAATTGAACAAAGATTATAGAAACTAAACAAATATCTTCTCAAAATTATACGATCACTCCAAAAAACAAAACAAATTTGTAAAAATTAAACTTAAATATCAAATTACAGAAGCTGAAGAGAAAATGAAATATCAAAATAATTATAAAAATTGATGAAATACCAAATATTTGGATATGTGAAAACTATGTTCAGGATTAAACCTCATTCCATTAAACCAGCTCTGAAACATGTTAAAATAATTAAAATCAAATATACAAAGGAGGGTAGAATTCTCAATGATCTATTTATTATGAGTGCTTAGTGTTAACCTAAATATTAAAAAAAAAAATATAAGTTAAACTAAAAATATTATTTTACCCTTAATAAGTAAGTCTACATAAATATTATTTAACAGTCGCCACTACCACCATCCTTATAGTTTTGATGGCAAGAAACACATATTACACTTTTACAAATTTATATTTGGTTCAAATGAAATGAAGTAGTTATTTAAGTTAAATTTAAAATTTACAGTGAATTTAAGATTTATTAAATAATTCTAATTTATTTGATTAAGTTGAATATGAAAATAAATTAAATTAATTATGAATTAATTATTTCAATTAATTTATGGTTTATAGTAAAAATAATAATTAAGATTGGTTAGGCCGACATAATGCTTATGTATCACAATAAGATGCATAAATGAATAAGATATTTACATAGATGTATAATGTGATTACTGACAAGGACTATATAATTTGATACATGAGTATAACACGACAGGTCATTACTTCAAATCTCGAGCAGGTTCCTCCACTTTAATATATACAGTACAAGCAACATTTTTGATGGATTCAACATCATGTAAGTAATAAAGTCTTTTCATGATTAATATGTTAAATCTTGTGTTTCATGTATTTATCTTTTAATTTAACATTAATATTTTATTAATATTATGTTGACTTCTTGCTATGTGGTGGTTGATAGGCCATATCTTACTTTATATTACTGACGAAGAAAGAAAAGTTCACATTGTAGCGTTCTAGTAGTTAAATATTTACCGCATCAAACTTGAAATTTTTAGAAAGAGGTTAACTTTAGATGATGTCGTGGTAGAGCACGATACCACTTAGGCATGAGTAGGAGATGAATTCAATCGTGCTACTGATAAGCTTAGATCATCTAGTAGATGATGTAAATATAAATACATAGATGGGCTGTGTTTATATATTTTAGGATTATTGAATATTGTATTATTAAATTATTTGCATTTATTTTGCATGAAATATGTTTTTTTTTTCAATTCTTGAAACTATTTGTGATTATGGAACATGAGAATACCTTGAATTTAGTTAGAATTTGTTGATATGAGTTATTGTAATTTTTTACAAGTTTTTTTTAAATAGGATAATTTTTTTGTATAGTTTATGTATAAAAGAAACTCTCTCTAAGTTTTGTACAATACAATTTTTTTATTTTTTTTAAATTATAAAGTAAATAAAATTTTATATCAATAAAAACTATGATTGTATAAATCAGATAGCAACTAAAACAATTTAATTGTTTTGTTGGATTGATATAAAAAAATTTATTCTCTAAAATCATAAAATAAATAAATTTTATACCACCAATAATTATAATTTTATGAACTAGATAATAGTTAAAATAGTTAGATTATTTTGACTATAATTCAATTATTTTATTAAATATCTAATTATTTTTCAAAGTTATATTTTTAAAGAGGGTATGGATCAGAATCGTGACTGCTGATGAAATATTACAGTTTTAAAATGCAAAATTCAATCAAATATCATGATTTCAGAACCATGAAATTAATTGTTGAGATTTTTAACCGTCACATTATTAAAATGTCATGTTTTTAAACCATAACAACCTCAAACCGTGATATTTCGTTAAAACCGTTTAATACAAATACTATTTCACGATTTATTTATTTTTTAGGTGTTAGTTGACCGATTTATCCAAATGAAAGCAACATAAAGCATCTCCACTTCCATCAATACTAGCGTTACAAAATCTGCAAGTCTTCTTTGATTACCTCCAGCCCTAGTGACGGAGAGAAATTAAGACACCATGTCCCAATGGGCAGATCTTCCAAAAGAACTGTTAGGCATGATCAGCAAATGCTTAGATTCTCGAGTTGACTTAGTTTGCTTTCGTGCTGTCTGCACTTCGCGGAGATACTCTGCCTCTTCACCTTCATTTGATCAAGAAATCCCTCGTTTAATTCTCAAGCTTCCTTCACCAATCCATGCAGATGCGATTCTCATGCAAACCGCCGTTTGTCGCATGGAACTTATAAGTAAATATCCCAACTCCTCTTCTTTTTCGAAATCTTGGTTGGTTAAAGTTGGAGAGTCAAAATATGGTAAACTGCAGCTTTTGAATCCACTAACAAATTATAAAATCAAGTACTCACCAATATCAGTGAATTTTCTTGATTTTAAGTTTGTACAGTTGAATAAAGCTTTCTTACTTAAACAGTCAAGATGGTTTCTTGTTTTCGGAATAATTAAGGTTGTTCCATTTCCTATCTCTGCAAGTTGTAGTAATATGGATGGATTTGGAATTTTGGCAATTTATCATGGAGGGAAATTAGGTTATTGGAAATATGGAGATAAGGAATGGACTTTGTTAGATTACAAGAATTTTCAATATGATGATATTATTGTGTACAGGGAGCAGTTTTATGTTATTGATAGATGGGGTACGGTTTATTGGATTGATTCATCATTGAAAGTGATTCAATACTCCCCTCCACTTTATGGTTGTGGAGGGCAGAAGAATTTGGTGGAGTCACGTGGAGATCTTTATGTTGTTGATCGGTATCTTGATGGAGAAAGGAGAACATGGAAAGATTATGAGAATGTTATGGACTCCAGTGACAATCCTTTTCGTGTTAGGAAACTCAGGAAGCAAAGCAGACCCACAGCTGTTGATATGAGAGTTTATAAGCTGGACGAGGAGTTGGCTACCTGGGTTGATGTGAAATCTTTAGATGATCAAATCTTTGTCCTGGATGCGGACTGTTCTTTCTCGATTTCGTGTAGAGAGTTTAATGGAGGTAAAGGGAATTGCATTTACTTCGTAGATGGTGATGGTCACGCTGGTAGAGGATCAAGTGCTAGTAGCATTCATGTGTTTCAATTAGAGGATCGTAGCGTTGGGAAACTTGATGTGATGCCGGAGTTCTCGGACATTTTCTGGCCGCCCAACATGTTTGATTCCTCAATAGAGAACAATCCTGGTCTGGATCTCTGATGTAAGTGTTAGAAGTCGCAAAATCTTTTATCTGATTGACTAAATTGGATGAGTGCTTTTACTGTTTTTTTGAAACCCTCTATTCAGAAAGATATATAGTATCTCTATTCTTTCTGTTTAGATCATTGCTGCTAGTTGTAATCCTCTAATAAAGGATATCTAAGCGAAGTCATTCATATTTGTTCCTGGAAAGCAAGAGATAGGAGAGTGATAGGCTTCAAGTCCTGTCTCTGGCACTTTCAAGAACAGAAGAATGTTATAATGCTGTTTTGAAATTAACATTATCTTTACAATCACATCACAGAACATTATTGTCCTTAATCTTACCGAATTCATCAAAGCTAACCATATATTCTAAAAGGATCTGAGATTTTAACGAAGATGATTATCGTAGTGTTGGGGCTGATTTGAGCTAAAGTTGAATGAACGCACAAATATCTCCTGCTTCACATGTTATGATAGAGGAATAGGTATGCGTATGATTAGCATACTTGATAATAATATGGATATTACACCACTAATGCTTATGTCTCCTAATTGTAGATGAACCTCTAATAATGTATCCTGCACTTGCTATTCTTATGCTTGCAAGATATGGTTGCCCTCCTGTAAATTTCTATCTCTTTAACAGGCAATCAGATATTTGAGATGTAATCAAAACTGAGGATGTCTAGGAGTATATGTGGCTTGAGGGATTATCCATTTAACCGATACTTCATGAGTAGGAGAGGTCCAATTCAGGTTCCCTGGGAGGCAAGGACAAGACTTGAAACATGTTTCTGAAATAGCCCCCAAGCAATCCTCAGAAAAGCATTATTATGCAGCCTTTTCATCTTCTTTTCGTGTTAAAGACAAGAACAGAACCCAGGAATCATCATATTGCATTATGTGTCTTACACTGAGTTTTAAACTGGAAAGAAATTGATCTGGGTTCAAGACGCAGAGGCCTTGCTTTATGCTATCTGGAAGAGTTCCCCTGCTTTTCCTATGTTACTGGGTTTTCTTCATAAAGGGATTCCTTCATAAAGAAATTGTGGCCCCTTCAACAGAGTTAGAACTTATTTATAGAAAATATCAGTTTAGTTTGTTTTCGTGGTTTAATCTGTTTTTAAAATTGTTTTTTTACATGAAAAATAATTAACATTGATATTTTTTAAGTAATTCTAATATGTTAATGTTAAAAATTTAAAAAATATTATTTTAATACAATAATCAAACCTTTAAATTATACTTTTTGATGCCCTTAATATATCTTAATATTGTTTAAAGAGCTTACGAATAACCTTCTCCAGGATTACTTTGAAATTCACTTGCAACACCTATAACGCAGCTTAAATTAAGTCTCGTAAATAACATTTCTTGTCTAATTACAAAAACCTAAGACGTAAAGCGTTTTAATATTTTTTTAATTGATCCATTAAATTATACTTTCTTTAAAGCATTCTTTAAGATAATCTTCTACCAGTTGTATCGTGTATTTATTACGACATATAAAATATCAATATTATATATTTTTTTGATTTTTTTTATATAGAATCTTAAAATAAATCTAATAATTTATTAGGATTTTCAATATCTATTTGTTTGTCTAAAAATCTAGCATCTCTACTTTCAATTAGTTTACAAAACCGCTAGTAACCTTTTTTATTTTCTAGATAACTTGAAAAATCTTCTATAATAGTTTTATTATTAATTGTTGTTTTGTGTGTTCAGGTTTTTTTTTTGGTTCATTTTTTTATCTTGTAATTTTTTTTTTAATTTTAGCTTTTTATTGAACTTTTTTTTTTTTGCTATTTCAATGCTAATAATTGTTTTGATGTTTTTTTAATAGGATATCATTACATTTTAACTTAGTTTATAAATAATCTCTCAACAAATGCTTTTTGTGCTAGGAGACAATCTTTTTGTGTAGCTCAACTTAGAATTTTTATCTTTAATTTTATTTAATTGATTTACTTTGTGTGTTTTTATTTTATTTTATTAAATAAAATATTGGTTCAAGAAATAAAGTTATTAAATATAATTTCACACTTTAATTTTAACTTTTTATTGATTTTTTGTATTAACTAATGTTTTTTAATAGAACATTTAGTTTATGAATAAGACTTTAATATTTTTTTTTACTGGGAGGTATTCTGTGTGTAGCTCCACATGAAAAAATATCTTTAATTTTATTTAATTGTTTTTCTCAATGTGCTTTTTTATTGTTTTATTAAATAAAATATTGCTTTTAAAAAATAAAATTATTAAATATAATCGAGTTTATGACATGTGTTTTAACATCAAATATCAGCATTCATATTTATATTTCATCTTTTCAATTTAATTTTTGGTTAAATATCATTTAATTTTTATTTAACTTTTACATCAAATGATAACATTTTTTTTCTAATACGTATAATTTTATATAATATTTTTTATTTGATTTGATTTGATTTTTTTATTTATGTTTATTTTTATTATCATTTGATTAACTAAAAGTTTGATTCTAATAAACAAATTCATTAAGCATAGCTATGCATATAATCTATATTGCAAGATTAAATATTTTAATTTATATTTATCTCTTAGTTTTTTAAGTTTAGTTGTTAATGATTTTGTTTTTGCATTTATAGACCTAGATAATTCTTAATTTATTTAATTAAATATATTCATAAGTTTTTTTTATTGTTTATTATTAAGATATTTTTGTCAAAAAATACATTAAAAAAGCTATATATTCAGATCTTTACTAAAAATATTTATCTTATTCGGAATGAATTGCGGGTTGAATAGCTAGGGTTTACGTAGTTTGCATGATTTTTCAGAATCTATTATTATGTCTCTTAATTATTCTTGTACTCCTATGGTAATAATAATAAAAATTACCAATTTTGTTGGGAATTGAAGCTGAAAGAAGGGCTAAAACACAAAAATCTAAACCTCTTAATGTATGCTGCTTCGTCTTCCTTTGTGCCACCAAAAGGTCAGTGTACTAAATCTCCAAAGAAAGCATTTTTCTAAGAATTTTAAAGGCAGCGGGAAGAAATTCAAAATAATGCTATATTCAATTATGACAAAAAGGAAAAGGTCAAAAGCTTGATTGTGAAAAAAATGGGCACTAGCAGGTAAATAATAATAATAATAAAAACCCTAATTTTAAAAGTTCCAAAAGTATTGTTTGTGTGGTTTCTAACCTCCATGGCTCATGCTAATATGAGTACTTGGTCCTACTAAAATTAATGGATACTAAAATTAATGGATTGTTCTCTTTGAATGTTTCCTCTTCTAATAAGATATTGATGCTTCTTTATATATTGATGATTCATTTATTTAGCATGCATGCTCACACGCGCGCGCGCACACACATATATATATATATATATATATATATATAAAATTAAAAAGTATCAATTGAATTTCTAATGTGAAAATAGAATTTTTACATGTAAATCTTGCGTATATGAAACAATGAGGTAAAGGAAGTAATAAGCTTTTAGTCATTGTTCATTTTAATGAGCGTGGTCCATTGAATATTAAAACTCATAAATATTTGGAATATTTTATGACATTTAATGATTATTCTTGGTGTGGATAATTTTTTTTTATCGTATTTTTCGATGGTTTAGGTATTCTAGCAAGGGAAGAGTATCCAAGCGTTTCCGGGGTGCTTCCAACAGTTCCTTTGGAAGATTGCTCCACTCCACTCATCCCCTCCTCCTCATGGAAACCCAGCATGCGGGAACTATTTACTATCTGTAGTTGACTGTATATAGAGAGCTCTGGATTTGGAATGTAAGGAGGAGCATGGGGAGTCACAACACTGGATTATCGATGCAAGTGAAGAGAGAAGTAATATTATGTTAGAAGCGTGAGAGAAATGACCAGGAAGTTAAAAATAGATCTCAAAATTCACAATCCATAATTAAATTTTGAGATAAAATTAGTTTAGGTAGCTATAAATTGGTCCGGATATCCATAATAAAAAGAATAATAAGAAAAAGAAAAGAGAGAATACATGCAAAAGGGGAGAGACAACGAGAACTTGCACTTCTTTTGAATGGGATCTTGGCTTCAATCTGCATATCTGATATCATAAAATTATCATTGTCAGCCGCTCATTAGGAAGAAAATAAAAAAAGAATTGTTTGCTACGAAATAAAATACAAGCAGAATTAAGCATACACATGCGTGCTCCTGTCTTAGGGAAGTCCCTATTTCACGCTTTGCTTCAGGAGAAATCTATGCTTATAATCTAACACTGCACTACTCTCAGATCCTTCTACCATGAATAGTTTTTCTTGGATTAATTTCGTAAACATAGTTAAGGACAACAATCTTCTGCGATGTGATTAAAACAAAATGCGAAGACATAAAATATCAGACCAGTCAGGGATCATGACAACATCCATCTGTTCAAGGTTGAGGGGACAATACTTGAAGCTGTTTACTCTCCTCTCACTTGCTTTGCTTTGCATGAAGAGTATCTCTGCTTAAACGTCTCCATCAGTAGAGCATTACAACTAAACATGTATAATCAAAGACAGCATGTGTAGACCAAATATGCCAAACTAAGTCAAGATCTCAAAATTAGAACTACAGGCAACAATACCGAAGCATCCATCCAATTAACGTAAATCAGATAGAAAGTCTACAACTTACTTACAATGAACAACCAGACCAAGACAGGTTTATGCTGAGGAACCAATGTTGGCTGGCCAGAATATCTCAGAGTAATCGGGAATCACGGCAAGGTTATCAATGCTATGATCTTCAAATCGAAACACATGAATGGCACCGCCACTCATTCTTTCACCGACATAAAGACTATCATAGAAGTAAATGCAATTCCCTGTACCTCCACTAAGATCTCTACATGAAACCGAGAAAGAACAATCAACACCCAAAATAAAGATTCTATCATCTAAAGATTTTATGTCAACCCAAGTACCCCATTCCTCATCCAGCTTATAAACTCTAAAATCGACAGTCATGGGTCTGGCTTTATTCATCAATCTCCAAAAACGAAGAGGATTGTCATTGGTATCCATAACATCCTCATAATCTTTCCATGTCCTCCTTTCTCCATCTAGATACCTGTCGACAACGTAAAGATCTCCACATGATTCCACCAAATTCTTTTGCCCACCGCAGCCATAAAGCGGAGGTGAGTATTGGATCACCTTCAATGATGAGTCAATCCAAGAAACTGTCCCCCATCGATCCACAACATAAAACTGCCCCTCATACACAATAATATCGTCATATTCGAAGTTCCTATCATCTAACAAAGTCCATTCCTTATCTCCATATCTCCAATAACCCAGTTTTCCTTCATGATAGATAGCCAAAATTCCAAGCTCACAATTATCAATACAACCCGCGGAAAGAGGAAACACAACCACCTTATTTATTCCATAAACAGATATCCCACCTGTCCACTTAAGTAAACAAGCTTTACTTAATTGCACAAACTTAAGATCAAGCAAGTTCAATGATATAAACGAGTCCTTAGTTTCTTGATTTGAAAGTGGATGAAAAGGCTGTAGTTTACCATGTTTAGACTCTCCAACTTTAACTAACGAAGATTTTGCTAAAGAGCAGGAAGAGTTTGAATGGTTACATAGAAACTCCATGCGACATATGGTAGTTTGCATGAGAACTGCATCTGCAAAGATGGGATCAAGAGTACGAAAGGGTGGAGGAAGCTTGAGAAACAAGGGAGGAATTTCTTGATCAAATGAAGGTGGAGAGACAGAGCATCTCCATGAAGAACAGACAGCACGAAAGCGAAGTACTTCCACACGAAGATCTAAGCGTTTGCTGATCATTTCTAACAGTTCTTTTGGAAGATCTGCCCATTGGGACATGATGTTTTGATCAGATCTCTGTCCCTCACAAGTTTGGTAAAAGAAGAAGACTTGGAGATTTTTTATGCCAGTTTATTGGTGGGAGTCGACGCTAGTCACGCTACCTTATGTTTTTGTTATTTTTATTTTTATTTTATGTACGACTCGATTCGTGAAGTCAAACTAAGAGTATGGTTGGTCTTAGATTGGATTCAGAATTTTCCTGGATTTAGAGCATTGGATTTGGAGAGAGAGATTGGATTATTGGGCCAATCTTTGTTTTACACCAGACAAGGGCTTACGCAAACTATTATCTTCACAGTTTGGATGGACTGACCCTATCTAATTTCATTCCTGGACAGCATAAGAAGTCGGAAAGCATATGATCAAAGAATCAAGGGAATGATAACAAGAATGCACACACACTGCACTTGAATTTACAATGGATAAAAAAGAATTCCTTTAGTTTCTCAGAAAGACATGAAAATGAGGAGACAGACAGACAGTTTCCCTTCTGTTTATTTCTTTTCGGTCCCCATGCCAAATTAAGAGACTTGAATTGGAAATCTAAATACAAGACCATCTTCCCTTTCAAGATTGGACCTCTATGCTCCTCATCCTATGCCTGTTTTCCGCTCTTGCTATGGGACACAGAAGAATATAGCAAGGGGATCGAAGGAGAAGGGAAACAACCACCTGACTAAGGTTTTCAAAAAATCAGTGTGTCATTGAAACATCCAAATTTCTCTCTTGTTTTTATCTGGGTTTTGAACGTGACTGTTAAAGGATCCTTCCCCAAAGTAAATAATCACCTTAAATTAGATTGGTGGCGGAGGATGGGATAATGTAAAACTGTACAAAGATGACACCTGGGTCTTTATCTCGTCCCCTGCTTTGAAGGGAAAAATAGGCTTGATTGGCTTCAATGTCCAGTGGCAGAGTATTGCAGATAAACACTATTGATCAACGTCAACAACATTACATCACCAAGCATTACCGAAACCAAGGTTTCAATATTAAAACCAGAAGGGATGATGCTAAAACACGCATCTTATTTGCGTAAATCAGACAAGTAACAAAATCATAGCATCATCATACATACACGAAGCATCCAGGCCCGGCTTGATTTACAGAGAGGACACCTTGCTTGGAGGCCAGAATATGTCAGAGAACTCGGGAATCACTGCAAGTTTGTGAATGCTACGATCTTCTAATTGAAACACAAGAATGCTCCCACCACTTAGTCCACTGCCCACGTAATCATCACCATCCATGTAGTAAATGCAATTCCCTTTAACTCCATTGAACTCTTTACACGAAACTGAGAAGGAACAATCCATCCCCAAAACGAAGACCTTGTCATCTAAAGATGTGACTTCAATCCATTTACCCCAATCTTCATCCATTTTATAAACCCTAAAATCGATCGCCTTAGGAGCATGTGTCAGGGTGAATCCCACGTTAGGTAGAATTTCATCATCGCTATCCATCAGACCATCAATACCTACCCATCTTCTTCTTTCTCCATCAAGATACCTATCAACAACATAAAGATCTCCACAACACTCCACCAAATTCTTCAGCCCGCCAAAGCAATACAGCGAAGGGTAATATTGAGTCACATTCAACACCGGACTAATCCAAGAAACCGTCCCACATCTATCAACAACATAAACCCGCTCGTTGCACACAGTAATATCATCATATTGAACATTCTCATCACCACCCAATATAATCCAACTCTCAGCCCCGTATTTCCAATAAGCCAGCTCTACTTCATGAAAAATAGCCAAAATCCCAAAATCATTTTCATCACTAGAATTTGCAGAGACACGAAACAGAACAACCTTATTTATTCCATCAACAGAAAACCCATGAGGCGATTTAAGTGAAAAAGCTTTACTTAACTCCACAAACTTGAATTCAAGTAAGTTCAAAGCCATAGGAGAATACTTGATTTCTTGATTTGTAAGCGGGTTGAAAAGCTTTAGCTTACCGTAGTTTGACTCTCCAACTTTAACCAACCATGATTTTGGTGAAGAAGAAGAGTTTGGATCTTTACGTGCAGAGTCCATGCGGCAGATCGTGGTCTGGAAGAAAAGCGGGGCATCAGAAATTGGGCCAGGAAGGTTGAGGATGAGAGGAGGGATTTCTTGATCCGATGAAGGTAAGGAGACAGAAGATCTCCATGAAGCACAGACAGCACGAAAGCGAAGTGTGTCCACCCGAGAATTTAAGCGTTTGTCGATCATTTCCAACAGTTCTTTTGGAAGGTCTGCCCACTGAATGCTAGTCATTTCTGAGAAGAATAGGTTGACTTAGATGGAGATAATGATGATTAAAGGCTGCTTCATTTTATGCATATGATATGAGGAAGAAAGAAGTACTTGAAAAAAGTTTAGAATATAGTACCTAAATCAAACAACTAAAAATTAAACAAGTCATCAAACTTCCAAGTTCTTAAATAAGTCTTCCAGATTTCTTGAATTTAAATACAAAACGCACACAAATAAGTGAAATAACACAAGTTTCAAGTTAGATTTTGAGTTTAGCTGAAGCCATGAAACAAAGCTTGACCATACAATTTCATGCTAAACGTCGAACATGACGTTGTCATCAACAGAGGCTCTGCTAAAAAGGAAAAGTGAACTAAATTAGCAACCATGTATTCAACAGTTGTTTGATGTCATGAATTCTGCACTTCTGCCGGAGTTGAATTCATATTAGAGATGAGTCCATCCATGATATAAATTCTCTTCTTCTTCTTTTTTTCTTAAAATAAAATATATCTTCCTCTAGCTATGTGATTTATTGCATAGAAACTACAAGCAAATTGTTCTAACAATTTAAATTAAGTCTAGAAACAGCATCTCTTTAATCAAAATCACATTCATCTGTTAATGCATTTCTTCTTTTTTATTTGATAAAATATATTTTTTTAATCAAAAGTACTATTTTTAACGAAAAATCTCATCATAATCTTAAAAAGCCAGTTTATTAAAATAAAATAATAAAATAATAGTTTGATGTCAATGTATTAAGAATATAAAAATAATAATGTTGAGAAAAAACATAGAAAAAGTTCACAATAAAAATTTCAGAAACAGAAATTTCATGCGTATTTATAAAATCATGCATATTAGGCTCATGTATCACTATTCAAAAAACAATTATTAATATTACAATGAAATACAGTAATATCATTTAAAATTTATGACATAACTAGGTAATTATTTAAATATCGTTGTTTACTTGTCATCTTTTGTGGCATCAAAGATATCTCCGGTGATTAACAAATTAGGGTTTGAGTTTCTGAATTCTGAAAACCTAGATCTCAACATTGTTGTCTAAAATACAGGAGAAAAAATCTTATAAACCTCTGTAACTTCATTTCTAACAATAAGATGCATTATAATCAGCCTAAAATTCAAAATTAAATAGAATAAAAAAAAAAATCAAAACAACCCGCAGTGTCATTAAATTGATATTTGACATGGAAAACCCATTTGAAACCCATAACATTTTTATTGGGCTGCTTAGGTACCAGACCCCATGTATGATTCTTATGAAAGCCCTGAACTTCTTCATCCAGCAATCCAACCGTGATGTTTTGCTGCATACCTGAAGCCTTTGGGCTCGCGCATGGTGAGAAAAGAGGGGAACAGGATCGGTGGACAGGCTTGAAGATTCCTGATTTAGCCTGAGTCTATTGGACTAGTGCCAATTAGAGGAGGCCGACCCGAGGCTGTAGAGGAGGCTACGTTCGTGACAGGATCTGGGCCAGTGGGCATAAGAGTTGAGGCATGCAAAGGCTCATGCACCGCAGGGAGAGCAGGCTCGGCATCAGGGGCATGCGAAATAGGAAGAGGCACAAAACAAGACACGACTGTGGTATGGGATCGGACTGAGTTGGTGATTCGGCCACTGGGATGGTAGTTGGGTCAAGAAATACGGGAGAGTTAGGCAAGGGCCCAGAGCAAGGAGTTCCCTTAAAGAGTAATTAAGTTCATTAAAAAATAGCATTCCTTGACGGAACGATCAAGATAACGGAAGCCATTACAAGATATCAGCCTAAACAGAGGCTGATTATGATTATTTTTTAAAATATTTTATATAAAGATATATTAAAATATATATATATATATTTTATTTTTTAAGAGTTATTTTTAATATTAATTTAAAATATTAAAAAAACATTAATTTAAAATAAATAAAAAATTATTTTTAAAACACAAAAACCTATTAATACTACAACCAAGAAAAACACATGAAGAACTGCGAGGGGCTAATTTGTGAGGAGCATAATTGTGTGAGTAGGGAAATACAGGGCAACCAAAGGAAGGAAATTGGGATAAATGGGAGGCTTACCATACAAAAGCTCAAAAGGAGACAAGCCATCAAGAGTAGACGCGGGCAACTGATTAATGGTGAAAGCAGTCATGCTAAAAGCATCAACCCAAAATTTCAGAGGGATATATGAGTGAAAGTGCATCACTAAACCAGTTTCAGTGATATTACTATGTTAGCTACGACACGGCCGTCGTTTTGGACAAACATCGAATGAAGCTCTAGGACAATTATAAGATAAAGCAAAAAAATAAAAAGATTGATGTCCACGCTTAAGTGCATAAAAACCATTCTCAAGCTGTCCGGTTGCCATCATCCTTCTGGTGATTTGATTCTGTATAATAAAGCGGTCATCGGTAAAGGTGATAGAAAAAGGAAAATCAGAGGTAAGTTTAGTAATGAAAATCAGATTTTTGGTTTAGCCAGGCAGGACCCTGAGACATCCTTTAGGGACATATTGTATTAGTATCAGAAAGGGGAAGAGAGGCACCATTACTGACAATAACATAATCCTTATCAGTGTCCGTATCAGACTTGTCCAACTGAGCAGAATCATTAGTCATGTGCACAGTGGCTTTGGTGTCTGTATACCAATCGGAAAGGAGTAGAAAAAGTGGAGAAAGCTGAGCCAAGTCCACATAAATACCAGTGTATTTTGTCAAGATCATCCATGCGAAGAGGATGAATGAAGGTGGTCATCAGAGTGGACCAGACTGCATACGAAGAGGTTAGGCCAACAACAGAAGTCATGGCTTCTTCCATCAACTAAGCAAGAAGGAGGCTCAGTACAAGTTGATCGGTCTGCTGCCTTTCAGTAAATATTGGATTTGTAGTGGCAGAGGCACCAGAACCGATAGTTGCAGGATGAGGTTTGATGGAGCCATCAACATATCCAAGAAGATGCTGACACTGCAGGAATGCCAGCACTTGACTACGCCAGAGGAGAAAGTTGGAAGATAATAAGTAGTTGGTCAGGAGGTGGATCATGGTATTGAAAGACAGGGCAGGGGACAAAGTTTCAGAGGCCATTTGGATCGACGAAGGTGAAACCTTAGAGGTGCTCGCTCTGATACCATGATAAGGTTTGAAAAACCACCGTAAGGTTTTATGGCGGTGCAGGTCTCATTTATAAAATTTACAGAGCAATATTAAAGCAAGAGAATTTACATACAAAGTCAACATATCCATCTATAACTATTGTCTGTAATCAAGGGATTGCCTGGAATCATGGGATTGAGTTTTGATAAAACGGATAGCCTGATTCGAGGAGGATCTTATGGATCCTTCTATGTTCGTACTAGTTTTTGTTGCAACAGGTTACACTCATTTATCTTTCTAAGCTACCACTAACAATTAGATTTCTGTTTTCGATAAACTTTATGTCTGCCATTTCCTCTGCATAACAAAGACACCTCCCATTTCAAAGAATGTTTATGCTTCAATTTTTATGTTGTATCAGGAAAAATATACCTCCCGTTTCAAAGCTTTTCTTTTACATATTTTCTTTCTCGCTCTCCTAGATATAACTTACTCCATTTTAATAATGGATGATGACTGATTTCAGACCACCATCTGCGTGCTGATTTCGGACCTCCTTATGTGTACTGATTGCAGACCATTTTATGTGGTCGACGATCGACAACTCAATCGATGACATCTCTATTCTCATTTTTACATAAGAAACTTGGAGCCCTCTCTCCATTTTCATATGCTTTTGTCTAGAACTTTTGTAAGGGACTTCCTTATCCTCTCCCTCTTGATTGATCTTCATAAGTAACTTTCAACGTATATTCTTCCACAGCATAACTATTCATATATTGTTCGTGAACTAGAAGGTTGCTTTTGCATCTTTAAGTTCTACCACAGCTTTGCTGCTAAAGAATTTTAGTTCAAATTTGCTAACCATCATGCTGCTTTTAGAGTCCTTCCATGTAGAAGTCAATGGTGGTTATAGTAATTGATCAAGAAGACCCACCAAGTTTTTGATTGAAGGTCAATCATTCTATGACTTCGCTTTTACAAATGATTTAAGCATTCCTCAGTAAATCTTCACAGGTGATTAAATAAATCAGATTTCAGTGCCAACGATGGTCGCATTCTTTGGCTACATAAAGCTAGGTTACGCGTAGCCCGCAGAGTAGCACGGGCAAGCAAGCCAGCAAAGAACCAAAAAATCATGTAATCTTCCAGAGAGATTAGAGAGTGATTTTATTGAATTAAACAACTAGATTGACTTTAAGTAGCCTTTTACAAAATTAAATCATAAGAGACTGCAACCCACTAATCCTAATAACATGGTTAAAGAATAGGTAAAACAAATAATCATTAACAGATCCAAAATCTAATGACTAAAAAGCACTAACAACTTTAACAACATTAACACCATGTTCAATAAAATTTAAATGGTACAAGTACGTGCATGGATTTTAAGAACACAGTTTACCTGTAATGTTTCCAAAACTAAAACATCGATCCTGTAAGCTATATCCTTATTGGGGTTACTTTTGGTCTCCACATCCTTCTTGATTTCAACAATAGAAATTTGAAGGTGGCCACAACATGAAAGAATGGCCAGGAAAATTTGCTACTTTGCTAATTCTACCACTACTTAAATCATATACACGAGCATCGCGGCCTCTCAACTCCCCATGGCGACTAGCATCAAAAGGATCTATGAAGTATATGCAATTACCTTCACGCCCCGAAAACTCTTTAGCAGAAACAGAGAAACTGCATTCATTACCCAAGACAAAAACCTTATCCCCTAACGAGCTTATATTCACCCAAGTACCCCACTCTTCATCAAGCTTATACACTTTAATACTGACCGTCTTAGCTTGACAAATTGGGAGATACCTACATGGATGCGCGACATTACTGTGAAGTTCATCATTCCAAGTTCTCCTTTCTCCGTCGAAGAACCTATCAACAACATAAAAATCACCATCTGACTCAACCAAACTCTTCTGGCTACCACAGCCATATAGCGGAGGCGAATATTGAATCAAATTCAAAGATGAATCAATCCAATAAACAGTCCCCCATCTATCAACAACATACGCTTGTCCCCTGTAAACAATAATATCATCATAGTGAAAATTTGTTTCATCTATAAACTTCCATTCCTCCTCATCGAACCTCCAGTAACCCAATTTTCCTTCATGGAAGATTGCTAGAACACCATACTCATTAGTGTTCCTATTAGTAGAAGATGGAAGCAACACAACTTTATTGATCCCATGAAGACTACCATTAGCAGGTTTAAGGCTACATGCTTTAGTTATTTCTACTAAGCGAAAGTTCAACAAGTTCAACGAGCTCAACATCTTTGGCATTATGCCTGAAGAATTAGTCCTCAATTGGCGGTTTGAGACTGGAACTAAAAGCTGGATATCTCCATAGGTTGACTCCTCAACTTTAGTCAACCAGGTCATAGAGCTCGAAGAGGTTGAATCCTCACTATCATCAACAAGTTCGACACGGCAGATTGTGACTGGAGACAAATAGGCGTGTGCCCGGACTGGTTCAGGGAGCTCAAGGGGCACACGAGGAGACTGCTTGAAGAAAAGAGAGGTTGATGATCTCCATGACGTGCAAACCGCACGAAACCGGTACACATCGATACGAGAATCAAGGCGTTTTCTAATCATTTCCAGTAATTCTTCTGGAAGATCAGCCCAGCTATGACTACCACCACCATCAATCTCCATCTTCCTTTCCTAGAAATTTTATTTAGAGAGTAAAGAGAAGGAGTTACTGCTATCTGATCTAGGCCTTTAAAAGTCTATGTTAAGTTATCGCCAGTCATCCAAGACGGCTTGACCTGCATTCATTGGGCTTCGTTGACCGGTCATTGGATTTGGACAGGAAGCTGATGGCATGTAACGGGTTTGATGTCTTCGCCGATGTGCTGTTTTAAATTCAAGAGAATTTATTTATTTTTATTGGTCCCCGTATTTCTATAAATTTAGAAAAAGATTTCCACCAGTGCTTTTAATCTGTTGACTGATTCCAAGAGACTGACCAATTTAAGGAAGAAAAGAATACGTGTAGTTCTAGGAATGGATTCAAGCTGTTACTTTATCAAAGAGAAGACAAAAACATAGTTGAATTGATATAAAGAAAGAATACTTAGCACATTTACTCATAGTTATCATCAACCAAGCCTTGCCTTGGTAAAATAAATCATTTTAAATAATAAATGATATAATTTAATTGGACATGTTTTAAATTTATGTTTTAAAAATTATTAATTTTAATTTTATAAATCTCTGATTACTAATTTCAAGAATTATAAAATTAATTAAAATACATATAAACTAATTCAAAATCCACATTAAAATAAAAAATCACCCAGTAATTAAGTCGGATACCAGCCCCACCTATCCTTAATTTGTGGATTTATCACGTCATAGATAATTCTCTACCTTGATTAACTTGCACGCATACGGTGATCATTAATATTAAATCAACTAGGAAAATGACAAGACGCACTAAATGACATGCAAGCAAATTAAAAAAAAAAAAAAACCTAAAATCCATCGAGGTTTTGACGGTGGTATTTTTGTCTTTTCCAGGGGGGGTTTGTTAGGTATTTCTGAATTAATTGATGGTAGATTGGTCTGCACATATTTTTTCGCAATAAAATAATTTATTTGTCATTTAAAAAAAATGGCATTTCCTAAGACTTAAGGATATTTTTGGCATTTCAAATTAATTTAACAGTAAATTACCAAAGTTACCCTTAAAAGTAAAGAAAACAAAACAGGTGTGCAAGGACATTTGTGTATTTTCATTCTCGTTTTATAGTAATAATCAAATTAAAAGGGGCGTTGATGCATTGCTTACTCAATATATAATATTATTTAAATAATTAACATGAAGAAGATGAGTGTGGCTAATTTACATTGTTAAATAGTGACTTTGAAGGTGATTATAAAATCCTCTTGGCGGTACTTTCCTAACCAAACAATACTTTTTTTTTTTAAATTTGTTGTTAATAACTTTTTCCCCGGAGAAGCTGTTTACCCTAAAAAAATTAATATCAACTTTTATTTTTTTTTAATTTTAATCTCTAAATTTCTTATTGATATTTATTTTATTTGAAATAATTGATAAAATTAAAATTTATTTTTAATTTTATCCCTCATTAATTATTTTTGTTTTTTAAATTTGATCATTAATAAAACCCTTTAATTAATTTTTTCTCTAGATTTTATATTTTTTATTAGTATTTATTTTTTTTAAAATAATTTATAAATATATATTAATTTCATTCTTTATGGATTTTCATATCTATTAAATTTTTTTCATTTTTTAATTTCTATTGATTTTATTTAAAATGATAAAATAAAAAAAATAATACTAAATAATTAAATTAAAAAATATTAAAAAAAACAAGCATCTAGGATTGATGACGTAGCACAACCAGACCTTTTAAGAAAACTCAATGATGTGTGGACCCAGAAAATAAGCATATGCTTTAGCTTTCTGTATCTTTTCTTGGGAGGAAACTTAGTTCAAGATGCTAATGCATATCTAGTTAACAATTATAGCAATGAATAATATTATCCCCACATGTTTTGGTAATGCCTTAAAAAACCATTTGCCTATGTTTTCTTTTTTTTTTTCCCTTCTCAATCAATATTTTTTATTTTTATAATATTATATTTATTTTTTATTAGATTATCTCATTTTCATAACATAAATTACAGATTTGATCAGTTAATCTAGTTAGCTAGAGTTTTTTTCTTTCTTATATAACTTTTTTTTTGTCCCAATTGTATTATTTATAGGGTTAATTAGAAATTAGACGTTATGATTTATTATATTTTCTTTTTATAAGATTATTTCAATCTTATGATTCAAGAATAGTGTTTAACGAGTTAACCCAAATTGACTCAGGTTGTTTTTTATATTTTTTTTCAGGTTAAATTAAGTTCTTGTTTTATTTTTTTTCTATGAGATTATATCTCGGTTTCATGAATAAGGTTATGAGTTTGGCGGATTGAATTTGGATCATTTTATATGTTTCTTTTTAATTGATTTGTTTACTTTTATTATTTAACATTTAATTGATTGAGAATTGAACTTTGTAATTTATTTTAATTTTTTTAAAGAGTTTATCTTGGACTTATGACTTAAGTCGTGAGTTTGACAAGTTAATTCAGGTTATTTTTTTAGATCCTTTTTTAATTGATTGATTTTTTTTAATTACATTCTTTAATATTGAGTTGATTGAAAATTAGACTTTATAGTTTGTTTTGATTTGTTTTCTATAGGAAATTAGATAAAATTTAAGATGTTAACCTAAATTGACTCAGTTTAATCTAATATGTTGTTNTTTTCTTTTTTATATAACTTTTTTTTTGTCCCAATTGTATTATTTATAGGGTTAATTAGAAATTAGACGTTATGATTTATTATATTTTCTTTTTATAAGATTATTTCAATCTTATGATTCAAGAATAGTGTTTAACGAGTTAACCCAAATTGACTCAGGTTGTTTTTTATATTTTTTTAATTGAATTTTTTTATTTTATCATTTAATATTGAATTAGTTAAAAATTAAATTTTATAATTTATTTTTTATGGTGATATCTTCTTCTCTTGATCAAGACCACAAGTTTTGATGTTTTATCCTTGATTAAATCATATTATTTGTTTAATTTTTTTTTCTATGATGCCATTTCATTCTCATGTCCTTTAACACTGTATTTGTTTTTTATTTGGTTATTTTCGTCTTATGATCATGGTTGTGAGTTTAACAGATTAATCTACTTGATTATTTTTTTATTTTAATTGAATTTTTTTTAAAAAATTATTTTTTAATAATATATTTGGTTGATAATTAGATTTCATGATTAATTTTGATTTGATTATTATAAGGTTATCTTAATCTCATGATCTAGGAATAGTTTTAAATGTTTTAACCTGTATTGACTTGACTTGTTTTTTGTTTTATTTTTTAATAAATATTTTTATAAATTTTATTATTTAGCATTTGGTTTGATATAATCAATTGAGTTTCATAATTTGTTTTGATTTACTCTATATGAGTTTATCTTAATCTCTTGAATAAAGTTGTGAATTTAACAAGTTAATTCAGGTTAAATTAAGTTCTTGTTTTATTTTTTTTCTATGAGATTATATCTCGGTTTCATGAATAAGGTTATGAGTTTGGCGGATTGAATTTGGATCATTTTATATGTTTCTTTTTAATTGATTTGTTTACTTTTATTATTTAACATTTAATTGATTGAGAATTGAACTTTGTAATTTATTTTAATTTTTTTAAAGAGTTTATCTTGGACTTATGACTTAAGTCGTGAGTTTGACAAGTTAATTCAGGTTATTTTTTTAGATCCTTTTTTAATTGATTGATTTTTTTTAATTACATTCTTTAATATTGAGTTGATTGAAAATTAGACTTTATAGTTTGTTTTGATTTGTTTTCTATAGGAAATTAGATAAAATTTAAGATGTTAACCTAAATTGACTCAGTTTAATCTAATATGTTGTTATCCTAATATTAAAAAAATATCATTTTGATTTTTTTTAGTTAAATGATGTTTTTACGTGTCATCCAAGTTGCTTTTGGAGTTGGAAAATCAATTGGGTTACATCGAATTAGCAATCACATAGTTTAAATTTTTTTCACTAAAAAAATATTAGTAATATCTAAATTTGTTTATATTAAAAAAATGGATCCTGCCCATATCATAGTGTAAATCAATTATCTATTATAAATCTAGTTTATGTGTGGACATGAATTAGTGTGAGATACATGGAATGAATAAACCAAAAATATTTTGCTATTTATTAAACCTTTTTATGAAAATTATAGAGAAACATATAAAAAATATAAAGTTGAAAAGGAAAAAAAATATAAAAAAACTAACTAAAAACTTAAATCACTATTGCTTAGCATACAATGGTTGCTAGTTTTTATGCATAATTGAAATTTCATATTAGAAGTTTGAGTTTTAGAAGGTTATTGAATTGAATTTATTTTTATTGAAATAAAAAAGGAAAAAAATTAATAAATTTATCTATAATATTATATCAACTTAGATCAAGGTCAAATTGCTTAAAAGTTTGGTAACATGATAGTTAACTTATATGTTATTTAGAAATCGATATTTAGGGTTAGAGTTTTCCTGTAACTTTTAATTAAACTTCCAATAATAATTTTATTTTTATTGGAAATTCATTGTTGTGCATCTGAAATTACCAAATATTATTAAGTACTACTATTTTGCAATTACCTATCTCATCTAAAAGGAAATGTATCGTCATTTGTTCTTTTCAATGAAGAGAGAATGATTGTGTTTCTAGATCAGATTTTCATGCTTGGGTTATCAGAGTCTATTTGGTATTGTGGTTATGGTTTAAAAAAACTAGTTTAATAAAAAATAGTTTTTACGAGGTTCGTTTTAAATTTTAATGTGTTTAGTTAAAATTATGGTTGAAAAAAATAGTCTCTTATGTTTGGTTAAAATGTTTTTTGTATGAGGTTTGATTGTAAAATTACATAAAAGGACATATATATATAAAACTATTTACAATTCTATCTCGTACAAATCCTATATATAAAGACCTCTGTGATTCTTGAATAGCTGAGCAAGGTATAATATCAGGTAATGAAATTGAAATTGCCATTATACTCGGAAAAAACCTCATCATCTTGCGATCTCTTTCTAATATAGTTATATAGTGCTATTAATACAATTAAACATCCACACATATTTTTTTTTAAATATATATATATATATAGATATATTATCTCTAACAAAAATTACCTCTAAATATAACCACTCAATAAAAAAGCTTTATATAAATAAATTATAATAGCATAAGCAATATATGTTTTGTTACCATTATTACATAAAAATTTGTTTGAATTTTCACCAACCAATGAAAACCAAGCATGATTAATTTGTATTTATACTTGTTTTTAAAGGGTATCATTTTTAATCACAAATAAAAATTTGTAAATTTTCAAAACAGCCGCCACCACGTAGAGCACCAAATCCTTTCTTCCCATGAGTTCCGTATTTGCCTTTTCTTCGTTTTCTTTCTCCCTCGACCTAAAAACAACACAAGATTAGGATGTAATTACTAGTGTAACGAAGCATCTCACAACAGTTGTCCTAGAACTTAGAGAAAATAGCACAACTACTGTTGATTAAAAGATGGCTACTCGATAATGGGCGAAAAAAAAATGTTTGCCTCGTCAACATTGACAGGCCAAAAGAAAAACTAGGAGAAACTTTTGGAAAAGATCAAATGGAATCAAAACACATGGTGAACTCAGATCACTTGAATTGTTTGAAAAAGATCTTGGATGAGGATAAGATGTTCAATAGAATCGTCATCAAGGCCAAAAAAATCAAAACAAATTAGAAAAGAGGGGAAGATGGGCTCTCCGACGAGAAAGTTTTGCAATGTTAATTAAAATTATATAATGTCAATGAGACAGAGGAGAACACGACAATAAAAAGCAAATGTTTTTTGCTTTTCAAAAACTGAGGTTAGACCTCAGTTTTAAACAGGGGTCCATGTAAAAAAAAGTGTGGTTAGTAGTAACCAAACACTTTAAAATAATTTTGATGCCAACTGCAGCCGCAACAGTGAACCTGAACACCTTTTCAATATATATATATATAAAAGGAATAAATAGTGATTCATAGATGGTTCTATGATTAAGAGAATACGCCATGTCTTAGTTTGACTAGTTTAGGACAATAAAAACATAGACTTACTCTCTTGTTCGCTCTTAAAATTATTTGTTAAAAATATATGGGAAACTTCAAAAAACTAAAATATTTTTATTGGCATATTAAATTCTCATAAATTATACTTTATATATTCTAGCTACCAACAATACTTAAAAAAATAATGAAAAGAAAAAATATATATAAATGGTTCTATGACTAAGAGAATCCGCCATGTTTTAGTTTGACCAGTTTAGGACAATAAAAACATAGACTTACTTTCTTATCTGCTCTTAAAGTTATTTATTAAAAATATATGAAAAACTTCAAAAAAATAAAATATTTATATTGTCATATTAAATTTTCATAAATTATACTTTATATATTCTAGTTACCAACAACATTTAAGAAAAATAATGAAAAGAATATATATATATATATATATATATATATATATATATATNTTTCCAAGTTAATATTAAATATGCAAATAAAAAACTGAACAAAAGTGGAGCACATGTTTCCGAGGAAATGTTGCCGTTAGATTTTTATTTTTGTATTCTCAATTGTTTTTATGTTATTTTTGCATTTTAATTTTTTTTTATTTTTTATTTCAAATTTTTTTTATATATTTTCATGTTTTGGTATATTGATATTATAAATAATTTTTTATAAATAAAAAAATATTATTTTAAATTTAAAAATACTTTAAAAAACATTCACCCAATCACCTATGAATACCTACTACATCTCTCAATAACAAAGTCCTAAACAAATCATCTGCCTCCAGAAGTTATCTATAATCACCTATGTCATGCTTCTCTCACCTAAGTTAAGCTTCGATCAGTTAGGATACTGACATGCAAACCCGACAAGATAAAAGGTAAGGGACAAGATAAAATGAGAAACGACACACAAGAATTTACGTGGTTCACGCAATTTGGCTACGTCCACGGGCAGGTATAGAAGGATTTTACTAAGTAATGTGGGAATACAACTTCTCTCTACTAATAGGAGAACAACAAAATCTCTCTATTATTAGGAGAAAACACCTCACTTACTATCTCACAAATACCTCACAATTTTATGGGATGACTCTCTCCTCACCCTCTCTTCCTCTCTTCTTGTGATATGTATAATGCTTGGATGCATTGCCTATTTATAAGCAAGTATCCATGCAAAAGACAAGGAGTTAGGCAAATAGCACCAATTTGGTGTATACAATTTTTGACTAAGGTGTAAAAGGATGGCTACACCTTCTCTTACCATTTTTGACTTAAAGATGACTACACCTTCTCCCACCATTTTTGACTAAGGATGGCTACACCTTTTCCCACCATTTTTGACTAAGGTGGTTGACTTCACATTCTCCCACTTGAAGACTTTGATGATTTAATCAAGTCTTCACACTTGATCATTTGTGCTTCTTCTATCCTTTCTATACTTGCCATCTTTATGCTGCTTACATTTCTGTTAGACCGTAAGAGGATCTGCACCATATATACTTATCAGTGTTGACCGGTTTCGTCAAAGCATCTGCTGGGTTTTTTTTGTGTGAATCTTCTGAAAATCTACACTTCCATCTTCCACCACTTCACGAACAAAGTGATACTGAACATCTATGTGTTTTGTTCTTGAATGAAATGCTGGATTCCTTGCAATATGCAAGGCACTTTGACTATCACAATATAAAAGAATATTCTCTTGTTTGTGCCTGAGCTCCTCCATAAGTTTCTTCATCCATATTGCTTCTTTACAAGCTTGTGTAGCTGCCATGTACTCAGCTTCTGTTGTGGATAACGCTACAACAGTCTGTAGTTTAGAAATCCAGCTCACAGCTTCTCCTGCAATTATGAACACATAACCTGTCGTAGACTTCCTTTTCTCAAGGTCACCAGCAAAATCAGAATCAACATAACCTCTGATAGTAAATTCTGATCCTCTATAACATAATGCAGCATCTGAGGTACCCTTGATATATCTCAAGATCCTCTTAATAGTATTCCAATGCTCTCTACCATGATTTGCCATGTATCGACTAACTGCTCCCACTGCTTGTGCAATGTCTGGTCTTGTACATATCATGACAAACATTAAACTTCCCACTGCTGATGCATACAGTACTCGAGACATCTCCATTCTGTCTGTTTCATTGCTAGGAGACATACTTGAGGATAATTTGAAGTTAATAGGAAGTGGGGTGGAAATTGGCTTACAATCTTGCATGTTGAAGCGTCGCAAGATCTTTTTCAAATAATTCTTCTGAGAAAGCCAAATCTTCCTCTTACTTCTGTCTCGGTAAATTTGCATCCCTAGAATCTTGTTTGCTGGTCCCAAGTCCTTCATATCAAACTCCCTAGCCAACTATGCCTTCAATTCTTGGACTCTATCTTTGTTGGGGCCTATTACCAACATGTCATCCACGTACAACAACATGATGAAATCTTCTTCAAACCTCTTGTAATACGTACAATGGTCTGAATTGAGTCTGTTGTACCCAAGGCTAATTATGTAGGAATCAAATCTCTTGTACCAACACCTCGGCGCCTGCTTGAGACCGTATAGAGATTTGTTCAACCTGTAAAACAAGTTCTCCTTGCCTGTTTCAGCAAAACCCTTTGGTTGGAGCATATAAATTTCTTCTTCAAGTTCTCCATGAAGAAATGCAGTTTTTACGTCTAACTGCTCCAAGTGAAGATCAAATATAGCACAAATTGCCAAGACTACTCTGATTGTCGTAAGTTGTACCACCAGAGAAAATATCTTATTGAAGTCTATTCCTTCTTTTTGAGCATATCCTTTCACCACCAATCTTGTACGATACCGCTCTACTTGATCATTGCCATCACGTTTTATCTTGTAGACCTATTTGTTGCTAATGGCCTTTCTTCCTCGTGGTAGTGAAACAAGATCCCAAGTATTATTCTTGTGCAGAGCTTCAATCTCTTCTTGCATTGCTGTCATCCACATAGATACATTTGTACTTTTGATAGCCTCATGGAAAGTTGATGGCTCTCCATCCTCTATTAGAAGGCAGTATGCAATGTTACTTTTAGTAACATATTCTGAGTGCCAAGCCGGTAGTCTTCTTTCACGAGTCAACCGCCGAACTTCAGGAGTTTCAAACTCTATTTGTTCTTACTCTTCATGCTCTGGTACAACTTCAGAAGAAACATGATTTTGAGTATTTTCCACATGGACTGCTGTAGTCTCCTTTAGAATGCTATTATGTTCTTTCATTTACATTTTACATTCTGCAAATATGACATCTCTGCTGATAACAACCTTGTGGGCAGTGGGATCCCATGAGCGATACCCCTTTACTCTATCAGCATATCCCAATAATACATATTTTCTGGATTTTGAATCCAGCTTGCTAACTTCTTGTGTATTGTACATCACGTACACAAGACTTTCAAATATATGCAATCGAGAATAATCAGCTGGTTTTCCAATCCACATCTCCATCAGTGTCTTCAGCTCAATTGTAGTTGATGGAGATCGATTTATCACATAACAGGCGGTATTGATTGCTTCTGCCTAGAATGACTTTCCTAGACCTGCAGCCTTCAACATTGCTCTTGTTCTTTCTAATATAGTTCTTTTCATCCGCTCTGCCACTTCATTTTGTTGTGGAGTGTATGTCGTTGTGAACTGCCTTTTGATACCTTCATGTTAATAAAAGGTATCAAATTCATCACTGGTATATTCTCCTTCATTGTCAGTCCTTAAACACTTGATCTTCTTTTCAAATTCAAGTTTCACCCGTGCTTTGAAAGCTTTAAAGACTGTAAGCATATCTGCCTTCCTTCTAATTGGATACACCTAACATCTCCTGGAGAAGTCATCCATAAATGATACAAAGTATCTTGTTCCTCTCAATGTTACAACCGGTGCTTGCCATATATCAGAGTGAATCAGGTCTAAGATGCATTTGCTCTTAGTTGTTGATGTGCCAAACTTCAACCTGTGTTGTTTACTTGTAACACAGTGCTCACAAAAAGGTAAAGTAACTTTTGTAAGCTTAGGGAGTAACTTCTAATCAGAGAGAACCTTTAAACCTTTTTCTGACATGTGACCTAGTTTTTGATGCCACATCATTGTCTTCTCTTCTGCAGGATTGGCTGATGTGATTGACGCTTCTGCCTCATAATGTGTTTCTCCCATTAATGCAAATACATTTGCAACTGTTTTTCTTGCCTTTAAAACCACCAGCGCTCCTTTAATGATTTTTATAATTCCATTTTCTGTTCGGATCTTACAGCCAAGACTATTAAATTGTCCTATGGACAAAAGATTCTTCTTTAAGTCTTTCACATGTTGCACTTCTGAAATAGTACGAATTAAGCCATCATACATCTTTAATTTAATGGTGCCAATACTGATAATCTCTAAAGCATGATTATCACCCATGAACACTTTGCCTCCAAAGATGGGTTTATATGTATGGAACCAATCTCGATTAGGAGTCATATGCCATGTTACTCCTGAATCCATTAGCCATACTCTAGTGAGCTCTTCTTTATCTATAGAGATTGTTGCTGCTTCACTATATAAAATCTCTCCATCTTCTGAGGTGCTTGCAACACATCCTTGAGATTTTGATGACTCTGCAGTATTCTCTATACCCTTTTTAAACCAACAATCCCTTTTGAAGTGCCCTTTTTTGCCACAGTTGTAACATTTTACAGCCTTCTTACTTCTTGATTTAGACCTCCCCTGCCTTTGACTCCCACTAGAGCCACGCTCCGTTGATCTTTCTCTTAACACCAACAATGCCTCTGCTTGGTTTGAACTGTTTCTGTCTCCTTTGTTTTTACGCCTGTTTTCTTCTTCCAAGATAGCGGCTGCAACATCATCGAAGACTAGATAATCTGAGAGGATATTATTTATCAAGTTGATAATGAGTTGATCATACGAATCAGGAAAACTTTGAAGTAGAAGCTCTGCACGTTCATTTTCCTTTATTTGCTGACCCAATGTAGTGAGTTGTGAAAATAGAGTTCTTATTGTGTTGATATGGTCAGTCACCAACGTGGTTTCTACCATTCGAAGGGTGTAAAGTCTCCGCTTTAAGAAAATCTTATTGTGCAAAGACTTAGACTCGTATAACTTTGTTAGAGTCTCCCATATCTCCTTAGCTGTTTTCTTCTCCACCACACTTGATAATACTTCATCGGCTAATGCTAAATGTATGTTAGCAATAGCATTTCCATCCATCTCATTCCATTTTGCATCATCAGTGATCTCCGCGGGTCGATCCCCAATTGCTGCCAAGCAATTGTCTTTCTTTAAGATTGCCTTAATTCTCATTTTCCACAGTGAGAAATTGCTCCCATTAAACCTCTCAATCTCGTACTTTGCTGCCATTGTATTCACTAAGATCTATTCAGCTATCACCGTTTCACAGATCTGTAACGTATATAGAAATAGTATTGTGTGAATAATACTTCACTAAGTAAGTTCCCAGGAAAGATTGGAGGGGTCACAAACGGTCCCGCTTAAAACCCAATCTCCTTAGACAGAACTTCCTAAACTGTATTTAATCACTGCACTGACTTTCTATATGCACCAACAGTAATGTGTGAACAGTACCATATGGATGAATAGTGACCATATACACGGATAACTTTTGTGTATTAACAACACCAACCAGGAGGCTCTGATACCACTGTTAGGATGCTGGCATGCAAACCCGACAAGACAAAAGGTAAGGGACAAGATAAAATGAGAAACGACACACAAGAATTTACATGGTTCACCCAATTTGGCTACGTCCACGGGTAAGTATAAAAGAATTTTACTAAGTAATGTGGGAATACAACTTCTCTCTATTAATAGGAGAACAACAAAATCTCTCTATTATTAGGAGAAAACACCTCACTTACTATCTCACAAATACCTCATAATTTTGTGGGATGACTCTCTCCTCACCCTCTCTTCCTCTCTTCTTGTGATATGTATAATGCTTGGATGTATTGCCTATTTATAGGCAAGTATCCATGCAAAAGACAAGGAGTTAGGCAAATAGCACCAATTTGGTGCATACAATTTTTGACTAAGGTGTAAAAGGATGGCTACACCTTCTCCCACCATTTTTGACTTAAAGATGGCTACACCTTCTCTCATCATTTTTGATTAAGATGGCTACACCTTTTCCCACCATTTTTGACTAAGGTGGTTGGCTTTACACGATCAAAAGTGTTCTAGCTAGGAAAAAAATTAAAATATACTTGTATGTTGAGCGAGAGTTTATGAGCAAGTTTGTTTACAGATTTCAGCTTCGATCAACTTGGATTTCTATGTTTAATGCCATCTTCGTTAGTAACGATATGTATGATCATGTCTATTTAGCCTACGGTGTCTCACTGTGTATTACTCCTAGCTAGCTTGCATTCAAGAATTTTTAGAGTTATGATGATAAATTAAATTTGCTTTCTTCTCAGGGGCAAGTCGAGTGATTTCAAGATTTTATACATTCAAATTTCAGTTATTATAAATATATTTTCCTAAATTCTTGAATGCTTTATATTCATGTCTGAAAACAGGGAAAGAAAAATGTATTCTCTGGTAAGTTCCTAGGGATCTTCACTTGCCTCCATGCATTCAACAACTCAATGTTTCAAATATCCACGACAAACAAAGACCTTGGTTCTCAAACCTACTTTCTGTGTTGTTCCAAATGTGAAGGACAAATAGATGAGAAGTTAACAAAAAATAACTTATTAAATGAGGTTTTAATTTCTTGTCAAGGGCTTTTTTAATTAAAAAAAAAACGTTAAATGATACTAATATTTTGTTGACTCTTATCATCTTTTGTTTTAGCTAGACAGTAAATATAACACAATTTTTTTTTAAAAGGCATTTAAATGACGCCATTAATGTGACCATTTCTTCTCATGTTGTTTGTTTTTCTTTCCTTTTTGAGGATGGTGTTATTTGACTTGTTTATTCTATAGATATTATAGAAAATCGCCATAAATGTACGTAATTGCGGCACATGATTGCTGCTAAATCTTCTCCTAAATATTTGTTAATTATGACATATTTCCTTCGTTTTTTTTTCTTGAAAAAATAAAGAGTTCAATGATCCAAAAGCACAGAAAGTAACAGTTCTTTATTGAAATAGGATAATTAAAGTGGGATTATTAACATTCCGGATTTGGCGAAGGATCATCGATCTTCTTCATCATTGATACAACTCATATTATTGCATTTTATTAATTAGTTGTATCAGGATATTAATCCCCTATCAACTGACTAAAATTCACAGGTGTTGCATATTTTGCTCCTCCAACAAAGAGGGCCCGAGCTGCTAATTTGGCTGCTCGCTCAGTTGGGTGAATTCCATCCCAGAATACATACGCTCGACGATCCGGACAAAGCTTTGCATCTAGATTACATGGGGATTCGGCATTGTGGCTTCCATTCCCACAGCATGCTGTTTGCGCCTCCTTGAAACCTGAGAAATGATCAGGATGATTAAATTAAGATAATACTATAATTTTTAATGTGACAAAATTATCGTATTTTATTGCCTTAGAGCTAAAAATGACAAAAACTTGAAGGTTGTCAGCTCTACTTGTCAACTTAGACGTGATTTCTTGGAGTGCTTAGAGCATTTTTGATAAAATTCTTTGTTAGAATGAAATACTTACGGGCGGATCGTGGGTCATTAATGACCTCATAAGCTATCTCATAAAGATTTCCAAGAGAGTACTTCATGTCTTGAACTTGAAAGGCTAAATTTAGTAAGAGGATCTCAGTGGCATTGAAGAATGCTTGAGCCAAACCATTCATTTCCTTGTTGCAATCACCAGTTCCAAGAGCACGCTCTAGCGGACAGCATCCGATTGGCGCGATGCCTACAATGCCGAATTTCCGAGCCCCTAAGTCGTACAAACTCTGCCACGATATATGCCAAATTGATATAATCAATTTTTTCTTCTAATATTTAGAAATCAATTTAAGGGAGTTAGAGATAGATTTAGAATCAAGGCTTGAATAAAATCATCTTCATATTTGCCGTTAATGCCTGTCAAAAGCTTCAGTAAGTGGAATGATTGCCGACGGTTTTGGAAACACTGTGGCATAAGTAGTGAGACATTTTGCATCGCCTGGAAATGCAATTTCTTACCCGTAGATGACTTTGATATGTTGATGATAGAATGCGTAGCAGCTCTTGCGCCTCAGGCAGATTAGGGTAATTCTTAGACCTATTGAGCTGATATTCAAAGAGGTCATTGCCTCCAACACTGATGAGAAACAATGACTTAGATAGCATATCAGCAGCAGCTTCTGCACCCAATATTTCTGTGAGATTTCCACAAACTGTTGAAAATTGTTGAATCTGCTCTCTCATCGGCACGACCTTCGTCTGCAAAGTTATTATAAAATGAATTTCATTAGTTACTACCCTCTGACGTAAATTTAGAAACAAACTAAATAAGATGACACAAATGTAACAGTTTTTCAATGACAGAAAGTACAAATAATTGGAATCCGGTGGTGTCGATAATCCCTGAACCTCCCGATGCAAAATTGACACCACAGCGTATGTTGTGCTTGAAACTCGATGTTTGATTGAGAAGATAAAAGAAGGATTCCGGGCTCTTCTTAAAACCAAAGAGCTTAGCTGTCCAAGCAAACATTGATCATTAGCTATAAATATTTCTATGTCACAATAAATGAAGTTCTGAAATGTTAAAAAAGTTCTCGTTATGTTATGAAAGAAAGAATTGCTAGCATTTCAGAAGATTGCTAAACTATCTGAACTATCTGTGCTATCGAGTACCACTTGCTTCTTCTTCTTCTGTTTTTTTTTTGAATTAGTAGCTAATTTTGTTTAATAGTTATAAATAGTCTATCCATACCGATACTGTCAGCAGAATTATAGCCATTGCTGAACCTTCCGGTAGGCACCGAACCAGGATAATCAATCCCATAGTACCAGAAGTTCGCCTTTCCTCGGCACTCGGGTATGAAATTATTTGTACCAACATCAACAGTTGAGTCACCAAATACAAACATGGCTGGCACAGCAGCATCAGCCGGGTGAAAGGCCAGATTGGCCAGCAATAAGGAAAGAAAATAAAAGCATGAAGTGTTTCTGTTTGTCATTGCAACAAATCTTTTTCTCCCACTTTAAGTGATTGTGTTATGAAAATGGACGTCGCAAATAATTATTATATAGCCACTGACCTTAGGAGTGGACAAGAGAGTAAGGTTTTATGTTGCTCATTTTCTTGGTAACGAGGATTATAAAACAAAAGGCTGGCGGATTGTTCTAGCCGCCGAATCAAACTGTACCTGGAACTATATTCTTTGAACTGATGCATCTTTCTCTTTTACGCCAATTTCTAAAAATTTAATATTTTTTTTGGTTAATGACTAGGGTATTCTTGAGTAAGCTCTCAAACACAGAGAGCAGTTCCTTTTTTAATCAAATTTTATGGACGACTCATCTACATCTAAATCCATATAGCCTCCTTTTAGATTCAAAAACGAAATTATATTTTTAAAAAACAAACCTACCTCCTCACAAAGAAAGGGATGACCCGATCCATTGGCATCTGGCAAAATAAAATACAACAAAATGGATCTTCTCCAAGGTCACATATTCCAAAGAAAATAAAATAAAATATAGACACTTAATTTCAATGGTTGATTTAAGCGGCTAAAATTCATGGACTGTTTTCGTGCACTTGAGATTCTATGTTTGATTCCGTCCTTGCTAGTAACGAAATGTATGTCTTGGTGTTTGATTCCACCATCTCCCAGCTTGCATTCAAGATTTTCACGAGAATATGCTTCTCAATACAAAAGCTCAGACGGGAACTTGTATTTGCGTTTTTCATTGCCGATTGTGTGTGTGAGTTTATTATTTTAATAATTTTCAATTTTCAATTATTCATATTCCCATTAGAAAAAATGCCAGCTGATGAATAAGCAGATCTTAACATGTTCCCCCGTACATTTTAGCAAGTAGGATATTAGGAGCTATTTTATCAGCAGATAGCATTGAATGAACAAGATTAAACTGCAATAAGGTTGATTGGAAAAGACTATGCTATGGATGCAAACGGGACAAATTAAAATCGATCTGTGAAATAAGAAATACAATTTTGTGTTTTTTCTATGCATAAAAGATATCAATACAAGTTTAGTTTTGTCCTTCGCCGTCGTTAAAAAATCTAGGACTAAAATTTGTTACACCACCTATAAATAATCTTTAATCACGAGAGGGAGCTTATATTTTATATAATTTATTTTGATACCTTCGCCTCTGAATTAAAATTTTATATCTAGACTATTGTGTGTGTTTACAATTTTTTTTCTTTGAGTTTAAACCTTATATATTATTTAGTTTGAAAACCTTTCTTAGAGTGTTTATATAAAGAGTGATCAAATGTTCATGTCAAAATTTTTTTTCTAGAGTTTATAAAGTTGATGATTGGTGATATAAAACTCAACAATTGCAAAATAATCTCTTTTAATGGGATTTAAGAATTTTGTGATGATAAAGTGAGTGATTTTTGAACAAGAAACCTATCCTTCCATTCTCTTTTTTGAAATACGATCATTAGAATTTCTTTGCCTTTATCTATCCTAGAGAGTTGCTCTTGAATTTTTAGTAAGTATTTTGTTAAAGTAGAATCTTTGATTTTAAATATCATTGCTGGTGGCTAAGAATTCAAATTGAATTCAATAATCAAAGACTTGCCGATGGGAGCTTATGAATACTTTTTTATAGAATTGGAAGATTTATCAATATATAATTCTAAAGGTGGGATCAATTATATTAATTATGAGGGGATTAAAGTTTTTTCTAAAGGGATCTAATGTTCAACTATTGGAATAAATTTGTCCTGTAGATCATTCTTAGAAGAGTATTTAACTATAAAGTCTATTAAGACTTACTTTTTAATAATTGGTCTTGTGATATAGAAGTTCATATTCTCCTAACTTAATTTCTCACCTTATTAGTTATATTTTTCACTTTTAATTATGTTGTTTTAGTATCATAAAGAGTTTAACTAGAATAGTAGACTAAGCATTGTATGCCATCTTCTTCTCTTACCAATATGATACTGAGTGCCTAGTAAAAAAATACCAAAATAGAGGAATAAACTCCCAAATTTTTTTGAACATGACAAGATTTTAAAAGATATGAAATAAACTTTAACATCTTCAAAAGCTTTCTAGCACTCTGATGTCTATTTAAAGTTTGTGATATTCTTTAAAATCTTGAAAAATAATATGTTTTATTCTTTTAACTTGGATATGAATATACTGGGGGAGGTTAGTCTATCAGCGAGGTATTAAACATCCTTAACCTTTTAAAAAAAAGTCATATCCAATATTTTCTGAATCTTTTTAGGATTGACTTCTATTCCATTAATTCTTACTAGGAAACCCAAAACTTTTCCTCTTCTAATGACAAATACACACTTGAAAGGATTTAGCTTCATCTAACATTTGCTAAAAACAGAAAAAAAAATAATCTTTTAGATCCTTTAAATGTTGTTCAAAAGTTATGTTTTTCACTAGCATTTGATCCATATAAGCTTTAATGTTTGTCTTAATTTGGTGTTTGAATATTTTATTAACCATTTACTAATGAGTGACCCTGTGTTTTTTAAGCTAAGTAAGATTGTTTTATAGCAAAAAGTTTATCATTTTGTTATGAAAAAAGTCTTCTTCTCATCTTTTAGATACATAAGGATTTGATGGTACATTGAATTAACATTCAAAAAGCTTAAGAATTTAAAATCAATTGTAGAGTTTATTAGTTTATGAATCTTTGAGAGAGAAACTATTTTTTAGACATGTCTTGTTTAGGTCAGTGAAGTCCATATACATCCTTTATTTTCTAGTGCTTTTCTTTATTATTATCACATTACCTAACCAATTCGAATACATAACCTCATGAATAAATCTAACAACTAATAATTTATCCACTTCTATAGTTATTACTCGTTGTCTTGTCGTCTAAATTTTTTTTTTCTATCAAGTATAAGGGAAAATTAGATTAACTTGAAGTTTGTAAACATATATATCTAGGATGATCATTGACATATCTAAAATGTTGAAAGCAAAGTTGATCTTACAAGTAAAGGAAAATCTGTTAGTAATAGTTATTGAGGTGGTTCTAAGGTTAAGACTATCTTAAGGACAACCCCCTCATCATGTCCTAAAGACATTTCTTTCAACTACTTTGTGACCTCATTTCTAACCTCTACCCTCTTCTTTAGGGGCTTTTGATGGTTTAGGGGTAAAGACCTCTTGCCTTTCAAACATATAGACGCACAATGTCTTGAGGCCCTTTGGTTTCCTCTAATGATAACCATCCCTTTCTGAGTATGGAATTTCAAAAACATATATTATTTATTTATGACTACATTAATCTTATGTAAGAGAGGTCTTTTTATTATGGTGTTATAGGCTAGAGCTATATCTACTACCATAAAGGTTTATTGAGAGGTAAAACACTTAGGGTAAGTGTTTATTATGATTGGGATCTCCAAGACACCCTTTATTAGCACTTTTAACCTTTTAATCCCAATTAAATAGGTTTTTTACATAAGACATCCTTTAAGGATCTATCCCTATATAGGAGATCTCATCTTTAGACAAGATATTAACTGAACTCCCATCATTTATCAACATTTTATGGACTTGATGATTGGTTAGAACTATGAAAATCACCAATCACCCTCTCTCCATCTTATGGAGTAAAAGTTACAGGCTTATATCATAGGTTTTGTTGACGAGCCGTTGTGAAAACATATTTTTTATACTCTCTTGCCATTATAAGTATCCCCAGCTAAAGTGTTATTTAGAATCATATTAATCTCAGATAGGGCTTAGGCAGGTTGGTTAGGCTTTTCTCTGTCATGTTTCAAATAGATATGCCTTTTAACAAATTACTTTACATAACACTTGGTTATCAACCTCTTAATCTCTTTTTATAATGTGAAGCAATCTTTTATATTATGTTACTTATTCTTATGAAACAAACAAAACTTTTTTAAGATATGTGTGTATGAAGACGATATTATCGAAAGTAGATATTAAACAAAGTTTTTTTCCTTAATAATTGTAAAAATATTTTATAAAGGTAACATTTAGGGGAGTCATATATCTTTTTTGGAGTATTGTATGCATTTCTTTACTAGCCTTTTCTAACCTTTATTGAAATGATTTCATTTTCAAATCTCAATTACTTCAACTAGCACAATCTAATATAAGCATCCAAACAATTAAAACATTCCATTTTTTTTTCAACCTTAGGCTAAATTTCCCTTAAACAAGGAGGGTTTATTTTCTTTTCAATACACACAACTTACACATTATTTATTACCTTTTCACATAAATAAGCATGTTTGTAGAATTAATTAAATCAGTTTCATTAACCCAAAAGCTTATCAAGCCTAATCCCTCCAACAATGATAACATAACAATTCCTTTACCATTTTTTTTAATCAACACCTTATCCATTCATTTATTCAATTAATACAAACTAACTCAAGCCCTTTTTCTTCTTTCTAGTACGAAACATAAGACACCACTTTCCTTAGGTTCCCTTTTAAGTACTTCTTCACAAAAAGTCAATATAAGCTGCCAAATATACATAAAAAACATATCAATTTGTTAATAAAATTCAAATCATATTTTCTTCTTTTCTCCATTGTTAGCCGAATAAGCCTATAAAGACAAGTGTAATTCCCCCTTTTGAATTTCTTCGTGATCTTTCATTAATCAAGCATGCTCTACTTTATATGACTCAAATTCATTCATTCTCTTTACAATTAAATCGATAATGTTTATTCTTAATTTATTAGTTTAGGCCTAAATTTAAGATTTTTTGTTCGCATAAATCATATCCAAGAACATTTACTCATTCAAATATATATATAACTGAATCCGAAAACATGACATGTATTGAGTTATTAATTACTATGTTTTTAACTCTTTTAAATAAGAGCTTTTAAGAGACCCCCACGTGCAGGCACACATTTCTTTTAGAGTGAAAATATTAGAACTTTGTCATAAACAACGTGCAATAACGCTGTATAATTCATGCAAGACTTTCCCTGATTTACAGAACGAAATTATGTGGAGATTCAATCCCAAATCATGCACAGATAAAAAGCGTAATCCACGGCAAATAAAAGTTATTGTATTCACCTAGCAGGTTATGGCTAGTGATATAGACGTTCCTCTTTTACTTTTAAATTTTGGTTTGAGTTTTAGTGACAGTGCGGCTGAAGAGTAGTTTTCTTTGTATTTTTGTTGGCTTTTTTATGTGAGATATGTCAGTCATCCCTACAGTGTCTTACCTGTTTACGAGATTTAAAAGATATTTAGTGAACTGTAAAATTAATCATAATACATGTAAACTAACCCGAATATCCATATTAAAAAAAATGAAGTTATTGTATTGTTTAAAAGGAGGGGCAGGCCCTCTTATATATAGCCACATCTATGGAATATTTTGATTTCTCGCACTATTATTGTATTTGTTTGCTGTGGAACTATAGAGGCCCACTTTATAATTATCGAGCAAAAACAAACAAAAAAAAAAGTCGAAAAGCAAAGGAGAAGTTTTCATTTACATATATCTTGAATATTTCTTCCTTTTGTTTCTCATTCTGTCTACACTTTTTGCTTATTTCTTCTGTTTCTTTGCACTCCCAAAGTAATTAAAAAAAAAAACCACTTACATTTTTATCTCAACAGGACGTTTGACAATACTGCATTCATTTGATTTGACAAACGGAAGCTGTCAATCAGTAACAGTGTTTCTTACAAAGGTCATATGATAATTATAAGTCTATCATGACCAGTTTGGAAGTAGAGGTGTAGTTTTAATCAGCGAACCTGTCAGTGTCCCCATTTCCAGCCTGCAATGATATACATACAAAATTTTCAGCTACCAGTCTCTGGTTCATTGGGCAGATAGACCTAACAGTGAATCAGACAAATGGAACAAGCATGGCCCAAATATCTAAACTCATCTTTTCAGCCATGTCAAACGCAAAGCAAACTGGCGAGCTCAGAACTTGCAAATGTGTCAGAAAATGT
Organism: Populus ilicifolia; assembly: GCA_015708895.1. NCBI lineage: Eukaryota > Viridiplantae > Streptophyta > Magnoliopsida > Malpighiales > Salicaceae > Populus > Populus ilicifolia. The sequence continues at coordinate 1,490,961 of SRLM01000269.1, forward strand.
CGAGCACGACGCTACTTCGATGTCTAAAGCCATGGTAAGTTCAAAAACCTGGTGTTGTTTAACTTTCTTGACCATTTTTTTCTTGTGTTTACTAATTTGAGCTGATTCGCTTGAGTGAGTATCCAAGGAGATTAAAAAATAAAATAATATGGTCATATTTTTCACTGATGTGCGCGTCGGATCCTATCGGCTTCATAAAGAAGAAGATGAGACTGTTAATTGAGAAAATTAATTTCCTCAACTAAGACCCAAAAGTGACAATAATAATTACAAATGAATCATCTTCATCTTCATCTTCAGCTTCAGCTTCAGCTTCCTTGAAGGAAAAAAGGGATTTGAGCATCTATAATATTATTTGTATTAATAAAATAATAAAGGAAAAAAAACTAAAAGTTACATTATATGGTAATTAACAAATATTAGTAATTCTTCATCCTTATAAATATGTTTATTAACAATAACAGATAACAATAAAAAGAATAAAGAAAAGAAAGGCTATTGAATTTGGTTTACTGGTATGTATATACATACACCAACAATCTTTCTTCTGTTGTCCGAAGACCAAGAAATGTGGGAGGAAGAGATTCATCGTGTCAGAAAGCAGTTAAAACCTTGACTTTCTTGGTTTAAGATTTTATTATTGGTCCAAATTTTTATGAGTTCAATCAATACTTTTATGAGTAGATTATCTTTATTATATTTCGTGTATTTATATATATATTTTTTAAATTCTTAATGATAATAAATATGTTGACAAGGTTTTTTTTCCCAGTGAACAATAAATAAAAATTATGCTAGGGGTACTCATATAAGTTGGTTAAATTTACTATTTCAAAAAACAATTCAAAAAACTTATAAAAATAATATTTTACTAATAATATTTAATTAGAGTTTAAATGTTAAAATCCATTTTCTTGTTTGTGGGATAAAATATTCTTATAAAAAATAAATTAAAATAAATTAAACAATTTAATTTGCAATTAATTCAAAATTAAATGATAAATTAAAAAATAATTAAATACAAAACATAAAAAATACCAAATTAATTTGAATTAATTTATTAAACATTATTCTTAAATTATTAAACTAGTATAATTTAATAAAAAAAATAAATTCAAGTTAATTACATTTACTCATAGGCTAATTAATAAAATCTGAAATTATAAAAAATGTGATAAATAATAGTTCATGAGCAGTAAAACTTCCAATCAAGCTACTGGCACTACAGCAACTGGTCAACCCCATAAATTGAATAGACTTTAATTCCCGGAATCCTTCTCCTTAGCGCTCTCCTTACTGAAAGTCGGAGACCTAAGAACCCGGACTCTTTCTCTTCTCGTAGAGGTCCTGATTGGTTTTAACTGGGCAACATTATCATTTCTCCCATTCTCCCTATCTTTTTCTTTTTTAATTCTACATATTTTTCTCTCAAAATCAGTCCTTTTTTAGATAACCATCACTCTTGCTTTCTTTTCTCTCTCTCTCCTTCTCTCTCTCTCTCTCTGTTTTTTTTTTTTTGAATTTCCAGAGTTCTTTTTAGTCTTTTTTCTTTACTTTTTCTCAATTAATGATTTTTTTAGCTTCCATGTCGATTTTCAATTTCTGCCACCGTTTTGTTCCTTGCCTTGCCGATCCAGGTGACTTTGTGATAGAAAATCAGAAATGAAATAAAGGGTTTCTTTTGTTTTTGTGGTTAATGGTGTAATTTTGTTTGTGTAGCCAGGAGATCTTCTTTGGGGTTGAAAGCAGCATTAGTGCTGTTGCATATTGTATATGCGGGCATTCTCTTTCTTTTTGACAGTGATTTAATAGAGAAAACAAAACAAAAGCCATGGTATATTGTTTCTTTCTTTCTTTCTTTCTTTCTTGAGAGTAATGATCGAGTTAAAAAGTTAAAGTTTGTTACCTTTTGGTTTTGTTGATTGAATTGGATTGCTGGAGTCACTTGTAATGGGTTATTGAATTATTGAAAATGTAGTTGAAGGTCGCTTGTTATGATCGTATGAGCGATGTTGGATTCGCGCAAAAAAAGGTGAAATTATAAAGTTGGTTGGGAAATGCTAGGTGAATTAGGCCCTTTTTTTCCCTTCTTTTGACAATGAGAGGAAATTTAGGAATTTCAAGATTCTTAATTATTCACTGTGAATGATTTTCACAAACCTTTGATGTTTATATATGTTAGCATGTTAATCAAAGGGTGTTTTCTATATTTACTTTGTGATGGGAACTTTAGGTAAATATTATGGTAAATAGAGTGGATAATTATGTGATTGTTAGTGGATGTTATCGAATCTATGCAAGGAGGGTGTAACTACTGATGTGTTTTTAAAATTTGTTAAATTTCTTCGGTATGGTTCTCATCTTTGCTTTAACATGAATGTGCAATGTAGCATAACGTTGAAGAATTTATTTGCCATTTTTCCCCCTTCAGGTCCTACACTGGATTATATCTGTTGCTGTTTGTTGCAACATTGATTCAATACTTTGTTACGTCATGTTCTTCTCCCGGGTAAATTTCGATGGAGTTGTAATGCCTTATGGTCAATCTGACTTGTGATTAGAACTCATAATTTCTGTAATATATTTCATTAGTTTCTGTGATTTACATAACTACTTGCCTAATATTCTCTCTTCCTCTTTTGTTTTGTTTTCTTCCCCATTTTTGTAACACTTTCAGCTATGTCCTTGATGCAATGAGGGATGTGAATGAGAAAAATTCTTTATTTAGAAAGGCATCAATGATGTCCAAGTAAGCCCTGATTTTGAAGTTTCTTTTAATAGGAAATCATTTCAAATAACACTAATTAAAATAAACTGGAGTGGAACTGCATTCAAATTGATCTCTCTGACTATTAATTGTTATAATGTTTAAGCAAAGGCAGCCTGCTTCAAGCAAAAATGGAAGCTTGGTTGTTACTGTGGAAGGAAGTCAGTCAGAAAGAAATATTCCAGGAAGTAATGTTACGTCTTGGACAAAGCTTGTTCTGGACATGTATCCACCTGGAACGTCTGCTAGGTATGCAAGTGCTTTGCAGATATGTGTGCTTAATGTTTTAATCAATGACAACTATGAATGCTGGCTACATGCTGGAATCCCTTCCTTTGGCATGTTGGTCTGTTGTGTCACAAGATGATTGGCTAGCTTTAGTGTATTGTTACCTCTTAGATGATGATTGGATTGTTATCCACTTGACCACAGACCGTCATTGTTTGTTCTTGACTGCAGTGGCAGTGAGATAACTTTCGATGTAAAAAGAACTTTGTTTTTTCAAAAAGTGCCAATGCCTAGACTAAATCTTAACTGTATCCAGAGTCTTGAATTTAGAAGATTATGTGATTTGATGCAAAAGGTCTGGACATAAGGTCTTGAAAAGTGAAGATGATGAAGTTTTTAAGTTCTCCCATTATTAATTTCTGTTGTTTTCTTCAATTTGATAACATGATGTTCAACAAAATCTTAGCAGAGGTATAAATCAGGAAATTGAATAGATTGTAGTGCCACTGAGTTCATTTCTATATGATTTCACGTGATGATTACAAAGGGTAAAAGAAGATGCAGTTGTTCTGTATCTATTTAAAAACTAACATACTCTACTACTGACTACTTTGCCTTTTTTCACAGAACCTTGACATGTTCCTTTTGCAATGTTGAACAGGTATTTCTTATCTCATGTTTACATCCTAGTTTGTGTTATACACTCAGTTGCATCCATTAAAATCTCATTCCAACTCTAGAATGCTTAAATCTAGAACTACATGCTTTCATACTGTTCTATTGATTATATAAGAAAGAAGGTCGACTTATTTAGGGTGAGTGGAGCTTCTAATAGTGCCTAAATGAATTTTTGTTCCCAATTATTTCTCATGGAGGCAGTTACTTAAGTACGAACCCATTGAAAAATTCTGGATGGAGAATTTGGATGGTGTTTTATCCTTCAGCATTTTTGCACGAATCAGTTGGTCCCCAAGACTTGAACATACACCCCTGTGAATTCAAGCCCAAGACTTGGTGCAACGCCCCCTTTAAACATGGAAGTTTAACTGCACTTAAATTGCTCTCTCTATTGCTGTTTTATTTTTTCCAATATTTGATAGACTATATTAAATGATCATCTCATCAATCTACAAATGAATATGCAGAAGAAAAATGATCAGAGATCATATGAAGTACTTACCACCCATCACTAACCTTTCAAAGTTCACTGCAATGCCTTTCATGGACATCTTTTCCTTCTCTTGCAATGAATTAAAAATACACACATTTTGCGGGAATTTGTCCAAAAAAAGTAACTAATGTTCTGTTTCCAATAATTTTGATAGAAACATGAGATTACATTAGGTTGCTGAGTAAAAACCTTGGTGCTAACTGATGATGCTTTAAACCTCTGTAGAAGTTTAGCCAATTTCCAGACATCCTGCTTTTCCTGCTTTGTGGTCTTATTTCTCCTGATGTTGGTATTTTGACCATCATTGGACTGCATAAATTATGAAGTTTCTGATGGAGCTTTGTTGTTACAATCATGCTCTTTTCTTTTCTTTTCTTTTAAAGAAACTCTATTTCACCATTATGGTAGCATTTGGTTGTTGTTTAGTTTTTTTCTTTGCCATAATTGCAGCCTCCACGAGCTAAGCATTGCCATGATTGTGATAGATGTGTTCTTCAGTTTGACCATCATTGTGTTTGGCTTGGGGCATGCATTGGCTGGGGAAATCATTGTCGATTCTGGTGAGCATTTTATCCTTTTTGAAGTCATCTACACAAAATTGTGCTGGATGGATTGTAAACAAAATGGGCCTTGCTTCAAATTCCATAAGAGTGGTCATACTTCATCATAAGCTTAAGCTACAGCTGTTCATGATTGATTTTTCTACTCTTTGGTAGTAATTGAATTCAATGTCAATTATAATCTGTTTTAGTTATCTTTTATGGATGTGATGCCCACCACATGGTAGCAGTAACATGTTTGCTTGATGAAGAGAAAGGCTGACATTTTGTTGTACAATGTCATAGTCATATTGCTTTCAGACAAACTCCGTTTGCATTAGATAAAATGATTTACATCATGGAATTTTGATTGCTTCAAATTTAGCTGCAATGGACCAGCTCTATGGATTAAAGAGTTATGCTTTGCTTTTTGATGGTCTTATTGACAAAAGTAAAGTTTTGTGTGCATAATGGTTGTTACATGCATGATTCAATAGTTTACTTTTTGATAACGCTTGCCAGTTGAAACATGTAGGATCATCATTCCTGTATTCCATCTTTTTCTTTTTTTATTGCGGGGAAGCACTCTAAATGTAGACAAATGACATAGCCAGCCCGGGGATATCTTATTAATCATCTCTTTGTGAATTTCCATCCAAATGAGATCTACAGGCTGCCTTTTTCAAATTTTCCGTATACTTCTCATGCACTTCTAATATTTTGTGTTCTTTTTAGGTGGTACATTTTCGAAGAAACTGCACTATGCATTTGGACTGGCATCTTGTACATCACATACTTGAAGGCTAACATCTCAAGAGCTTGGTACAGTATAGTTTTTGAAGTCCATTCTGTTTTTTCTTCACCACTTCTGTTACTTTCATTGAAAGGTTCTGGTGCCTTGCTAAAAAAGAAAGGAGCAAAGGGATAGAGTAGTCATCAAGCTTATGATCATGCTGGTGCCATTGGTTTCAATGATGAAGTTTTCACTTAGCTACACAGATGATCAGCTTTTATGTCTCCTGCAGCTTTAGATTTAATCTAAATTATGCTGTACTGTCAGGTGGAAGGATGTGATTATGATCTTGCTATTGGTTACTTTGTCATTTGCCTTGATCTTTCTTCTGCTGCTGCTCATTTTCCATAGGTAAGTGTTTACATTCACTCAGTACATTGTTTCCCACATGAGATTCTTAGAAACATGGTTTCTGAGCAGTTTCGCTTCTTTTTTGTCATGTTTATGTTTACTCTAAATGCCACAAGAGTAACTAGAATATCCTGTTTGTTGTTTCTGGTGTTTCTAGTGAGCTGACTTAGTTATCCTAATGTCATATTAGTTCGTTTTCTAACGCTTTCTGTGATGATATCATTTTGATGGCTGGGAAAGTTTTAACAGAAAAGTAGGAGCATGGAATTAACTTGACCATTTTAAGAATAAATCTGAATACCACTTGAAAAGGAAATGGCCAGCTCCAAAAAATGATTAGTTGGCTCATCTTTTTTCTTACAATAGTGCTTGTCCTGTTTGCTAATTGAGACCAGTAAACGATCCATTGTTCACTAGGTTCTGAGGGAAGAAAAAGAAAATCTTCCCTAGTTAAGCTTCTAAAGCTCAATCCCAATGGGACCAAGGAATAGTTACTCATGCTGTAAAGATCATGCAAAAGCTGACAAGGAATTGGAAATGATATCCAGTTGCAGCTTGCCAGTATGAAAGGGAAAAGCTGGAATCAGATTATTGCTTAATTCATGTTTGCACTTGTTTTTTGCTTCTGAAGTTCCACTGACAATGGCTGAAAACAACTGGCCTTACACCCCATAAATAGATAAAGATCATAAAAATGGTCTGCTTGCATGAAATACATCTAGGCTGCTTTAGCATGATTAATTAACTTAATGATTTTTGATGCAGCTATCTTATTCTGACAAATCAAACTACCTATGAACTCATAAGACGTAGACGCATTCCATATCTAAGGTTTGCTAGCACTCTTAAATCTTGTATTTTTAACCATTTGTTAAGTGTTGGATCTGTAGTTACTGATCAACAAAATATATCAAGTCAAACCACATGCTGGGCTCATTTATGGGCATTCACTTTGCATTCTTTGGTGCCAGCCTTCTATTGGATGATGCTTAGGGCACCGTATTTTACTGGGAAAAGCAAATATGATTTGACCATTATTTATATGCTGATTTATGAGTCCACCAACTTTCATTGATATGCAGAGGAATTCCTGAACGAGTGTATCCATTCAGTGAAGGAGTTGGCAGAAATTTATACAAATTTTGTTGTGCTCGAAGCAGCATATACAGTTTGGAAAGATTACCCACGGCCATGGAACTTGAAGACAAGTCAAGACCATACACATGCTTAGATTTTTTGACCTGCCGTTGTTGCTGAGGTTGTGAGGGCATTGTGATATTAATGAAAACATTTTGCCTCCAAATTTGTTCTTGGATCTCCATGTGAATGTGTGCCTGAGCATCCAGTTGTTTTAGCTACAGAATATGGCAGCACGGATGGTTGAGTTGGAGCCTCTTGTGGGCCTTTAGGTTTTTGTAGTCTGAATTGGATGTTGATTGTAATGTTTGTTTGATGGAGATTTTCAGAATTGTTTGTGTAGTGATTTTTTCACGCCCCAATCAATCTAAAGGTGTTGATTTTTCGAATTCAAATTGCCATGTAAAGCAAGAAAGAAAAAGAAAAAGAAAAAAGAGAGTTGGATTCCAAGTGCAGCTGATAGCAGCCTCCCTGTCTAGTTTACAGAAATGCTTGTCAAATAAATGTCTGTTGGTGCATTCACCGTTTATATGGGTTTGGATCATGCATCTGGTCTTTCCATCACTGTTAGTATTTATTGCCATTTCTTGATTCAGTTAGGGGTAACCATGCATCTTGAGGATCAAACTTTGTTAAGCGAAGAGCTTTTCTCACAGGACTCTCCAACTGAGTATTATATCTTGGAGACACAGAGGCTAGTGGGGTTCTCGGGCTTTTCTTTATTTTAGGTTCCTCTGGCGGTCCAGACAAAGTTGGGGAGTTATTAAATTTAGTCCGGTCTTGGTTTATACGGATTGATTCGTGTTAATTATTTTTAAAAAGATATTTAAGATTTTATTATTTTACATGGAAAAATTAAAAAATAATTTTTATAAATATAAGTTATACATAGCTATTATACAACAAAAAGTTATGGATGTAGGTTATTTATTAGCCATCTTATATTGAATAATTAAGAAACAATTTATGTAAATGTAAACTATATATATAACTATCATATATTGAGAAGTTGAGAAACATTTTTATATATATAGATATAAATTATAAAAAAATATGTAAGATTAAATATTTATAAATTTATTATGTATTCTTGGATTTATTAAAAAATATAAAATGAAAATTCGCATCTCATTCTAGTTTCAGGTTAACTTGACATGTTGCTCGGGTTTAACCCAATCAATTACAAACATGAATTTGATCTATTTAACACTCAGCTAAGGCTATGTATCTCGGGTCAACCTTTCATACTGACAGGGTTTATAACAATTCAAAAAACTCGTGGTGCATTGGTTTCTGGACTTGGCATGACGGGAGCTGCAATCATCTCAATTGCCTCACCCATCTTTAATAGTTCTTTTTCTGGAAGTATAGATCAATCTATCTTTCTTTTGAAGCTTTCAACTGAAACCTCTTGAAGCGTGAGCTAATCATCGATGTTTGTTTGTGCCACCGTTGTTGGGAAATTTCAACAGAAATAATATCTTGGTCCCGAAGGAGAGGAAGAATAGCAAATAGTGCTCCTGCAAAAGATATCATCTTAATTTAAAAATTTAAATTTTTAAATATAATGTATATTATATTTTCTCAAATTAAAATTTTTAAATGGTTAAACTTACGCAGGTTTATATTATTTTTTATTAAATAAATAAAAAAAATAAAATTTAAAACAGTTTAGAATGATGAGGTGGAAAATGCAATAACTTTTATAAATAGAAAAGGAAATAGGTGCCGGCAATCTTGTTAGTGGTATGAACCAGTTGAAAAAGGTGAGTTCATAGAGGGCTTTAATAATAAATCCTACTAAGCTGGAGACTGATTTGTCATTCTATGGGAGGAGGAGCTACAGGAAAGGATCCATCAGGGGAAGCCCTAGCATTAAAGTTGTGGGCAATGAGAAAATTGAAAGCAACAATGAAAGTTCTGTTCGAAAGTCAAAACTGCAGGTTGCTTGGCAAATTTGGCTATCGGGAGCGTCCACAACGAAACATCAAGATTGCGAAAGGTAGCTCGCTGCATCAATTTTGCACCAACCCTGACTGAAGAAAAGGGCAGCTTAATTATGCAAGTTCTTGTTTTAGTTTGACCCTGCTACAGCATTTTCTTAATTTATTCATGTCTCCCGAAGGGTTCTGTGTTTTACTTCTGTCTTGAAAATTTCTGTATCCTACAATCATGAGCATCCCTGAAGTTCCTTCCTCTGGACCCCTTTCCATTGCCCTCTTTAGCTATGCTTACAATTCCTGGATTACCCGTGCTTGTTTAGGATTTATTATTTATACAAAACTTTTAATGATAATTTGATAAAATGACATTCTTTTCATTCTCTCTTTTCCTAGCTTTTCTTTTCTCTACTTTTAATTCTTGACTTCTTTCTTTCTTTCTTCTTTTTTAGCTTTTTTTTATATTGAGACTTTACTTTTTAGATAGGAAACTAGGCCCATCCTAACCTATTTATTGTGTTTTTTTTTTAATTTATGTTGGATAATCTTATTTAATTGGCTAAGCTCAATAACTGGTTGTTTAGGATTTATTACTTGTATGTAACTTTTGAGACATTATGTAGTTTTTTGTTTTTTTAGGTTTTATTGGATGTGATGTTATACATGAATTGCATCAAGATATCACATGATTGTGAAACGAAGAAATGTTCAATTAACAATATAAATTAAACACGTAAATTAACGGAACAAAAACAAAACTCAATTCGAAGAGGCTCCATATAATTATAAGCTGGCAATTAGATCGTGATAAGGGGCATATATATATATATAGATAGATAGAGAGAGAGAGAGAGAGAGAGAGATGCAGATTAGATCAATCAAATAATATCAACCTAGCATCATCGTCAAAACTGGAGTAAACATTAAACAGAACATTTGATTGGTCTGGTATACATAAACATGAGTTTGTAAGAAGTTGATCAAGCTGAGGGACTCTCATATGGCCAATTGAAGCCTAAACTTTTCGACAATACTACAAAGGGTGTTTCCTTTTTTTTTTTTTGTTAATAATTTCTCAAGAATTGTGTTGCATTGTGTATTTGATTGTTTTTTTTGCAAAAATTCATCTACAGAAACGACAAGGTTCAATCAAGTCTTGGAATCTTATAAAACAAATCCCTCTACACATTCAGGAAGGAGCGAAACCATCGAGGGAAAGTAAAAAAGAGAGAGAGAACAGTTTGATCACAATTAATCTACTTAAATTCAAGCTTTATTTCAACCTTTCTGCTATACAACTGGACTCGTGAACATAATTGTACAATTGAAAGGATGAAAATCCTCTAAAATTCGGATGTCATCAATCATTCATAGTTACATAAAAATTTACACTGAAATCCCTCTAGCTATTGGGACAGTATATTCAGGAGGGAGACTCTAGCATGGATTAAATGCCTAAACAAGCTGTCCAATTCATTTTCAATTTCCTCAGTACTAGTATCCAGAATCCCCAGCCTTTTCTGAACAGAATGTATGTCCCGTGCCTCAAAATCTTTACCTGAGTTGGGCACCACTAAGCTTGCAAGAGCAGCATCCACACTTTCCAATTCATTCAGGTTCTCCTGTTGGCCTTCGCATGTGACCGCACCCTTGTGCACCAATTTTGAAACCAAGTACCATTTACTACGCCTTGGCTTCAACATTGGCACGGAAAGGAATAACAAGAGTGACCTAAAGATCGAAACTGTGACCAGACTTGCTTCTCTAAGCACTCTAACAATTGCAGAAAGGAGATGATCACTTGCCCTGGACAAAGGAGAGTCTCCGAAAATGTTATCTGCTTGCTTCAATGACGCGAGAGATTTTGCTACTTCCTTTTTCATCTTCTTTCTCTCACAAAAGTAAGCGTTGACATTGCTTTCAATGCTTAACTCACCACCTGCTTTACTTCGCCGAAGGGCAGATTGAATATCCCGGATGCTTTCTTTCATCAAGACAGCAGCATCCCTTGTCCTGCCACATACCTCCAAGTACCTCATCAAGTCATCCAGCATGTCGTTCACCAATTTCTCATTTCGATGTTGCAATAGAGCTTGTTGGGTCATTGGCAAGGTGAGAAGATCCTCAATGCATTTGTATATCTCCCCAAGGCTTGATAAGCGACCGAGAACTGTTTCTGCCTTCAATGAATTTGGTACCTGCCAAGAGCTAATCTTGTTCAATTCTTGTTCAAGTTCGGCTATACTAGGATGTGATCGAGCTGGAAAACTACCCGAACGAACATTGTAAGGAGTAGATTTTGGAGAGAAAGCAGCCATGGTTACTATTTTTAACATGGAAAGGTCAGGTTTTTTAAATAGCTTAACTGTGATATGAATTATTTGGACTATTTATACTCAACAGAATTTACAAGAACAAGGCTCATGTGAGGGCAGAGTGGGCTTCTCTATGGCATGGGGTTATGTTGTCATATCCTTGGCACCTAAAAATAAAGCAACAAAATCTGGTTGTTGTTATATGGGTACACAGTATCTCACTGTTCTAAATTCCTAGCATTCATTAGGTGTTTCACCTTTTCTCCCTCTTACGCACCGGCATTCCCACCGCCAGTCTAATTTGTCAATGGTTTATTTCATGGAAATTGGTGTCATTAAAGAAGTGGTTGGCCACCCCAAGTTCTCTGGATATGGAAAATGTAACCTAGAAAGTCTGGATATTTTGAGATCTGGGAAGATGTTGGAGCCTTGTATGTCTATCAAAGTTGAAAATTTACATGGATACGGTGGTTAGTATAAACCAAGAAAAATGCACGAGTGGCATGTTTGGTGATTGATATTATTGTTGTGATGTTCATATCATACCTGCACTTGATCATGGATCCTACTTCTGCATTGACCTTTACATTGTTCAAAATACATGTGTTTGCTTTAATGGATTTGCAATGTATAGAAGAATAATTCCCTGATTATTGATTTTGGTTGCAATGATTATATTCTGAGCATTATTCACTCCAAAATGCCAACCAAGTGGATCGGTTTGAATTTTACTATGCACAATTTTCAGCCTACTTATTAAGGCTGTTATTTTCCTAGGAAAAACCCTTTGGTTCATTCAAGGAAACTCCTGAAATCTAGATAATGTCTATTATTGTGTCCTCAGTTTGTTTGGATTCTGACTGACGTGATTGAAGATAAGAGCATATTTATTGACCTGAAAGGAAATTCATGATTCGAAGCTTTATTCAAATTAGATTTGGAGTTAAATTTGAAAAAAATATTGAAGTGGTAAAATTTAGTTGGCTTGGATAAATTTGGTTTAAATTTAATTAAATAAAAATAAATATTTTAAAAAAATATATAAAATAATTGATCCAAATTGATTTAATGATTCTGAATTTACATAATAATTCAATAAATCAAGTCATTTTTTGGGATAAGTAATGAGGTTACTCAAATTAAAAAAAAGAAAAGAAAAGAAAAGAAAGGGTGGAACTTCTTGATACGAGGTATCTTATCGAAACTTGAACCGTATGTTGGAGGGATCACGGACAATCAAAAGAAAAACATTGAACTTCTGAAGTGAACTGTTGTGTAAGAACTGTTTCATCATTTAATATTTTTATTTTTCTGATTCCATTGCTTCATTCTTCCGGTGCACGATTCCCGTCGAACCATTTAGGCTGCTTTTTTTTTTTTCACGGGAATGAACCCTTTGTTAATGTGATAAAATTCAGACGCAGCAGATAGAATCTTAATGGTCATTGTTCATGTGCTTTGATTGTTGAGGTTAAAATTCATGGATATGGAATATCTTCTCGAACCATGAACCACATGTTGGAGAACAGGATTAAAAAGAGAAAAAAAAATAAAGAAATTCTAATGGCAACTGTCGCAGAAATGTTTTGTTATTAGTTTTCATCATATGTGATGGCACATAATTTTTTAATGATAGTAATAATAATAAAAAAGTTCTAGTCATGAACAGCTAGAAATGTTAGCAAAAAATGATTTGCCTTGCATGGTAACTATCAACACGATGCTGTTTTGGGTCAAAACCCAAACAGCTGTATCCAATTTTACCTGGTTTGGATTTTTTCTAATTAATCTTTTTCAACATATTTTTCAATACAAATACACTAAATATTTTATTAAGTTTTGAAAAATTTAAATACGAGTGCATTGCCCCCCACACACTAACAGCAATCCAAATTTCAACTTTATTTTTGAAAAACATTTCAAAAAAAACCAAAACTAGCAAAAAACAATAAAAAGCTCAAAAAATATTGTTCTTGATATATTTGTGTTGTTTTCGGTATTTTTTTTAAAGAATTAAAAAAAATACATTTAATCTAATTATAATTGTGGATGAGAGATGTCCAATTTAAAAATTAGAAACCCTCTCACCAAGATACGTATTTATATATATATATATATATATATATAATCAAATGGTCTATATTCATTGTCTTAATCCAATGGTCTATTTTTCTTTATTTTGTCTATAAGTTATCAAATAAATGATTAAGATTTATTTTAAAATTCAATGGTTGATCTTGGTTTGCATTGCATTTAAGGCAAATAAATTTATTTACCTATAAATTTGTGGTTATACTACTGGGGGGTTTTAGGGAGCTAGAAAAATAAAATAAAAAACTTTTCCACATTATTCTCTCTAATTCTCTCACGCATAAAAAAACCTAGCCAAGATGCAAACCTAGAAAAAACGATCTCTCAGGGGGGTTATCTTCTGTCTTTCCCTTCCAACTATCCTTCCCATCACCAACGACCAACCACCCAACCATCGTGTCCCTTAATAACACTTATCTCCATTTTCCCCTTTAGCTGTGGTCATTATCAAAATTAACTAGCAACCACACTTTCAGCCGAAACCCCTTTGTTTTCTTTACTTTGGCCACACACATTTACTTCCTTCTCTATTGCCAAGACTTTCGGACTCACCACTAATCCAGTCACAAATGGCAATTGCCTCTCATCAACCCAATATATCTCTTTTCGGTTGAGGACCTCCATAACTAACTAATGTTGAAATTTTAGTAGAGATGGAGAGCAATGATAGACCTTCTCTAATCTTGATTTGCTTCCTTCGGCATTGGTGGTGCACTAGCAAGAAAAAAGAAGAAAAGATTATGCATCATGCAGATGAATCTACTTGCCCTTGGGTCCCATCGTCGCGTGTATTGTCACGCCACCAGTCATGATAGCCTTTTCTCTTTCCATCTTCGACCTTTAAGACAATAACAAGTAATGATGCCGTTAAACCTATGAAGAAGTAAAAAAGATTAGTAAAGAGAAAAAAAAAATGATTGATTTTAAATTATTAGTAATTTTCAATAATATCCCTTTTTATTGTACTCCACTTTGAAATTTACCCAGGAGCCATAAACTACAGCAATCTTTATATTTATATTAGTGAATATATTCACTTCTAAGGGAAAAAGTAAAGTAACCATAACCCGGAACTCTACTTGGAACAATAGGCCGGGATGTTTCCTTTTTAACACTTAAAAACAATAATCAAGTTCAAACAATACTTGAACTTATTTATGGTAATATGTTTTGTCAAAATGTCTATTACATTATTAAAAGTATGAACTTTTTCAAACAATAATTCAATAAAATAAACCAATTCCATGATCATGTGAAACCTCACATTACATTTATGTATTTGATTCCAAGACTGAATTGTGTTGTTTATTGCTTCACTTCAAGACTTGTTTCTTGCATGTTCTTGATTACTCTTCACTATAAGGCTTCATCTTATGAATTTTCATTATCAACTTTTTTTATTATTATTATAGCTGAATAAGGTAATTATAATCTCCTTTAATTGGAATGGTTTTTCCTCTCATATTAAAGTTGTAACCAAATTTTCATTCATAGAAAAAGTAAGTAGGGAATTCAATAACATTAACATCTTGTATTCATCGTTGAAATTCATATCAATTCACTTCAAATCACTAATAATTTGATTGAAAATGTTGATATGCTAATCTAGATCTGTGCTGTCTAACATTTTAAGATCAACCAATTTCTACTTAAGATAAAGTTATTGTTAATTTTACTTTATTATTGCATGATTTGGGTTTAATTTTTTTTATTTATTTTGATTATTATTCTAGAGTTTTTTTTAATTTATTGTTTTGTTGTATTGGCATAATTATTGAATAATTTGTTGAATTATAATTTTTAATGTTGAATTTATCTTAGGATTAGGAATTGAATATATTGAAATAATTAGTATAGATTGGGTAAATTGGTTGTGTATATTATTAATATGTGCAGGTTTGTGGATTTGGGTAGTATCCAGTATAGGGAAGGTGCTGTTGATTTTTTTTTTTAACATTTGAATTTAATTATATAATTATTTGTATAAAATTATGTAGATACTTAGATCGAAAACTAGAGCTAGTTGCTCATGTATGGTCGCAACTAGTTCGTCTAGCAGCGATGATGATATTTCTTTAGATGCCTCTAAGAAGAGGCACCTACACCGCCTGCGCTGTCAACCGATGCTACCTCTTCCAACACTACTTCACAACGCAGAGGCGGCGTGTCTTTGTAGCGGAATCAATTTATCCGCTAGTATGAGGCATAATGGAAGGATGATCTTTCAATGTAAGTTTGTTAAGGTTTTAATTTTTATATTACAACATAATTTATGAAATAATCATTATTGAATTTGTTTCATTTATTTTCAGGTTCACAAATATTGAAGCCACTCGAGTAATATCATTTGCGTTTAAATCATTGATGGGGATTCTATTATTTCAATAGAGTTAGATATCCAAGCATCCTGAATGGATGACTCAAATTAATGCATGGTTTAACAGGTTTTAGGTGAATATTAATTTATAATTTTTAGCTTATTAATATAATTATAAATAAATTATTATTTTTATTTAAACTTGTTCATTTATACACAGTACAAATTCTATTGGGACAGTGAGCATAACATTGTTGTGAGGAGGGTGTGGAAAAATCATGAGGCAACTAGGTAAGATAAAAAACAATACAAGATATTTTTTAGACAAAAAATTATGTTTCAAAATGTAATTTTTTGTTGTGTAAAGTAGGTTGCATGATTTTTGGTATGAAGCACAAAAAAAGACAAAAACATTTGTGAGGGATAGGGGTTTCCAAGGCTGGAATGGTGTTGCAGTTTAGAAGGATTTCAAACCGATATACATCCCGAAAGATATATGGGCGTACTATATTGAGCACATGATGTCTGAGCGGTTCACACGACGTTCACGGTCCGGTGCTAGCAACTGGAATCGACCAATTCATGGTGGGGTGACAACGCACACTAGCGACTCCATTCCATTTGCTGCACATGCGAAACAGATGGTAAAATTAATTTAAATGAAATATATCATTAAATTTAGTTGTTGTTAATATATCTTTTTTTCATTATAGGCTACGTCTCTCGGACATGAGCCGAGCCTGATAGAGTTGTTTGTGGAGGCGCACGTGCGGAGTCAAGACAGCTAGAAGGGGCTTCAATAGTTCGTTGATAACCGTGCTCAACATTTCATGGTATGTTTATTCAACCTTTTCATTTTGTAAGTTATTATATAAGTTATTATGTTTATTGAATTAAATATGATGATTACTTTTTATTTTTTATTTTCAGGAGACCTATAATAATTGGTTGAGTAAGAGATATGGGGACAATATTTTGAACCATCTAGAATTCAATCTAGATTTATGGATAGAGGTTGGCTCCTCAGGTGGACTAGGTAAAAATCAGGTTTACGGGCTCTCCAACACTAAGGCCGACAACTTGCAGTCAACCAGTAGTGTTTCAATTGTTGGGAGCTCTCAATCAATATCGAGCTCCAAATCTAAAGAGTTTGAAGCCTTGCAGCAACACATGGGTCAGCTCACAGAGAAATACAACCACCTATCAATGGAGTACGCGCAATTTAAAGCGTCTCAAGAGCAACAAAAACCAGAGTATGAACAACTAAAAACGACGTACAAACAGCTCCGTGAAATGGTTATGAATATGGCAAATAGTGGAACATGTGCGCTTAATCCTTTTTGGCTGTATAACCACCAGCCTCCTCCAGGATCTCCTCTTTCTCTTCCAACTCCATCTTTATATTAATTTTTAATAAATATTATTTAACTTTAAAACTTCATTTAATATTTTTTTTGAAACATATTTAGTTTGTAATGAATATTATTTAACTTTGTTTTTTTTTGTTTAATAAAAATTTTATTTGCATAATTGATTTGTATTACAATTAATTTATATAGTTTTATATTATATATCCTAAATAACTTTTTAAAAACAAATTTAGAAAAAAAACGATTACCAATGATTTTACCTACGGATTCATTCGGTTGGTATTTTAAACACTTACTGACTGACTTGCTGATGAAATTACTCCATCGACATTTAACAATAGCCATCACATTTACCGATGAATTTACAGATGGATATATTCGGTCGGTATTTCATACACTCACTGACCGACTTGCCAACAAAAAAACTCCGTCAATATTTAACAATAGTTGTCACACTTATCGATGAATTTATAGATGGATATATTCTGTCGGTATTTCATACACTCATCGACAGGCTTACAGACAGTTAGTTTTAATCGATAAATAGCGATATCATTGACGAAATACAAATCATCGGTATATTCAAGCGGGAATCTTTTTTTTTTGTATGTAAATTCTGTTTGTAAAACTATTAACAAATGATTTTTTTCTGACCAATATAGCGATGAAATGTTGAATTATCGATGAAAGGTAACCCGATAGACATAATTTGTCGGTGAGGATGTCGGTAAAAAAATCACCAAGAAACTTCTAATAACACACCGATAGAATTTTTTTGTCTGTAAAATTGTGAAATCTTGTAGTGATTTATTAGTATTTTAAAAATTTATTTATTTATTTTTGAAGATCAAGTTTAATGTCTAGTTATCTGTCATGATCCCCTAAATATTATAAAAGTTATATGTGATTTGACTTAACATTTTAATGATCAATTTCTCAGTGTAATTATTATCTTTTCATAAAAAAATATTTCAATTTAGATATTATAACATGAAGTGTATTTATTCTATCAAATCATATTTGTTTACAACACCATAGTCATTGATTATTTGAATAAAATTTAAAACTCTTTTCAAATCTCACTCCACTTTGCGTGAGAATTTACAATTAATACTATTTGAGAATATGTGAAATATTTTTTTTCTAATTCATCTATGGTGATGAATATTCTATTGATTACTCAAATACCTTCATATATTTAATGCTATATCTAATATCTTCTCATTTGTTACCCTTGATAAGAATAAGATATAGTCAAGATCAAAACATATATAATATTTTCTATGTAAGATAACTTCGTGATTTTAAATCTAAAGATCTCTTACATAACTATCATGTAAGTCTTTCATAGACATATGTGATATTTCCATATGAAATTCTCATATAGGTTAATTCAATATACATATTATTTGACAAGCATTTACATATTAGTTCTAGATATTTCACATATCTTAGTACATAATGAGACCAACTATTTCCTTTCATAAAAAAAATAATATAATATATATTAGTTTCTACTTTTCTAATTAATTTTTAATTTTAATAGAAAATTGACTAGGAACATTTAGGAAGAATACTTTAATACAATATGAATCTCATAATTATAATGTTTTTTAATTTTTTTGGTAAAGCATTTTTGTTTTTAATACTTTATATTTATTTTAAATTTATTAATCAAATATTTAATGAATAATAAAAATAAATAAATCTTTAAGAGTAATTAAATATTTTTACATGAACAAAATAAATATGATATATAACAAACCAATTAGCTACATGACATGTATACTAGCCTAACGTAATGCCAACTTAGAAGAATGTGTTCATAAGAATCGTAATGGAGTCTCCATACAACAAGTGTGGATATTGTACTGAATCTGCAATGCATATGATTCGAGACTGTCCCAAAAGTAGAGAAGTATGGAGGTGCTTTAATCCGGCCGTTAGTGTGTCAGAATCGTGCGGCGCTGATATGGTAGATTGGTTATGGGGTAACTTTCTTTAGATGAGATGGAAGCAGGATAGCATGTGATGATAGCATGGTCCATTCATTATGCAAGCAATGTCGGCTTTTTCAACAACAGGATATTTTCAGCTCTAGAATTGTGCAGATTGCTCTATCATCGTCTCCCCATAACTACAAAGAATTAAGCTCATGGAGTTGTTGATCTTAATCGGGGACGATCTCGCAACAAGGAGATTTCAGGTCGGCAGCCGATATCCGAAGGTTGTTTTTTAGATCAATATTGATGCATCATCATGTGTCCCCTGGAACGTGGAGGAGGGGCTATTATCAGAAATTATCTGGGACGGGTTATGCTTCGTGCATATAAATGGATACTACGCTGGATTTCAGTAACAGTTGGTGAATCACAGGCAGCTTTAAATACCAGAGATGCTGGACATGTTATTGCTGTTGTGGCAACTAAATACTGATGTATGTATCCCCTTTCCAATGAAGTTTGTCTGAAATTATAAAAAATAAAAGTAAAAAATAAAGTTTTTGCTAAATTGTTCTTCAAGATCATAAAGCAAGCAAATATTACGTTATTTGGAATCAATATAAATGCCTTGTAAAGAAATTTAATTCACATTTTATATTTCATTTAATTTTATAAAAAAAATAATATTTCATCGTAATAGAATAGAATGGAAAATTCACGACCTTGAATGCTAACTGGTACTACCATGTGTTAGGTATACGATCAAACTCTCACATTAGCTAAAAGTGAGGAGGATCATGAGGATATAAAGATGAACAAATATCTTCATTGGTATGGGATCTTTTGAGTATAGCCCAAGTGCAAAATCATAAGAGCTTAGGTTCAGAATGAACAATATCATATCAATATGGAGATATGTGGTGTTCATAGTTCTTACAAGTGCTATCAGAGCCATGCCCTAGAGTTAGTTATGGTGGATGAATCCTTGGAATGTCGAATGAAGGTGGTGAGCCCTAATTAGATCACGATATAATCCATGGATCAAGCTTTATTGGATAGGCAGTGTGCTCCAGATGCTTCATGGACGTGTCTTGATCCCAACATGGTGAAGAGGAGTTGACCTAAAAAGAGCAAACTTTCAAGTCAGGTAGTGCTCTTCAGATGCTTCATAGACACCCCAATACAATGAAGTAGAGAAACTCTCAAATCAGGTAGTGCTCTTCGGATGCTTCATAGACACCCCAATATAATGATGTAGAGAATAAAGAATCCTGGTTGATAGAGAGTGGACGAATGAATGATCGTTTGAGGGGAGGCTCGGTGGCCCTTTGTTTGAGGGAAGGATTGTTGGGTATGCAACCAAAGTCTCATATTAGCTAAAAGTAAGGAGGATCATGAGTATATAAGAATGAACAAATATCTTTATTGGTATGAGACCTTTTTGGTATAGTTTAAGAGCAAATTCACGAGAAATTAGGGTCAAAGTAGACAATATCATACTAATGTAGAGATAGGTGATGTCCATAGTCCTTTCACCATGGTCCTTTGTTTGAGGGGATGATTGTTGGGTATACAACTAATGTTCCACATTGGCTAAAAGTGAGGAGGATTATTGACATATAAGGATGAACAAATATTTATATTAGTATGAGGTTTTTTGGATATAGTCTAAAAGCAAATCCATGAGGGCTTAGATTTAAAATGGATAATATCATACCAATGTGAAAATAAATAGTATTCATAGTCCTTTCACCATGATCTCGTATTTTTCTTACAAGAATTACCACAAATCTTTTAACTATTTTTCTTTTTTAATCTATGTATTTTTTCTATTTTAAACGAATCCCTTGTTTAAAACTTGTGGGTTGTATAATAAAGATTTAAATAGTATACATTTTAATTTTTAATTTTTTTTAATGATAAATTTATTTCCTTTATGGACCATTCAAAACCAAAATTAAAAAATAAAATCATTTTAGTTTTTAAACAACATAATCAAATTTTTTAATAATGTAATATATACTAGGAATACAACTGAACCCAAACCTTGTTTTATGTGACAAATGTTTTAATACTATATAATTAGGGGATAATTTCATTATAAAATACGTGCAGTTAATTTATTATTTATTCATTTGATCAAATACACTATTTTTTTTTCAGTACTTGTACTTTTAATGTTTGATTAATCAAGTATCCCTGTTAATTTTGTCATCAAAATGATAACGTGGCAGTTAACTTTCGGACAAGTCGGTCCAACATGATATTATTTTATTTTTCTATTTGCTTTGGGATAATAACATGTAAAATATTTATTTTTTATGATTGCTTTAATATTTAAATACCCATATTTTTTTATTTAAATACTTATACTTATAAATTTTGATCAATCAAGTACTTTTTATAAATTTCTATCATAATCAGCTAATATTTTAGACATATCCAATTTAAGTGGGCTTATATGTTTGAAATAACCATTATTTTACAATTTTCAACACCTTTTGTTTCCTTTCATAAAAAAATTAAAATGGAAAGAGCACCAATAAAACTAATTAATTAGATAAGTTCTTACTCATAATTAATTAGGAAATATGAGTATGTATGATTTATAAACATAATTAATTTTAAGAACATGATTAAAAGATACTTATAATTAATAAAGTGTAATAACGGGATATGAAATATCAATAATATAACATTACCAAATAGAAATACGAGTCTTAAATTGATTTAAAAAAATGTACAATGTATTTAACAGTACACATAAATATGTATAGCTAGATCACACACACACATTATATCTAAAATTTGCATAACGAGAAGGGGTGATCTTATGAGTTAACGACAAATATAATGTAATGTATTTAACACGCAGGAACATGCATATATATATATATATATATATATATTTGAATCATTTCTCTCTTCTCTCTCTTTATATGCGTGTGTATTTATTAAATCCTCAGCTCATGTTCTCCCTACCTGTCCTAATTTGTCGATCACACGTGGAGTACGATAAATAAATGTAAAATATTGAATAAAGAAATAAACTGATTTGACATTTGAAAAAGAAAGGCAGAAGAATAAGAAATAGTATGAAAATTCGTATTTTGTAAAAAATTATGTTTTATTAAAAAATAATTTTTTTATATGTTTTGGATTTTATAATACCCTAAACTTAAAAATAATTTTTTAAAAATAAAAAAAATAAGTTTAATATATTTCAATTCAAAAAATATTTTAAAAAACAACTTTAACCTCACACCTAAATATACTATAATACAATGCATCATCATCATCACCGTGTTATCATAAAGATTTTAAGCTTCACATCAATCGGAGAAAAAATGACACTCATGGTTAAATATTTATTAGCAGTATCGTATTCACATGGTTTAAATACAAAGAATAATTTGGTGCTTCACTGATGAATTATAATGATCAAGCATCTGTGTCCTGAGTCCTAGGCCCAGAAACTCTTGTTTTATCCTGCAGTCTGCATTTGTAGCCACGCATCTATAGTTGTTTTTTTTCATAAAATGATTAAAATCTTGTAAACAAGACAGGATCAGCTTAGCACTGAAAGGCAGATGGGAGCAATGTAAAAATTATTGTGAAGAACTCTGCCAGAGATGATTATTGTTTCATTTTTCACTTGAGATTTCTCTGTCTATGACAATCATACCATAGCCCTATTCACAGTTTATAACAGCATAGTTACATAATTAGATGGACTGCACACGGATTTTCAAGTATAGAAGCGAGGAAAGTAAAGAAGTGGAATAAAAAAATAAGAAAAGATCACAACATGGATAGAAATCCTTGTGGTTATTTCACTGTATTAATTACAAAATTCGTTTCATGTACACAGCACTTGATATGAATATTGAATCCTATAGCAGATCCTCCAAAATTTGGATGCCAGGATTGTATCGATGATCAAGAATGATTTATTGGGAGATTATGTTCAAAAGAGAGGCTCTTGATTTAATCAAGGGCCTGGACAGACGCTCCAAACAATTCTCAAGGTCATCAATGCTCATCTCCAAAACCTCAAGTCTCCTCTGTGCAATTTTCACATTCTCGGAATCAGACACTTGACTTAGCGCAGCATCAACAGTTCCTATTTCATTTACATTTTCTTGCTTCTCTTCACAGGTTATTACTCCCTTGTGCAATATCAACTTCGAAACAAGGGACCACCTGCTTTGTTTTGGCTTGGATGATTTTGACAGGAACATCAGGAGGGATTGGAAGATGGAACAGTTAATAACATTAACTTCTCTGATCACTCTAATCACCGCGGAGAGGTGCTGGTCTTGATCTAGAAGTGAAGAAGCCCCTAGTTTGTTATCCATTTGCTTCAATGAAGCAATCAACTTTTTGGTATCCTTTTTCATCTTCTTCCTGAAGCAATTAAAAGTAGCTACACTGCTTTCTATGCTTGAATCTCCCTTTCTCCTGCGGAAAGCGGATTGAAGAGCTTGAACTTGTTCCCTGAACCTCAACAAGATGTCCCTTCCAATGCTGCAAACATCCAAGAGCCTCACAGATCCATCCAATAATTCATCGAGACATTTTTCATTTTCATGGTGAGAGAGGACTTCTTGGGTTGATGCCAAGTTCAGCAAATCATCCATACATTTGTACAAGTCCTCTAGTCCTGATAGACTATTGGAGATCGACCCTGATACTGAATTTGATGACACCTCCCATTTATTGAGCTTGTTCAGCTCTTCTTCGATTCTCTGTGTGGTAGGATGTGATCTTGAAGGCAAGCTAATTGATCTAACATGATACTTACAAGCCATGATTGCTTTTATATTTTCCCTTTTCTTTCTCGCCAGATGCTTTGATTTCAGAGAAGGTCTGAACCTGACATGCATAGCCAATGATGCGGTTCTCTTTATATAGAAACACAAGAGGGTAATAAAAGTAGATATGGTTGGACAGGGTCGATGTGGTGAGCATGTGAGGCCACTGTGGTCTCTCCTTTGAATTCGGTTACCTTGTCTTATTCTCGGCCAACATAGTTACAATGATATGCAATATTTAAGTCCTTGAAGGTTATAAATATGACAAGAAGAGTCATCACCGTTTTCGCCTCCCCTACAGCCACTTTAACCTCTCTAGTATTTTATGTAGCTACATCGGATAAAAAAATACGACCTGTCTGGATTGTCGCGATCATAATAACCTTAAAATGCAAACTTCACTAAACAAATCAGGATCCAGATCTCTTATGACGAAGAAAAATGTTATGATACAAGAATTATATAGCCTATGATTATTATATTTAAAGCTCAGGTCACTATCAAATTGTTCACACGAGTGGTTTGTATCCGTATTGTCTACTATTTTATATGGTGATGCTTTTTGTTAAACGACATCGCAAAAAATATGCAGTATATATAGTTAATTCTTTCGTGTTATTCTCCCACCGATCGTACGTCTTGGTAAGGACGGGTGCGTCACTCGCGGTATCGCTGCTAAGTTCTTGTTTTGGCTATTGATAACGTTGTGTTTATTGCTGTAGGGTTCAGAATGTGGCTGTTAGGGTGTCAAGAGGATCCTGCCGGAGAAGGACCTCAGCTAGTTCATGATCTTAACAGGAATGCACGTGAAAGGCCATCTAGATTAGCAGAAAATGCACATCGGATCATTCTTATGGATTTGAGGATTAGCCCTCCATTTTAATTCTTTTATCAACTGAACTAATCATTCAAGAAAAAATAATTTGGTGTTTTATGAACAAAGAATATGCATGTGATAGCTGTGTGATTTGTCTTGCCTTTTATGTTTTTTTCTTGTAGCATTTTTATCCAACAATTTTGCGGGACCTGATTATATTCTCAATCCTGCTAGCTGCAGAATATAACATTATGGTCTCGCCATAAATATTTAAACGAAGAATACAGGCTATTACAGGGTTCAGTGCAGTGTGCCTCCTTGCCGCCTCTGTCATAGCTTGTAGCATCCTCTCAATCTCGACCACAATTAGGTCCAATTCATTGAATGGTAATTGTGTGTTTGATAAAATTGCTGGGCTCACTCTGCATGATGAACGACAATTAATAATTTATAAATAGTAGGCCACGAATCTAGGCTTGTATGTAAGAATCAATTAGGGCAAGATTATTAATGTTAGCTAACAATTGCATTTAAGTAATGAAAACCATATGTAATGTTAGTGCAGACTACTCTTGAGATGAAGAAAAACCCTCGAGACCTCGAGTAGCAAACAATGCCCTAGTCTGCTGCCCACTTCAGGGAAGGTGTCTCTCAGATGCTGATGGCTAAATGCGAGACAGTTCCAATTAGCCAACACGTGCAGATTCCTTAGCATGTGATTTGATCTCATAATAACAAAAACTTCTTCTTAGGTTTTCAACATCAGAAATCAGGGCTTGTTGGACACCAGGTGCATTAATTAATTTGACAGTGTATCATTTTCTGCAAATCCAGGCTGCTATGGACAAAAAGCACCCCCCCTCCCTCTTTTTTTTTTTTTTATAATGAAGAACCATTTTTTTGTTTCTTTACTTGCACCTCCTTTTTCCATGTAGCACAGACGCTGAGCTAGAATTTTCAGGAAATTAACTGCTAATGAAGCTTCTACTGCCGTAGAATCCAAGATCGAAATATTGATTTGTATATATATATATATATAGCAAAAGATTAAGAGTCTTAGCTTTTAGATCAAAAGATTATCGAAAATGGAAACAATATCAAATCAGTTTAGCAGAAGGACATAAGACTGCAAGGGGGATTGCAGCAGGGGTATAGCTTATTGTGAAAGAATCCAAGATGCAGCAGACATTCATTTCTGTGAGTTTGCTAATTCTGTCTCAGCTAATTAAAATTGCATTTTCTAACTTGCAATTTTCTCTGTCCGGAACTATGATTTGCTAATCGACAGTAAGGTTACGTGTTCGGATATCCTGGGAAAGGATCTTTCAGTAGAACGTTAATCTGTCCTGACCCTTTATCAACCGAAAGAGAAAGTAAGAAAGGAACTGGAATGATCAAGATATGGATCGCAAAACTTGAGTGTATTTCATTGTATTAGTTACAAAGTTTGATTAATGTACATAGCTTTTCATTTCAATACTGAATCCAATAGCCGATCCTCTAATATGTGGATGCCTGTGGATGATTGAGAAAGCTCTATAGGGAGATTAAGTTCAAAAGAGAGGCTCTTGTTTTAATCAAGACCCTGAACACACGCTCCAAACAACTCTCGAGATCTTCAATGCTGATCACCAAAGCCTCGAGTTTCTTATAGGTAATTTTCACCTTCTCGGAATCAGACACTTCACTTAGTGCAGCATACACTGCTACCAACTCATTAACATTTTCTTGCTTCTCTTCACAGGTTATTACTCCCTTGTGCATCAACTTCGAAACAAGGGACCACCTGCTTTGTTTTGGCTTGGATGATGTTGACATGAACAACAGGAGGGATTGGAAGATGGAACAGTTAATAACATTAACTTCTCTGATCACCCTAATCACCGAGGAGAGGTGCTGATCTTGATCTAGAAGTGATGATGCCCCAAGTTTGTTATCCATTTGCTTCAATGAAGCAATCAACTTTTTGGCATCCTTTTTCATCTTCTTCCTGAAGCAAGTAAAAGTAGCTACACTGCTTTCTATTCTTGAATCTCCCTTTTTCCTGCGGAAAGCGGACTGAAGAGCTTGAATTTGCTCCCTGAACCTCAGCATGGTGTCCCTTGCAATGCTGCAAACATCTAATAGCCTCACTGACCCGTCCAATAATTCGTTGTGGCATTTTCCACTTTCATGGTGAGAGATGACTTCTTGGGTTGATGCCAAGTTGAGCAACTCATCCACATATTTGTACAAGTCCTGTACTCCCAGTAGACCATTGCAAATTGACCCTGATGTTGATAATGCCTCCCATTCTTTGAGCTTGTTCAGCTCTTCTTCGACAGTTAGTGTTGTGGGGTGTGATCTTGAAGGCAAGCTAATTGATCTAACACAGTATTTACCTGACATTGTTGCTTTTATCTGTTCTTTTCTTTTTTTCTGCAGAAAGTTTTGTTTTGAGAGATGATTTGAAACTGAGATGCTTAACCCATGATGTGGTTCTTTTTATATAGCGACACAAGATGAAAATGAAAGGAGACAGCTGTGTGCAGGGTTGACGTGGTAAGCATGTGAGGCCAGGTGAAGGCTCTCCTTTGAGTTCGGTACCTTGTCATATTCTTGCCCAGCGTAGTTCCAGTGATACGCCAATATTTAAGTCCTTGAAGTTTATGTCATGTGTGTGAGTTGTCTCGCTAGTTTTTCATTTCTGTGTTTTTTATAAATATAACAAGAAGAGTCATCTTCATTTTTGCCTCCCCTGTTGCCACATTAACCTCTCTAGTATTTTATGTAGCTTCAGCATCTTAAAAGAATATGGTCTATCTGGATTGTCTCCATTTGAAGCGCCTTGAGCTGCAAGCTTCATTAAATAAATCCAGATCCAGATCCGTCGAGATAGAGAAAAATGGACGACATATACACGAATTACTTGGACCATTGTTAGAATTTCTAGATAATTATTAAAGCTCAAGACACTATTAAATTGTTTGCACTTTGCACGAGTGGTTTGCATCGCTTGTCTCCGTTTTATATGCCGACGCTTTTATTAAACTTCATCGTAGTAACATATGCAGCATTGTTAATTCTTTTGCTTGATTCTCCCACCAATCTTCCGCAATGGTAAGGATACGTGTATTACTCGCGAGATCAACACTTGAATCACTGCTAACTTTATTCTGATATTAGGATTCAGAAGCTGGCTCCTGCCAGAGCAGGACCTGGCCGGTGGTCTTAACAGGAACATGCACAAAAGGACCTAAAAGGTTAGCCTAAAATGCACACACGACCAAGCTGAGGGATCTGTAGTTCACCCTTCGATTTTACTTTGAATTAACTGAATTAACTCTGGAAAAATGGTGCTTCATTGACTGTTTTCCTGAAGTGAGATTTGGGCCCTGTTTTTTAAATTCTCTTGTAGCAATTTTATCCAACAATCTGCAGCATCTAGCTCTTTCTTTAATCTTCCGGTCATGGAAACAGGAGGAGATAACATTATAGTTTGCCGCGAATATTTAAACGAAGATTGCAGGCTAGAGGGCATGAGTACAGAGTGCCTCTTTGCCTCCCTTTCCATTGCTGGTACATTCCTTTCAAGTCTCGACCACAAATAGCTCGATAAATGGCCAGGCTCGCCCTTCTTGATGATGAAAAAAATAAGATTGTATCATAGGCCATGAATCTAGGCTCTTGATGATGAAAAAAATAAGTTTGTATCATAGGCCATGAATCTAGGCTCGTAAGCAAGAATCAATTTGGGCAAAATTATTGATGTTAGCTCCAATTTGCGTTGAAGTAATGAAAACCATATGAAATCGTGACAGGACAGCTGGTTGCCTGTACAATTATTCTTTTCTCGGTGCTCAAGGAACAAAACTGAAAAAATAAACACCTCAAGTAGCAAACGTTGGTCTATCTGCTGCCCACTGCAGAAGCAGGTTGCTAAATGCTACATAGCCCCCATTTGCCAACACTTGCGGAACTTCTCACAGACGCCCTCCTCAACAAGTGACTTGATCGCATGCTAACAAGTCCCTTCTTATCATCAGGATTTGGACATCAGAAATCAGGGTTTATCGGGATGAGACAACCAATCATTACCTTTAGGATATAATTCAAATAATACCAAATGCTTTGGTTTGTATTCATTTTATTCTTGATGATGTGCAGATCATAATCCAACTTCTGCCATCCACATTTGTACTGCAATGGATTGGTGCCAACAAATAGTGAATAGTTGCTGTTCTTAATTATTATGTAAATATTATATGTTCTGTACTCAATCATGAATCCTACTTCTGCATTGACCTTCACCTAATCAAACATCCACCTCTGTGCTTTAATGGATTAGCAATATGGGCGATTAATCTCATCTGCTTCACCCTTGTATGCCCCTTTTGTTGTTTCATGTTATTCTTATCTCAAGCACTCCAAAAATGGAACCCTGAAGGGATTTTTCATAGAAAATGAACTCCCCAATTCAGCTAATGCGATTTATTCACTCACTCTATAGTTGATATCACTAGCTCAGACTTGAACTCTTCCTTCAATAGCACCTGCACAATGTCCACTATTTCTTTGCCTGCATTCTCATCTTCTCTTGTTTTGAAACAAACCCATATGAAGCCTTGAATTCACTCATCTCCAATTCTGCGTTTTTCAATTCCTACTCATATTCTTCCAGATACTCTTGCATCATATTTATTAAATCTTTAATGATCATGTTTGAATCAGGTTGTCCTCCACGCAATAAAATATATACCAAACCATGAAATACTCCTGTTAATTTGAAAAGCAATATGTTATCTACATCTGTGTCAAGCGAACCATCAATGAACTTCGATTTCTTTACGTGCAACTCCTAGTATATGCTCAATCTTGCAAGCTATAACAGAGTTCTTATCTTGAAATGCCTTTCGAGTTGAAGTTTAAATAGTTAAAGTCCCTTTTTCATTTCTTGTTGTTTCAGTAGTTATAACCAGTTGCAACTTTTTTCACTCCTTTGAGTCCAGACCAATGTCATTGAAACCGACTAAGACAGAAACTTAGTCAAGTTATTGAGTCATTGGTTCAACCACTGTCATCGGCCTATGAGGTCAGTTGTGTATGATTTGGATCATCTATTTTAGCCACCATTTAGATTTGTGTCTGCATTTATTTGGAGAAATTTAGTCATCCATTTCAATTTCTTTAAACTCTAAGGATAATCTTATTAACGCATTACGAAGCCTTCTTTTCTATTCATCACAGCAGCAGCATTACACTATAATTGAGAAAACAACATATTTATTACTAGTCCCTGAACTTCAAGTTACTTTTAATTGTATTCATAATTATTCTTAAACTTTTAATTTCATGCAATTTTACCCTTTTCAAAATCAATTGTAAATTTCAAAGTTGACTGTCTTTTTTATTTTAGTCCTTGGTTCTGAATGTGTTTATTTTAACCCTTAATAAACCAATAAACTCTTTTTAATTTAGATTCTGGTATGGTCAATTTCAGCCTCTATATTCTCATATTTTTTTAATTTTATTTTTAGTTTTTGATTTTTTCAATTAAGTTTTTAATTGTCCATCAAACTTTAATAATTAAGCCTATGATTTGACTAAATAAACTCTTAACAATTACAATTCAATCCCCGAACTTTAATTTCTTCTAATTAAAACCTAAAATGACTTTAAAAATTAATTTGTTCATGATTAAGCACTCAATAAATTCAATTAGACCTTAAACAATTTTAATTCATTTTTTAAACATTTGATTTTAAATCTTTCTTTTTACATTGAATTTTCTTCGGTCTTTATTAATAGAAAATATATTGTTAAATTTTTTAATTTTATATATTTTAATTTTTCTCTATCAATTTTCGACAATTTCCTAGATGTTCTGTGTCTATCAGCCTTGCATCTAAGTTTGCATTAAGGAAACTAACACAACGAAAATGGTTATTCAGTGACCGGTTAATTCTATTCATGAAAAGCAACAAGCATGTGATCATAGTGTAGGTGTCACTGCTTTTCTGATTCTATTGTAACAGTTTTATCCAACAGTTTGCAACAGCCAATTCTTTCTTTAGAAGAAGATAATGTTTGCGACTGCTGCGAACAATTAAACAAAGAATACAGGCTACAGGCTCTTCGTGCTTCCTTGCCTCCCCTGACATTTGCAAGTGCCAGTCTCTCTGCCATAATTGAGTCCTATTCATTAAATAGTTATCGTATGCGAGCACTTATTAGACTGGTCCGTAATAATTTAACGCATGCCATGAATCTAGGCTTGTATAACGAATAAATGAGAACATCCACGCGATAGTGGCTCCAAATTGCGTTTTAAGTCCTGGAAACCGTAATATTCTGTTCTTAAAGAACTGGCTTGGAAAAACCAAGAACTCAAAGTAGCAACCATGGCCTAAGTTGCTATGTAGATGCCTCTCACGACCAGATCCTCGTATCTATGACCGGACGCATAGACGATTTTTCCCTCTAGATTTCTTATTTATATGAACACAAATATATATATATATATATGTATATATTTGGGTTCATATAAATATTATAATTAAGTCCATATAAATTAATATCTTAATACAGTTTTTAATACAATTCAATAAAAATACAACACTGATCAGACATAACAAAATAGTATCAATTACAATTAAAAGAGCAAATTTTAAAATTCCAATAAAAAAGACATGCTAGCAAAGCTATAAGTTTAAAAAAAAGTTAAATAATAAGAGAATGAGTTCAATAACTTGAAAAATAAATAATATTCAATATATATTTATAAGGTAATACAACAATAAAAAATATATAAAAGTTTAGCTTCATGCTTTTAAAGGTGAGTTTTACAAGCAAAAAATATCATGAAGTAAAACTCGTTAAAAAATCAATACGCAGTAAATATAACGCTTCGAGCTAAAGCATGATCAGTTATCACAGATTGATCACTTTCTTAACCACCTAAAGTTTATAATTACAATGTATATAAAGACTAACATTACTCGTTAGAATATGTATTTTAACTAGCATATCATAGAGTTATAAATCAAACTAAAAAAATATTTTTTAAGGGCTCAACTTATACAATTAATCAAATAAGAAGTTATTAATTCATATATGCATAATATCTCATATCAAAAAATTAGTTTTAATAAGTGATCATACTTTATCATAAACAAGAGCTAATAAACAATATATAATTCACCAAGAAACATAATCCATTTCATATTAATAATTTAAATATTTATATTATTACTCTTATATATTGAATATTATTTACTTACGAAGAAACCAAAAAGCAAATATCAAAGTAGTGGAGTCTTTTATATATATATATATATATGCTCAAAATGAATCAAAGCATATAACATAATATTACAACTATAAAATTAAAGATTAAAATATATAATAAAACTAAAACAGATTTACTTGATCCATCTTGAATATATTCCAAAGTAACTAAACCTGAAAGAACTGATCAACCTTTACTATTCTGTTAACTAATCTACTAAAATTGATCAACTGTATCGACTAAATCTATTAGACCAACCAACTAAATAAGATTTCAAAATTTCAATCTACTAATCTTGTAAAAATTAAATATCCTTAAAATTTCAACTTACATATGAAGAATCCATAACAATTTATTCATCAACTAATTCAAAAACATAAACTTTAAATTTCTAAATCTCAACAAATTTGCAATCATAGTTAATAACAACAATTATACATATTAAAGCATAATTCTTACCTTAAAAATCTTTCTCCAACTCTCTTCTATTTACTTTTATCTTTCCCTCTCTTCTCTTCTTCTTTTTTCTCTCTTTTAATTTCTAGCTTCTTCTTTCTTTCCTTTTTGTTTCTCTTTCTCTATTTATATTTATTAATTTTTTATGCAATTAACAAAGTGCCCCTCACTCATGTTTATTAGGCAATTTCAAAAATCAAACACACATAAATTTACATGGTTCGACAATTTATCTACTCCACGACGCCACTGGTTTATATTAATCAATCAAAAAAAAATAAAAACAAAGAAAATGAGAAAACACTTTTCTGTAATTAACTCACTCACTCAAGCTCTCTCTATCTTTTTCTCTTTGTTCTCACTGACACTTTACTCTTCACTAAGTATACACACGCATACACATTAAACTGTGAGCAAAGATAATACATTATGCTATAATTTATGCCACTATTTATGCCTTAAATTAAATCTTCACCTTGTGCTAAGTGAGAGATTAGTTATTACCACTAGCATATGGTGAAGGTGGGGCATTGTTTGTCTTTATTTTAATAACAATCTTCCACTTAAAGATAAATAATGAAATTATCTTTTATTCTTGGAGACCAACCAAAGTTTTATACAACTTTAGTTTATCAAATATAACTCATTTGGTTAACATGTCTGTTGGATTCTTACTTCTATAAACCTTTTATAGCACTAGTTGTTCATCCTCTAGCAATTTTTGAATGAAATGATATTTGATTTAAAGGTGTTTAGTCCTTAAGTGAAATGCTAGATTTTTGGTAAGAAAGATTGCACTCTAACTATCGCTATATAAAATACCATTTCCATTCATCTTGCCCAATTCTTTTAGAAAACTTTATAGTCATATTATTTCTTTTGTAAATTTTAAGACTAAAACATATTCAGCTTCTATTGTTGAAAGAGTGATGATCTTTTGTAAAGTAGGACAAGAAACAGCAGTACCTTCTAGAGTGTATACATATCATGTAATACTCTTTTTGCTATCAATATCTCTTGCTAAATCAGCATCTACAAAACCTTTAAGTTTCAAATCACTAGCTGTGAAGGTAAAACAAGTCTCCAAAGAACTTCTAAAGTATCTCATGATCCATTTCACCACCTTCCAATATTGCTTTCCAAGATTACTCATATATCAACTTACAACTCCCATTGCATGGGCAATGTCTAGTCTAATACAAACTATAATATACATCAAAGAGTTTATAGGTAAAGCATATGAAATCTTATCCATTTATCCATATTTTTTCGCTCAGTTTTTAGTAAATAGTTTTTGCTAAGCTTTTAGAGTGTATACATATCATGTAATACTCTTTCTGCTATCAATATCTCTTGTTAAATCAGCATCTACAAAACCTTTAAGTTTCAAACCACTAGCTGTGAAGGTAAAACAAGTCTCCAAAGAACTTCTAAAGTATCTCATGATCCATTTCACCACCTCCCAATGTTGCTTTCTAAGATTACTCATATATCAACTTATAACTCCCATTGCATGGGCAATGTCTAGTCTAATACAAACTATAATATACATCAAAGAGTTTATAGGTAAAGCATATGAAATCTTATCCATTTATCCATATTTTAGCTTAGTTTTTAATAAATAGTTTTTGCTAAGCTTCTAGAGTGTATACATATCATGTAATACTCTTTCTGCTATCAATATCTCTTGCTAAATCAGCATCTACAAAACCTTTAAGTTTCAAACCACTAGCTGTGAAGGTAAAACAAGTCTCCAAAGAACTTCTAAAGTATCTCATGATCCATTTCACCACCTCCCAATGTTGCTTTCCAAGATTACTCATATATCAACTTATAACTCCCATTGCATGGGCAATGTCTAGTCTAATACAAACTATAATATACATCAAAGAGTTTATAGGTAAAGCATATGAAATCTTATCCATTTATCCATATTTTAGCTCAGTTTTTAGTAAATAGTTTTTGCTAAGCTTGAAATGATTCCACAAAGGTATACTTACTAGTTTAGCACTATCCATTTTAAACCTGCTGAGAATCTTCTTGACATACTCTATTTATGAAAGTTTTAGTATGTCTTTGTCTTTATCTCTAATGATTTTCATGTCAAGTATTTGTTTAGCAGTTACTAGATCATTTATTTCAAATTATTTTGACAACTATTATTTCAACTTATCAATCTCTTAAATGTTGAATCCTAAAATTAACATATCATCTACATATAACAGTAGAATAATGTAGGAGTTGTCAAAATATTTGACATAGCAACAATGATCAGCTTGGCATCTTGTGTACCCTGAATTGCATATAAAGTTGTTAAACTTCTTTTACCACTGTCCTAAAGCTCGTTCCAAATCGTATAGGCTTTTTTTTAGTTTACAAACTTGGTTCTCCTTTCCTTGTATTGCAAACCCCTCTAGTTGTTGCATATAAATATCTTCCTCCAAGTCACCATGAAGAAATGTTGTTTTTATATCTAGTTGTTCAAGATGTAAATTTTTTACAGTCATTATCATTAGAACAACTCTAATTGTTGTAATCTTTACAACTGGAGAAAATATCTTAGAGTAGTCAATCCTTTTCTTTTATTAAAACCCTTTTATAACAAGTCTTACCTTGAACCGTTTGTTTTCATCATTCTCAATCTTTACTTTATAAACTTGTTTTGCAAAACTTTCTTTCCTTCAGGTAGTGTGTTTAGCTTTCAAGTCTTGCTTTTCAATAAAGAATTCATCTCATCCTTCATGGCTAACTCTTATTTGCTTAATTTTTCATCTTGTAATGATTCTTTATAAGTTTGTGGTTTACCACTATCTTTCATCAAAATATAATTCAATAAAAGTGTGAAACATTGTGGTGGCTTTACAATTATTGAAGACCTACAAATATAAATAATACGTTCACTTGGCTTCGTATCTTCCTATATAGAAATGGATACATATATGCTTGAATCTTCTTGTAAAGGCTCTTGATTTTTGTTCTTCTCGGTAACATCAGGAAGCCTTTCTAATTTTATGAATTTAAATTTTTAAAGACTTGTATCTGAATCAACTATATCTATTTCCACACTTGATTTGTCTTTGTATAAAACTTTTTCATTGAAGATCACATTCCCATTTTGGTAATCTTTCTATTCTGATCATCCTAAAACCCAAATCTAAATTCTTCATCTCCATAGCTAATGAAGAAACATTTATTGGATTTAGTATCTAGCTTAGTACGAGCATCAGAATCTATATAAATATAGAAAATATACCCAAAAACCTTTAGATGAGAGAGTTACACTTCTTTTCTTCTCTATACTTCCTTGGGTAATTTGAATTCCAAAGGAACTGAGGGTGAATGGTTGATCAAATAAATTAAAGTATAAACTGTGTCGGCCTAAAATGTTTGATGTAACCCTAAATGCAACCTCATACTTCTAACACATTTATTGATGGTCATATTCATTTGTTCAGTAATGTCATTTTGTTGTGATGTGCCTAGAACGGTCTTTTCCATTCTGATATCATTAACAATGCAATAATCTTGAAAACCTCCATTAATATATTCTTTTATATTATCAGATTGCAAGTACTTCAGCTTTAAACCTTATTCAGTCACAACTATAACCTTCCAATTCTTAAATATTTCAAACACATCAAATTTATTTTTTCAGAAAGTAGACTCATACCTTCTTGTTGATATCATCAATGAAAATTATATAATACTAAGAACCTCTAAGAGATGTCACTGGAAAAGATCCCCATAAATCTGTGTTTACCAATTCTAGCTTTCTTGGTTCTAAGGTCTTGCCAACCTTTCATGAATGTCTAGATTAATTTTTTTAAACTCTAGCAATTGTCCCTTTTAATTGAAATATCTTCATCCCCTTTTAACTCGTATGGTCAAGTATATAGTGTCATAATTGTGTATGATTTTCTACTTCAGTAGAGGTAATAATGCCTGTAAATCTCATGGTCAAATACAATGTGTTAGTTTTCTTTTCATGAGCCAAAACTATTGCTCCCTTTAATACTTTTCACATACCTCCAGGAAAAAAAAAAGATTGAATAACCATTATCGTCAAACTATGTAATGGAGATCAATTTCTTTTTTAATCTAGAAACACGTCTTATATTTTGTAAGTTCCATATAAATTCATTCATTGTCTTAATTTGCACATCTTCTATGCCCATAATATCCATTAGTTCTCCATCAACTAGATAGACCACACCGTGATCTTCAGCAATATAATTTTGTACCATTTCATGGTGTAATATATAATGAAATAAAGTACCAGAATAAAAAAATTCAATCATCAATTGGATTTTATATATCAAGAATCAAAGCATCTTGTACCTCATTAGTGGTAACATTCGCAGAGTAAACCTTAAATTTTTTTGGTTTTATGTAACTCCTCATATAATGTCAGGTTTGCCATAATTCTAATATTCAACTTGTTTTCTGGGTTCACTTGCTTTTACTTCTATATCTTGATTTTGATCTGTCTTTGGATAAGTCTCTATCTTGTCTTCTCCTTCGAGTTTTAATGTTGAAAGATGAACCTAAACTTGAACTTGACCATTCACCTGAGTCTTTTCTTTATACTTCTTTAGCCAAAATCAAACCTCGAATATCATCATATTTTAGTTTAGATTTTTTAACTGAGTTGCTCATAGTTGTTCTTATACCTTCCCAACTGATTGGAAATGAAGCTAGCAAAATAAGTGCAAGAGTCTCATCATCAAACTTAATCTCAACAGATGATAATTGATTTGTGATGGTAGTTGAGATGTTGTGTAATAAAGGTGTCCTTTATCATCTTCAAGTTGAACAATTTCTTCATCAAGTGCACTTTATTATTTGTTGAGGGCTTCTTATACATCCTAGATAAGGCTTCCATTAATATTGAGTGGATTTTTCTTTGGTAATATTATAAGCAACTCTTCCTAATAAGAATAACCGGATAATGTCCAAAACCTATTTATCAAAAATTAGTCAATCTTCTTCTTGCATATTCTTTGGTTTGCTCCCCAACAAAGAAAGATAAAGTTTCTTTCCATATAGATAGTTTTCAATTTGTATTTTTTAATATAAAAAATCTATCCCATCAAATTTTTCAAGTCCAACAGCCTTTATTTCATCTACCATTTTCACTAACTTTAGAGTTAGAAATTTGTTCAATTAGACTTCATGGTTATGTCAAAAATGGCAAGGAACATTGGAAATGACTTTAAAATCACTCAATTCAGACTTTAAATGGCTTAGATTTGATCAATCAAACTTTTAGATCAATGGATGGTGTAGATAAACCTATGTGTTATGTGAAACAGTATCTCCACTTACTAGATCAAAACCAAAATGATGACGTGGCTCTGATGATATGGCAAACATGTAAGCCCACCAGGCCCACCTTTAATGATATGGCATAATCATGTGTAATTATTGTTGACATGGCGTGTGTGAACGTGGATTACTGATTGGTTAGATGTCGTGGCAGATGGCTA
>SRLM01000270.1:0-87357 GCA_015708895.1 Populus ilicifolia
AATTATTTCCTCTATATATGGGTAAGAATAACATGCCATTGGAGTTGCAAAATTATAAATAATAGCACTCTCAAAAGCAACAGGAAAAGCCTTCAAAGGCACGCATCAAATGTGAAAGTAAAGAGGCTAACCACAAATAAATAACCAACACAGTGCAACAAAAAACATGCCAAGAACCACTATCAAATCCATAGGATAGAGTAAGAAGTTCAATTTCTGATTTTGAAATAAAAAATTAATCCAAATGCATAATAAATATACTAAGAATGGAATCATACCTCTACAAATCCATCTCCGAAGTTAATACCATTTCTGAACTACGTAAGTGCAAGGTGTTGGTTCAAAAAAGCTAAGTTGAACTATGTCGGCATAAAAAACTTGTTTATTCCATTATTAATGTGGTTGCTCCTTAAGATGTCTATAAACCTATAGCACTCTCCAACCGGTAGTTACAAAATATGATGAATTGCATTATAAAACTTCTAAACTTGTAATTATTACTCAGCATCTTTTATGAAACAAAAATATTTTCTTGTAGCTAAAGTTGTTGCCCTTCTGGTAAGGGAAAATAATTGAGTCCTCACACCTACTCCATTGTGTATTTTCGGGTTTGCTCTTAATCTCTCGGATCACGATCGTTGCAAGGTCTTAACTCAATTATGAATCATTAAAGAATAAGCATACATCAAATTATGATATATTAATGTCACACATGTTAACAAATCAAATTCAAAACAACAATACCTTCTCTTCTATCCTACATCAATATGACAAGACCATTCAAAACATCACTTCAAAATACAGAAAACCAAAACCTCATATAGCAGATTTGAGCATAATTTGTTGTAAAACTAAGAGTTAAATGCTTTAAACCTGAGAACATGAGAGAACATGTAACCCTGTAGTTTTATGACACAAGGATAAACATCAAAACCTCACACATTACCTTTAAAGAGAAATACCTCAACCAACAAAAAAACATAAGCACAAAATAAAAGACCAGCTAGGTAAAAAACCAAAGCATTAAAAAAATTTCAAATGCAAATGATCTGATAAATCTGGTGTTAATTTTCTTCAATTTATAGAGATAACTAAAGACATAAAAAAGACATGAGTTTGTTAAATTCTTTTGTCTAAAACCGACCTTGAAATTCTAGTGTATATGAAAATATTGCATGTCTTCTCAAAACAATTTTGTACAATATAGCAACATGTCATAAACAAATATGAACAACTGCATTGATATTTATTTTAATGTGAGGAAAAATATTATAAATAAATATGCATGCCACCATTCATGTACAGGAAACATATCTCACCAACCATTCCTACATAACAAAAGAAAAAAAAAACCTAACTAGAAAATGAAACAAAATTAGAAAACTAAGACGTGTGGGGGAAATCATTGCATCTTCCCCCACAAAACCCTAAGGATATATGCAGTGTTGACCCCATATTTAGTTTTAACCATAATTAAAAATAAAACCTAGTTATATATAGCTTCTCCTTGATCACATCTCTTTTTTTTTTCTTTTTAAGCTTTTTCACCTCAAATTACATCTTTTAGTTGACCTATTTTTTATTATTATTGAACAAGCGTGTATAGAAAAAGAGATATAAGAATCATAAAATGAATAGAAAAGAAGATAGAGAAGGGTGAGGCACATTGTAGAAGAAAAAGGATAGAGAGAAGGTGACAATGGTAGTGTCCAGTTTTCTTTTTTCTAATCCAAACCAAGAGAAGTAAAAAAAAGAGTAGGAGACACCAAACATACATATTAGAAGGAAGAAAAGATAGTTGCGATGAAGAAGACAAAGCTTCTAGGAAAAAAGAGGCTTATAAAGGATGGTGGTGATTCTTTTACCATGGATCGAATGATGTTAAATACAAGAATAAAAGGTTTGTCATTTGAAATCATGGGTCTTTGATGTTGTTTTTAAGTCACCCCTTTAGATATGATTTTTATTATTTTGTAAACAAGTTTTGATTAGTGACATTTTAGGTCTATTTTTATTCTCTTGAACCACGATTATTGCAAGGTCTAACATCAATTAACATCAATTAATTATGATTAATGTCACACGGTAAAAATCAAATTCAAAATAACAATACCTTTTCTTCTTTATAACCATGACCAATTAAAACATCACTATCTAATAGAGAAAACTCCAACCTAACATAACAGATTTTATGCATGATTTGTTATAAAAAAGAGTTAATTGCTCCATACAACCCTATATTTTTACGACATTATGATAAACATCAAAGCTTACACACTATATTCGAAAA
This sequence comes from Populus ilicifolia, assembly GCA_015708895.1. Lineage (NCBI taxonomy): Eukaryota > Viridiplantae > Streptophyta > Magnoliopsida > Malpighiales > Salicaceae > Populus > Populus ilicifolia. The sequence goes on from SRLM01000270.1 coordinate 2,291, forward strand.
GCAATATTCAAACCAACAAAAAATAAACACATAATAAAAGACTAACTAGGTTAGAAACCAAAGCATAAAAAAATATTTCAACACAAAAAACCTGATAAATATAGAGTTAATTGCCTTCAATATGCAAAGACAACTATAGAGATAGGAAATACATGAGTTCATTAAGTCCTTTTTATCTAAAATTGACCTTTAAATGATGATAAAAATATAGCATGCATGAAAATGTTGCATATCATTTCATGTCAATTTTATAAAATATAATAATATCTCATAATATATTTGAAAAGCAATACCCAAACAAAAAAAATTAACACATAGTAGAAGACCAACCAGGTAAGAAACCAAAAAATATAAAAAAACTCCAATGCAAAAAACTTGATAAATCTAGAGTTAATTGCCTACAATATATAAAGACAACCACAGGGATATGAAAGACATGAGTTTATCAAGTCCCTATATCAAAAACTGAACTTTAAATAATGATAAAAATTTAATATGCATGAAAATATTGCATATCATCTCAAGTCAATTTTGTAAAATATAGCAATATCTCCTAATATATCCAAAAAGCAATACCCAAACTAACAAAAAATAAGCACATAATAGAAGACCAACCAAGTAAGAAATCAAAGCATATAAAAAAATTCCAATGCAAAAAACCCGATAAATCTAGAGTTAATTTCTTTCAATATGCAAAGACAACTATAGGGATAAGAAAGACATGAGTTTATTAAGTCACTATGTCTAAAATAGATATTTAAATGATTATAAAAATATAGTATGCATGAAAAAACTGCATATCATTTTAGGTTAATTTTGTAAAATATAACAATATCTCATAATATATCCGAAAAACAATACCCAAACAACAAAAAATAAGCACATAATATATGACCAACCAAGTAAGAAACCAAATTATATAAAACAATTCCAACACCAAAAAACCCTATAAATCTAGAGTTAATTGCCTTCAATATATAGAGACAATTACATGAATAGGAAATACATGAGTATATTAAGTCTTTTTTTCTAAAACTAATCTTTAAATGATGATAAAAATACAGTATGCATGAAAATATTATATGTCATCTCAGATCAATTTTGTAAAATATAACAATATCTCATAAACAAATATGAACAATTAGATTGATATTTATCTTAATGTGAGATAAAATATTATAAACGAATATACATGCCACCATTCATGTATAGGAAACATATCTTACCAACCATTTATGTAAACTAAAAGGAAAAGACATCTAGACAACAATGAAACAAAATTAGTAAACTTATAGAAGGCAAAAAAACATGAAGTCAATCAAAATATCTAGAAGAACCTAGAAATCAAATCATAAAAACACAAAAATAAGCAATAGTTAATCGATTCCAATACAACATGAGATAACTAAAGAAATCTAAAAAAAAAAAAAANAAAAAAAAAAGACTCAGCAAAAGAACAATAACAACAATGGCAAAGGAAAAAAAAGAACCCAGATCAAGGAGGAAGACCTGGAGAGAAACCAAATAGACCCTTTTAAAGGAACCTAATGCTCCCACCTAGAAAAAAAATACAAAAAAGAACAATATGACCCAAAATAATCAAGAACATATAGTACAATAAATAATAATAAAGTAGTGGCTATAAAAAAAGACAGAAACCAAATGAATTGCTTCCAAAAAAAGAAAAAGAAACTATAAAGAGAACCTACCAAGTTGAACTAAGACAGGAATGCAAGGTGACCAAGACATACCATGAAAATACAATGAAATCCCATTATACCAATAAAAAAAAGATATCAAATTCTACTAAAATAGTTACATCTCTCCTAATGCATGATGGAAAAAACTCACGGCTAAATGGCTTGTACATTTAATGCACAATAATAGCAATTGGTTTATTATGCTCAATATTAGTCCCAACAATAAAAAAGAGAGCAAAGCAATCAACCAAAACCCTCAATCACTACAAGTCATTGGAATGAATGATAATGGCCTAGTTATCCTTAGAAGTCACTTCAAAGATAATGAAATGAACAAAAGCCATTAATGACCATTAGACAAACCAACCCTTTTAAGAGTAATAAGACCTCAAAAAAGAACATATGATATCATAGCCATTGGGATAAAACATAGAAAATAAACTCTCTTTTAAGTCAATCGAAACTAACATATTAAAAAAATAATAACTACAAAAATAACTTAGAAATAAAAACCAATCCTCTCATTGCAAAACTTTAAGCAAAAGGGAATTGAGCTGCAAAAATAAATTATAAAATCATCAAGACATTGAAAAAAAATGATAAAATAAATGAGCACAAAAGACCATTACGCAAGTCCATGATGATTATACTCTAAATCCACAATGTTTGTATAGTAAAATGGATGTATATTTTAGAGGCTTGTTAATATTAGGAGCAAATAGAGTACTTATAGGGATATATTTGAGATTAAGCATAAAATGTTATGACAAGTTTTTTTTTATTTATGTTTCTTGTGAAATCCAAATTGTCATAACATGTTTATGGGTTATTCTATAAAATTTATCTTTTTTTATTGTAAAAATAAAAAGAAAATGCAATAGTAACAAAAAGATCAACAATATACTGGCTAAAGGATCAACTTAGAATTTTTTTAACAAAATTTAGAGCTTAGTCATACCCAGTTGTACCAAGATTGGAGAGACAATATAGTTTCAGCCTCAAATTTAATAATTATTGAAGGAATTTGCATAAAAATTAAGTCTATAAATATAATTAGTTTTTAATTAGCTAATTTGATTTAATCATAGGTCAAACTAAAGTTGAATTATGTTTAAGAGTTAATTTGAGTTTAATTAAAGGATTTAATTACGTGCAATAACTTAATTACAGTTTTAATAAGTCAAATTAATTTTATTAGGAACTTAATTGGTGAAAAATTAAGTTTGGAAACCCAAGTTAGGCTTAATTGAGAAGATTAAAATTTTAAAATAACAAATTTAATTTTTACAAAGTTAATTGCTCCAAATTAGGGGTAAAATTACAAGAAAAATAAAGTTTATGATCAATTAGGGGTTAAATTAAAGCAATTTAAAGCCAAAGACCTTTTTGAAAAATACATTAAACTTTAGAGACTTAATTTTGTTGATGACAGGGGAAAATTTATAGGTCGAATAACTAAATTGAACTTTGACAAGATCTCTAAATTAAAACCCTAAATCCAAAATTGTGTCTTTTGAAAATACAAAAAAATAGACGACGCGCCCATCTTTTTCTTCTTTCTATTAAATCGGGCAAATCAGACACTACCATGATCACTTGATATTGCACTACACCGTAAAGTAGGTCTCATCAGCCAACTACCACCGCAATGCCGCCCTAAAGTGGCTAACCCAACTGGTCTTTAGTAGCTAGTTTTTATAGATCATGATTGCACCTGTGAACCAACAATTGAGATCATTTTTAGTTAAATCAAGGGCCAAAATATGTCCTAGATAAAAGACAAAGTATGCCTTTTCCACTCTTTATAAATAAAGGTGAATTCCAGGCATTGAGCAACAATAAATCTAAGGCCAAAATTAGGAAAACAATCAGTCCCTTTCCTAGTTTTGTTTTTCTTCAACCTTTCCCTTCTTTCTTAACTATCGTTGCCACCATCATCCAAACATTGAATTTCCTAGCACCATCAGAAATGCAACCAATAAATTTTTTCCTCTAACCAAACAAGCACTCTTTATTTTTCTCCTCGAACCCTATCTCCACATATAAAAATGTGAAGAATCACATTTTGTAAAATACCTAAGTTGGTCACTGGGCTATGTTAGTAACTACATGGGCCTAGGTTGGACCCGTGTCAGCCCAACCCAAAATAAAAGGAGATATTAGGCTTTTTTTTAGCCCAATCTGACTTGGCTTGAGCTCCAGCCTCAGCACAATAACATAAAAAAAGAAGAAAGAAAGGTTGTTGGGTCGTTAGTCAGCCTAACCTGTATAAGTTAGGTTGGGCTTGTTTCAGCACAAATTGGATGACTTGGCTAGTATATTTAATAATAGAATAAGATAATAAGATAATAATATAATATTATTTAAATTTTTCAAAAGGCATTTAAAAAAAATGGTGGTCCCTTACATGTTTTCCCAATAATTTTATACAATATCAGGATGTAGACTTTCAAAATATGATATAAATTTCGATATTAAAAATACATGGTTCTCTCCAAAACTGAAATTTTCGAAAAACAATAATTTTTTTTTTAATTTAATTTCTTTTGTCCAATAATAAAAATATGCCTTTTATCTTAGTGCACTCAACCAAATTCTAAAAACTTTTCATGCATATTTTCTAAAAAAAGAGTTAAAATCAATTTTATAATATTTTAAAAATACAAAACGGATATCATAACTAGTTTATGATTATCTGTTAGGTTTTGACCAAAATATCAAAAATCCTTCAACAACTATTTTGTTTAATTAATAGCTTAGGTATTAGGATTTAGCTATATATTTTCATACTTGAGATATAAAATTATACTGTAAAGTATATACTCAAGCATCAAAGATAAAAAATGCAAAATAAATATGATGTTAAAATTTAGATTTTATAATAGTTAGGGTTTAACCTGATAATGTAAAACTTCATCACAAAGAGAGATTTGTCTTAGATTTTAGAAAAAAATTAATGGATAAAAACATAACTTAAAAAAAATCAAATAATAAAATAATTTATCCTAGATCGGGTGTATTAGAGATAATGTATATTTCTTTTGCACAACTAGTTTTTTATCTAGATTTTTAAGAATTATAAGTTTTTTAGTAATTATAATACTAGATGGTAATTCCTGATATATATAATTGTATCTTTATAATTATAAATAAAATTTATTTTTATCACATTCACAAAAAATAAATTTATCTTTTAACATCGTGCACATCACACACGTGTTATGCACACAAAAAGATCAAATGTGATTTCTGAGAAGCTATTACGAAGTTTAGATATATGGTAATTGACGATGATTGTCTCATGTCCTACGCAATGTTAACCCTATAGCCAATGGTTTTGCAAAATAAAAGGTGACTAAAAGTTTGTGACTTTATGGCCTGACTTTGATCTCTTTGCTAACCATTTTTTTTAGCTCAAATTATCTGCTGACTCCTAGATTTTGTATATTCACTTTGTTTTTTCATCTTTTTTTTTTGGCATTTTAATACAATCTAAATGTGAAGAAAGTCTAGATTCATGGATGAAGAGCTTAAGAAATCTCCATGGCCTATTAAATGACTTATTCATCTAGTTAACCACAACAACATAATCAGATTTTAAAATGAACTTTACTCCAATAAAATCATTTGGGAAGACAATGGTTCAATAACTTTAATCACAACTAGCAATGTAGATTCATTTAAGTCTTTAATCACAGCATCATATGCCTTTAACGTAGACTTAGTATCATTAGTGAATTGTTTTATTAATGCTTATTTACATGCATTAATATCAAATCTAATTTGACATAATTTGATGATTTGAGAATCTTGTTATTTGAGGCTAAAGTTGGATAAGTTTTTATTGAAATTCTTTATGCCATTAACTTGGTTAAATATGATTGGCACAGTTAAAACTAGATCATGTAAAAAAAACTTTTTTTTTAAATCTAAGGGTAAATCGAGTAACCCACAAATCATCTCAATGAATTGGGCATTTGATTGAAATGGTAAATTAGAATAACCTTTAAAAATAAAATTCATCAAAAACCTCCATCATATTCATGAGAATACAATAAAATGTCGAAAACTTATTTTGTATGTTATTCAATATACTCAAAGATGTATCCATTATTATTTTTTCATAGGAGATCCTATTATATGCAAGAGGAGGGAGTACAAACAACTTGTAGTATTCCTATCAATTTCTTCTAAAATAGCATCCCCTATTGGTCTAATATATTATATTAAGGTTTTAATATACACTTATATCCTTAACTAGGCCTATTTTATTCTTATAAATCGATCAAGTTTCCAATGTATTCTTCTATTAAATTTTTCTATCTAATTTAGCTCAGCCTATTTTTTTTCCTTTTCGAAACCTACTTCTCATAAAATGATAAACAAGAAACTCAATTAATTACAAGGATAATATTAGCTCAATTAGAGATATAAACATAGATTGGAAACTCATCTCATAATATAAGAATATGCTGCATGATTTCCTCTATAAAATGAAATATTTGTATTATGTTCTTATTTTTTTAAGGGAAAAAAAACATTTCTTCAAGCTTCTGGTTAGGATTTGTAATTTCAAGATACCAAGAAGATGCTATTGTAATTTATCCATTTTGAAAATCATCAATGTATTTTTGATGATTTTGTGTGTTTCTATCTAATTAATATGATTGTGGAACCCACCATTTAAATCATTTATAGATTTTTTTTTTGATTTACATGGGGTATCTAAGCCAGCTTGCGCGTACCATGACTAATCCCCACGGCTCACTGAATACCCTGTAAATCCAGTAGGTATATAAGATACCGCGGGGATGATAGGCGTGCACGGCAAGGCGCAAACTCAGGTATAGTGAAAGAAAACAAGGCTCTTATACCACTAGGCTAAGCACTGAAATGTAAATCATCAATGTTGTTATGATGCGAAAGGGGAGTGGAAGATCCGAGCATACTTATTGCTCAAACATCATAATATCATAAAGCTCTAGATTGGATTGCAAACAACTTTAATTCAATATATATATATATATATATCTACAACTTTTGATGGTGGAAGATTCTTGAATTCTATACAGGTTGGTTCCAGTTGGTAAGTAGTTCTCTTGCTTCAAGAATGAGATAAAACCATGAAGAGAAATGCAAGGATGAAGTAATTAGGTAGTTTTTGTTGTTTTGTTTTAAAAATATTTATAAAATTATTAATTTTAATATTTTTAATTTTAAATTGTTTGATGTGCTAATATTAAAAATAAATTATAAAAATAAAAAAATTAATATATCTTCAAGTAAAAAATACTCTAAAAACAATTAATATCACAACCTAAAACGGTATTGTATTCTCTAATTCTAAGCTTATTAGCTATAAGAATTTCTCGTTATAATTTTAAAATTCAGGTGGTATTTTGAAATGTAGTTGAGACGATATTTCCTGATAGAAATATGTATTTTTTGTTTAAATATAATTTAATATGTTTTTAGATTGTTTTATTATACTAATATTAAAAATAATTTTAAAAAATAAAAAAATATTTTGATATATTTAAAAGTAAAATATACTTTAAAAAAATTATTGTTACACTTCTAAATATCTTTTTAATAAAGATATAATTATTAGACTCAACCCATCATAATGGGTTGACCCGCCACCCATGACTCTGGATGGGTTTATAAAAAATAAAAATCAGGCTTGTAATTTGCTTGTTGAGACCCAAATGACTTGTTAGATTAATCCATAGCTGAAATGACCTGATAAAACTGTAGAAACTATTTTTAAAAAAATAAAAATTTAATTTTTTCTTGAAGTTTTAAAATCCCAAGGTTTTAAAACTTTATCATTCTAGCCTTTTTACTGTCAAATAGTTTAACAGTGAAAGGCCAAAACGACGAAAACAGAAATGAAAAAACCTATAACTTAAATCTACAATCCACAGACTTCCAATTTCCATCCCCTAATAGAATTCACCTTCCGAGAACAACACAGAAGCAACAACAAGGAACAGACCCAAATTCGCAGCAGGTGGGATCAAGAGAATCTTGACAAAGACATCAACAAGGTTAATCCAGATGCTCTTTTCATCGTCTCCAGCTCTACCGAGTTGTTTCTCCAAGAAATCAACTGAAACTGCAATCGAGAACAGCAGAAGCTAAAGACTGAACTCGACCACGTTCGAGTCACTGTTAAAAGGCACCACCCTCTTAGAATCTCTTCCTCTGCCAATTCAATCACCGGAGAAGTTTGTTGAACATACTTTTAAATATCAAGTTTTATAAAGCAAGTGATTTTGTTAATTTATTTTAGAATTTCACTGGGAATTATTACTTTTCAAACTTCCAATAGAATAGGAGAATCAAAGCTTCTTGAATTCGAAACATAACTGTACAGACTTTTAAATATCAATTTATTCGATACAGTAAACAATAAGTTAAATGTGCAATAGAAGGACATGGATAGATACACAAGGGTATTTTCTTACGCAAGTAGGTAAATTATTGTTCTGCAGAAGAAGAAAACTATTATTATGTTTAGTTTAATATCTTGTGATATGTGGGGGTTTTGTTGTTACATATCTGAATGGGAATTTTAGGAGATAACAACCCAGAAAAGGATGAGACAATGGAAGCTGCTTCATCTCGAAGATGAGAAGTAAGGTGCGATCGATGAAACATCCTCTGTCCTTGCATCTCTCTTCCTTCTTTTATGCAAGATATTCCTTGATTTGCAGAATTGATGCTATTGGTTCCCAACTGTTGCGTTGGATTTCTTTTTCTTTTTTTTTTTAATTCAGATCAACCTAGCTAATCCATGACTCAATCATTATACTGGGTTGGAAACTAAATCAGATTTAAGAACTATGTTTTTTCTTACCAAGAAGAAAAGAATTGAAGGCGTAGCAAGGTATCATTTCTCTATCGGCTGTGGAAGGAACAAGGAGGGAACATGTTCTTTATAAACAGAAAAATGAAATGATGGCATAGCAAGGTAATATTTTTCTACAGCATGCCCATGAACATTGCGACGCGGAATTATGCCACCATTTTTCCTAGCTAAGTGAGAATTTAAATCAAGAGCGTTAGAGGAAAATATTCCTGTGACAAAAAGGGCATTGGGTTCAAGTTGAAGGGGCCAAAAAAAAAAAAAAAGTGTTGTCTCTCGCATGTATGAAGGGTAATGAAAGGTTTTTTTCTTACTCGATCCAGCTTCATGCACACGAGTTCTTTTTTTTCAATAGTTATTATTTTATATCAAAATTTATTGTATAGATATTTAAAAAAATTATTTTTTTAATATGGAATTGAAAGTCTATTAATATATATATATATATTATATTTATAAGAAAAGGAATTGTATTTTTTTCAATTTAAAAAATATTTTTTTATTTAAACACTTCATCTCAAAATAATAAATAGCTTCGAAAAAAATATTTTGAAATAATTTTTTAAACTTTATTATTTATAATATATATATAGCTTGCTTCCACATATATTGTTTTTTAAATTTTTTTATATAGCATATTAAAAAAAATTAAAAATAATTTTCTCAAATTAACTTGAGTTAATTTGAGTTAACCTAACTAACCCAAAATTTGGTTACTTTATCAAGTAAGCACTTGACTGAAAAATTAATTATAACTAAAATTGATTAGTATTTTACTGTATCGTGGGCTATTGTGTATTGTGAATAAATTCATTGTAAATTGTATTGTTCTGCACTGTAGAATGGGTATTGTATATTATAAGTGTTTTTATTGTAAATTTTATTGTTTGGTGGGGGCATGTTTGAAGTTGCAGTCTGCAAGGCCCAAGTGTCAAGCCGGAGATATGTCCCTTAAAGCTGCAGACACCTAGCACTTGGTTAGCAGACCTCGGCATTGGGCTAGCAACGCCCCAGACTACAGCCATTTGGCACTAGGGCCATGTTTGTTTCTTGAAAAATAGTTTTTGGGAAACCACTTTTCAAACTTTCATGTGTTTATTTGTCATTAGAAAAGTTGGTCAATGAAAAACACTTTTCGATCAACAAAAAACACTTTTCGATCAACAAAAAACACTTTTCGATCAACGAAAAATACTTTCCGGTCAACGAAAACCACTTTCTGGTCAACGCAAATATTTTTTAGTGAAAAAATTTTTGGCTTGGTTTTCAGAAAAGTATTTTTCTTTTTAGCTGTGTTTGTTTTCCGAAAAGTGATTTCCAAGAAAATACTTTCCAAATTTTCTTGTGTTTATTTTTCAGAAAGTGGTTTTGGAGAAATCACTTTCCAAACTTTCTTGTGTTTGTTTGTTATTAGGAAAGTTGGTAAATAGAAAACACTTTTCAGTCAAAGGAAAATTTGGCTTTATTTTCAGGAAAGTATTTTCCTGAAAAATTTGGAAGGAAAACACTTTTCGGAAGTTGTGAAAAATTTAGAAATGTCATTATTTGCTGATTATATCAAATTTGATCATCAAACTTTTGATTGCTATATATATTTTGTTTTGAATATTTATTTTCAATTTCATTTCTTAAAATTTAATTTTTATATTTACTTTGGTCCTTATTTTTATAATTGTTATTTGCTTTTTTCCTATTATTTTTTTATTGAAATTTTTTTCTATCAAATTTGGTCCTCATTCTTTTGATTGTTATTTATTTTATTTGAAATACTTTATGAAATGTTAATTATTATTATTTTAATTTCTTCATCTTTTTTTTTTAAGATTTGATCTTTATTGTTTTGATTATTATTTATTTTATTTGAGATAATTTATAAAATTATTTTTTTTCAATTTCATTATTATTCAACTTTTTAATTTGTATGATTTATTTCTTATTATTTTAATAAAATTGAGGAAAATAAAATATTAATAAATTATTTTTCAGTTCATTTTTCATAACATAACCAAATACTAGAAAATGTTTTTCAGTTCATGTTCCATAACACTGTCAAACATCGGAAAATACTTTACTTTTAAAGAATTTATTTTTTTTTAAATTTATTTTTTCAGAATTTACTTTCCAAAAGGAAATAACTTTCCTACAAACAAACCGAGCCGAGGTCTGCCCAGCCTTGGATGCTTCGACTACCTGTGTACTAAGAAGACCAAGCACACACGTGACACTTGGGTTGATGCTTGTGTGATAAATATTATTATTTTTATTATAATTAATATAATTATAAATTTCAAAGAAAATATTATTATTGATATTAAAAATATATTATTATTTCTATTAAAAAAATTTATAATATTTTTTTATAAAAATAAAAAGTGAGTCCACGACGTAATATTATTCAAAATATTCAACAATTCTAAGTATTAATATAACAAATATTATAATTTATGTTCTAAATATTATTATTTGTGTTCTAAATATAAGTATTTCTTTCTTATAATTCAACATATTTATATCAAATATATTATTATTTGTGTTATAATATTATTAATTTTATAATAATTCAAAGTTTTAATGTAAACAAATATTATTATTTGTGTTATAATATTATTACTTTTATAATACTTCAAAGTTTTAATGTAAAACAATATTATTATTTGTGCTATAAATATTCTTGGAATTAAAAATAGTATTGTTTGTATTATGAATATTATTATTTTTACTATAATAAAAATTATTAATATTAAAATATTATTATTTTTATAGTAATTAATATTATTTATAAAATAATAACTAAATTAAAAAACAATTATTCTTGATATTAAAAAAATAACCATTGATTTGATTTGAAATGTAAAATTAAAAATTTCTACTATTACTATTATTATCATCATTATCATTAATAAATTTTATAAAACTGTTATTATCATCGAAGAAAAACAACATGGGGACATTTGGTGTTTAGGTTGTTGTATGTGTGCTAACACCTTGATCGCACACATGGCATTTGTGATACTTGCCTAGGTGTAGGCACCCCCGACGCACACGTAGCATTTAGTGGTGATGGGAGTGAGTCATGCATGCACTCCACTTGGGAACACCTAATACTTGAGTCTTGGCGTTAGACCCAAGGAAAATGGGTCTAGTGTAAGGGCTCATTGTCGTGTATAAAGATCTAATTCCATGGTGTACTTCATCAAGACGTAAGGTTTTGGGTTATAAAAGATTCTAAATATTATTATTTATTTTAGAAATATTATTATTTTTATTATTATTAATAAAATAATTTATAAATTTAAAAGAAAATATTATTATTAATATTAAAAACATATTATTATTTATATTATAAATTTTTATGATATTTTTTTATAAAAATAAAAAGTGAGTCTATGGCGCAGTATTATTAAAAATATTCAGCAATTCTAAGTATTAAAATAAAAAAATATTATAATTTACATTGTAAATATTATTATTTTTCTTAAAATACAAAGTATTGATATAATAAATATTAGTATTTGTGTTCTAAATATTTTTTATATATAATTTATAAATCAACGTATTCATATCAAAGGTATTATTATTTGTGTTATTATTTTATTATTTTTATAATAATTAATATTATTAATAAAATAATTAATAAATTAGAAAAACATCATTTTTAATATTGAAACACAACTATAGATTTAATTTGAAAAATAAAATAAAAAATTATTGTTGTTGTTGTTATTATTAATAAATTTTAAAAAATTATTATTACTATAAAAAAAATACTTGAAGATACATGTCACTTGGATTGCTGCATATGTATTGGGCAAACCCAGTGCACACGTTGCATTTAGGCTGCTTGCCTGTGCGCTAGCAAATTAAACACACACATTGTGTTTTGGCTCCTATTTTAGTATTGGGCACACCCCTGCATATATGTGGTGCAGGGAGTGCCCAGCCTGTGGCCAAGGGTGCAGGCTAGGCATCCCTGATGCACGTACAGTGCTTGAATAGCTCTTGGAGGGAGCCACGAGTATATCTCACTTGAAGCTTGTTTGCAAGCGTAGTTATTATTATTTTTTAAATAATTTTTTATGTTATTAATATTTTTTTTAAAAAAATTATTTTTAATATCAGCATATCAAAATAATTTAAAAATACTAAAAATATATTAATTAAAAATTAAAAAAAATATTTTTAAAACAAAAAATAATCATCCTCTTAAAAATGCTTGACACTTGGGTTATGGTACTTGAGTTATGACACTCCACTGATACCCAAGTATTCTTAATTCTTACTTATATTAAAACTCAAAATAATCTTATATCGTGACCATGGTTGTTAAAAATGCGTTTTAACTCGTAAAATCGGACGATTTTACGAGTTAAAACGCATAAAATGTGTAGAAACGGAGACAAAACTTAAAAATTATTAAAATCGCATAAAACTGGTTGAAAATTGCATAAAACCATAACAACTCGCAAAAACGTTAAAAACGTTACGTTTTCACGATTTAACCAAAATGTCACCGGATCAAATGCAAAATTAGATATGCAAAAAATTTTAACTTCGTCCCTGTCTCACAATCTCTTTTCTTTCCCAATTCCCACCCGATCAGGCGACCACCCTCACCCTATCGGTGACTTCATCCCGGTCTCACACTCCCCCTGACTCCAGACTTTGTCTAATGGTCCCCTCCCTGTCTCACACAGTCACACTTTCTTAATCTCCCACTCTCCCTAATTCCTTTCCCCTTTCCCCTTTTCCCAGCAAATTAAGAAATCACTTTCCCCCTGATCCGGAGTGTTTTTGGCAAGATGAAGGTAAGAATTGATTCCCAATCCCAAGCTTTGTTTTTTTCTGTCTAATGGTGATGATTAGAGACGAAAAAGGATCTGAGTATGCTATGAAATTCATTGTTTATCTTCTAGGTATTTTACAATTAAGTGGTTTACTTCTGGGTATTTTTTTAGAGGGGGAGTGGTGATGCACTGCTGCTAGTAATTTCGTGTGCAGCTTTGTTTATCTTCTGTGAAGCTTTCTAACAATGAAAAATTATTGTGTTATGATTTCTTTTAATTTTCACCTTGCCAATCATGAGGCTTACTTGGTATTCCATGGTTTCTTACCATTGCTGTACTTAAATGAGTTCAACGTGATTCTGTTTTTCATTCTGGATTCACTTACCATTCATGCATTTTTCGACTATCAACTATCAACTGTCAACTATCTTGCTTGCTTTGGTGTTGCAGATTTTGTAATTCTACAATCTGCATAGACAACAATTCAGCGAAGCAAAGAAGCAACGAAGCATTCCAATTTCCAGGATTGCAGGTATTCTGCAAATCCAAAACTGGAAACTTTAGGGCAATTGATGCAACTGTTTGGAATGCCTTTTGCATTAATTTATCCAGGCTTATTGTGTATTACTGAATAGCAATTTAATGCGGACTGCATCTCTCAAATGATATCATCCTGCAAGGCTTTAATTTAGTGATATTTGGTTTGCATTATATTGAGTGTATTCTGTTTTACTTTGTTCTGCGAAATCATGCAAATGTGCACCCATTCCACTGCTATTTTTAACGTGATCTTGATACATGAAGTGTTGGCTTTGGAAACTTCTTAATCACTGTATGGAATAGAAAAAAGAGTTTTATAATTTTTAAATTTGGGCATAGAAAAAAGAGTTTTATACATAATTATTTGTGCTCCTTTTCTGTAAGGATTTCAACGACAGGAAGATTGAGAATGAGAGGTATTTACGAGAATGAGAAATAGTTTTTTTTTTTTAAATATATATTAAAATAATATTTTTTTTAAAAAATATATTAAAATAATATTTTTTTTAAAAAAATTATTTTCTTAAAATACTTTAAAAAATAATTTAAAGTAAAAAAATAAATTTAAAATGTTTTTAAAATACTCTTGAAATAAAAAACAAACGTGGTAATATGAAACCACCTCTTGCTTGACAATGATAGAGATAAGGGTGATGGGACCCCTTGGAGCTCTTTAGAGCCTGGGATATTGTTTCCTACCCTCGATCTGCTGGCAGCTAAAATGTTTATTGTTATTGATTTGGAAAGAGAATATATTATTATTTAGCAAATAAAATCTTTTCTTAATTCTCATAAATGGATTTTTCTTTGAGAAATTTTCATGATTTCTTAGTAATATTCTTATTTTGATAGATTAAAAAAAACAAATTCCATATAGAAGTTTTTCTATATTGTTTTAAAATTCAAAGATTTAATAAAATTCTCTTCATCCCAATAAAATTAGGCTTGTCTAGGCATGCTTATATTTGAACTTTAATTTTATACTATTCAGATTGCTTGAATTTTGCCTATAAAAGTGGTGTGTGAATGTATAATCTTAATTATATCCAACATTATAGCAATAATGGTTTTGAACTGTAGGATACATGGCATCTAAAAAAACTACAAGTGGCAATAGACTTGACGTGGGATGACAATATGGTATAGATGTTGACAAGAATTCAAAAAGAGTGCAGTGTAAGTTTTGTCAAAAAATTATTAGTGGAGGCATTTACCGTTTCAAACATCATTTAACTTGCACTAGAAAGGATGTTGAGCCATGCCAGCAAGTACCAGAAAATGTAAAGAAGATAATTTTGAATGTTCTGGTGAAAAATCAAGAAGCATCTGAAAAGAAAAGAAAGGCTTTTCAATATATTGGAAAAGATGAAGATAATGATGAAGGGAATGAAATTACCTCGGTAGAGAAAGGAAAGAGAGTAGCAAGTGGGAGTGGAAGTACACAAACCACCATCAATCAGTTGCTAAAAAAGGATCTTAGAGAAGAAGCATGTCGACAAATTGCAAGATTTTTCTACACTAGTGCAATTCCATTTAACTGTGTGAAAAACCCTGAATTTGTCAAGGCACTTGAATTGGTTGCAAAGCATGGGCCAGGTTTTAAGCCTCCATCCTACCATGATATTAAAGAGAAGTATTTGAAGCAAGAAGTAGATCACATGATCAACTTGCTTGAGGAGTACAAGTTAGAATGGAAAAAAACAGGTTGCTCGATAATGTCTGATGGATGGACCGATAAGAAAAGGCGTTCTATTTGCAACTTTTTGGTTAATAGTCCTAAAGGGATAATTTTTTTATCATCCATAGATACCTCTAATATATCCAAGACTGCTAATAAAGTATTTGAGATGCTGGATGCTATTGTGGAGAGGATTGGAGAGGAAAATGTGGTGTAAATAGTCACTAACAATGCTGCAAATTATAAAGCAGCAGGACAATTGTTGATGGGAAAAAGAAAAGGATTGTTTTGGACACCATGTGCTGCCCATTGTATTGACTTGATATTGGAAGATTTAGAGAAAAAACTAGAGGTCCATTAAATAACTATTGCTAATGGGAGGAGAATCACCTCATACATATATTCAAGAACTATTCTCATTTCCATGCTCAGACATTTTACAAAAAGAAAGGATTTGATTAGGCCTGCTGTCACTAGATTTGCTACTGCATACTTAACTCTTGGATGTTTGAGTGATTGTAAGATACAGTTGATAACAATGTTTACTTCCATCCAATGGAGGTCATGTAGGTTTTCAAAAACAGAAGAAGGGAAGCGAATTCAAAGTTGTGTTTTGGATAGCAAGTTTTGGCGTGATGTTACTATATGTATTAAGGCAGCATATCCTCTGATAAAAGTTCTTCGATTAGTTGATTCAAATGAGAAACCAGCTATGGGTTTTATATATGAAGCAAAGCAAAAGAGAAGATACAAGTGAATTTTGGTTATATGAAAAAAAGGTATTGATTATATATCTTGCTAATTATTTATTTACTACTATCAGTTGATTATAATGTTTACTAGCTAGGTCATGTAATGTTGATGATAATATTCTTATTTTCATTTTGTAGTTATATGCCTATATGGAATATCATTGATGCAAGATAGGAACTTCAACTTCACAGACCTTTACATGCAGCAGCACATTATTTGAATCCTCATTATCATTATAATTCTAATTTTAAAGTTAATGCCAACATTAAAATTGGATTATATCAATGCTTAGAAAGGATGGTGCCTGATGCAAATGAAATGTGTAAAATTGACTTGCAACTTGATTCATTCAAGGATGCATGTGGGTTGTTCGGTATTGAGGCTGCCAAGATAACAAGGGATAAAAAGACTCCAGCTAAATGGTGGGATTCTTATGAGGATGAATGTCCAGAGCTACAAAAATTTACAATTCGAGTTCTAAGCTTGACTTGTAGTTTATCGGATGCGAGCGAAACTGGAGTGCATTTGAGATGGTAAGTTTTTTTCTTTTTCCTTTTAATGTTTTTATATTTTATAAGAATCTTATATGGTATTAATTTGAATTGTTTATATAGGTTCATACAAAAGGAAGAAATCGTTTGCATCAGAAAAAAATGAATGACTTGGTATTTGTAATGTGCAATCTGAAATTAAATGATAACCAGGTCAAAAGGCAAGCTAATGATTTTAGTGAAGTTTTTTATCATCTCTCACCTGATGATGATTGGTTAACCGAGGAAGAGAAACATGATGGTTCATCCAACTTTGATTTGCTTGGTGTCATTGATAGTGCAACACAAAGAAAAAACGGTAAAGAAGATGAAAGTGATGATGAAGAAAATCTTAATGATGTTGGGATGGAGTGCCATGGAACTGAAAATGATTTAGAGATTCAGAATAATATCAATCCAGATAATTCAAGGAGCTTGGAGTTAAATATTGTTGACAATATTGGTGTTGGTCCTGGTACTAGTAGTAGCACTAATGTTTCTAATATCGGTGCTGGTACTAGTAGTAGCACTGATGTTCTTTTAGATGGTAATGATTTTGATGATTGTTTTATGAATAATGAAGGAGACAAAGGCAATGAGGGTGTGTTTAGTTTACATGACACACCTATAGACTGTTTGTTTTAAGTGTGTTAACTTTTAGTTATTAAAATACTATGGACATGTATGTATTTTTATTTGAATCATGTATTTTAAGATTTTTGAATATTTGTATTGTTTATTTTACTTTTATTTGAATTTTGTATTTTAAGATGTTTGGATATTTGTATTGTTTAAAATATTTTACTTGTGATTTTACTATTTTAGTTAAAATATTTTACTTGCGATTTTATGATTTTTATTTAAAAAATATTACTTTTGATTTTATGATTTTACGATTCGAGTTTACGAGTCAAGTTTATATTATATGTTCCATGTCGTGTTAAAAAAATGTTTTTAACAATCTTGATCGTGACAATATCAAAACTTAATTTTAAAACTTAATTTTTTATAAAAATAAAAGTAAACTCGTGGATAGCACGTGCCACTTAATTAGTGATACTATAAAAGAAGGTGTCCGATGCCTGAAGCAATTATTTACGACCATCTATTAATTACCAGGGTGATATTTTTGAATTGTTGAGGTAGAGCCCAGCAGACACGTGATTGGCAACTCATCTTCATTCTTCTTTTTATGCGCGTCGTTCAACAATTTTCATACAATAGGGCCCACTTTGATCACGCCAGCTCATCCTGTCACGTGAACAGCGAGGTGCGCATCCGCATCATCTTCTAACGTAGGCGAATGCACATCAAGATTAACCTCCTCTACCAAGGCACAAGGGGGTGAGGTCTTGACAGGTGCACCGATTACTGACACGTGCGAAAGCAGTGTAGCCTGTCATTGGATGGTCTTAGACAGAGACGGTTACTCAATAACAACGATGACATCGCCACGTGGCGAGAATCATGGTTGTTGGTCAGGCTTGAGTGGACTAGGTGACCGTTGGCGTGTTGGATTTGTCCGTTGACATTCTTAAATGTCAAATATGCCCCTTCGTGACATCGCTGGTGTGTGTGGATGTTTAATGTTATAAGGTCTTGAAATGCTTGTAATTAAAACAAATTATTGAAGGTTTCTTTAATTATTTAGACTGTTATTTTATTTAATTATTTTTATCATTAAAGATTTATGTTGCTTTCTTTAATTATTTAAATTGGTACTTACTTTCCTCATTAAAGGTTTATGTTACCTTTTTCTTTTCTTATTTTTCTTTATAAATAACTAAAAATGAGGTTTTTTAACCAGATTTATCAAGAAAATAAAATCTAAGGTTGGACTTATTTATCATGATGATTAATATATTTTATTAATATTATAGTCACATTTAAAATTTTCATAACAAAATTACATTAAATTATGCATCATATATTAAAATGATATTTAGATGAGGTGATAAATAATATATATTTGATCATTTCTATTTTGTTTGGATATAAATTATAAGTGACAAGATTTTTTTTATGCAAGTGGTAAGAGATTGGAGGCTTATTTATTTATTTGAATTATCTTAGTAAATATATATTATAGTTAATCAGTTGGTTACATATAATATTGCTTTTATTCATATAAAATATATTTATTATCGATTAACACTTTATTTATCTTTAATATTCAATTATATTATATTAATAAATTTAATGTTTGATTAATAAATCAAAAATAAAAATAAAATTCATAGAATAAAGCATTGTTTCTAAATATTTTTTGTCAATATTTTATTAAAACTGAATATTAATTAGAGTTGTTAAAATTAATATATATTATGTTTTTTTTTTATGAAAAGAAGTAAATGCTCTTATAAACTGAGATATGATGGATACCTAAAATGTATATGTACATGCTTGTTATATAATATATATACTAATTTGACCCGCAAAGATTTTTTATATAAAGAGTATTATGTTTTGAACATAATCAAATGTTGTTCTAATTAAAAATAACAAAAAAAAAATATATTGGGTATAATATAAACTATATGCAAATATTTAAGTAATGTAGAGAAGATCCATCACTTTATGTGAATTAAAAAAAATATTCCTTTTATTCTCATATAATATTGATTGTGAAATTCTTAATCAATATGAAATAATTTTTAAAATTTTATTTAAATAATTAATTATTATAATATTAAGAATTAAATCGATTTAACAAAGCATAACATATTAATGAAATGATAATGATTACACTAAGAAACTGATTATTGAAAAGTTAAGTTAAATCACTTATAACTTTTTAAATATTTAGAAAATCATAATAGGTTATTGAACATTGTACTTGATATTCAAATATAAGTTAATTAATTTTTGAATTGGTAATAAATTAAATTGTTATTTTTATTTAATTTTATTTTACTTAGGATTATGACTTATATTTAAATTAACTTATTAGGAAACCTAATAAATCATATATTGGTTAATAAAGTATAACTTGATTATAAATAAATTTTAAAAATTAAGAACTAAATTGTAATTACTACAGGGGATTATAAACTAAATATAGACAAAATCAAGTAAGGACTTGATTAAATAATTTTCTAAAATTATTATAAAATAATATATGTAATATTATTTAAGAAAAAAATTAATTTTTTTTATCATTTATAATATATTTAGATTTTCTATAAATAGAATGTCATGCCTTTTATTTTCTAAAAGAAGGTAAGTAAAGTAAAATACAAAAACACTTAAAAAAGAGAGAGTTGTCACTTTGTTTCTTAGAAAATTTTCCATCGATGGTTCATGTGAATTGTTGTTAGATTCCAAACACTTGAATAATTAGCCTTGAAGAATTCAAAGCCAAAAATAATTGCTCTTTAAGTAATTTTTTTTATAAATCCTGAACAATTTTAGATTTATTTAATGAGATCCTTGGAATTTCTAAAAAAAATTAATTTTATTGTTCTTGTTGCATGAATGTGCTTCAAGAAACCCAATCAAACAATTGAACAAGTTATAGTTTGCAATAACTAGTTTTGAAAAAATTATTTAAAGTTAAAAAAAACATTTGATTTCCAGATAATTTTTGTATAAATTTTAAATAACTCTAAATTTATCTAACAAAATCTTTAACACTTCTAAAAAAATTTAAATTTATCATGTTTATTGTGTATACGTGTTTCAGAAAATCTAACAAATTACTTAGGTTTTTTAATCCTTATTATTTATATTTTTTATTGATTTTTTCCCCCATTTTCTTGACCCCAGGAGAATATTTACAGTCTTCTTGCTAGACAATTTATAGAACTATATATCTATTTAGGAAATTCCATCCAATGTCAGTGGCAAATTCGTAGATAAAACATCAACAAGGACTAATAGTGGCAGGCACCCAGCTCCAACATATTTAGCTGACAGTTCTCCTGATGGTTTCTTCAGGTTTTGCTTCTTCCCGGGTTCAACCCAAAAAAAAACATCACCTCCAGTTTCATGGCCACCTTCTAAAATCTATATTCAAATGGATCTGATCTGACCAGTTACCTTTTACCAATTCCAATTGCTCTCGTTCAAGTCATAACAGGTTTCTTTCGTTTTTAAATCCCTAAAAAATTGCAGCTTTCATTGATTTCTCATCATTATCTACCTATTCCTGTCCTCATTGAACATGCTTTTTTAACTAAAAAACCAGACTTCCACAACAAAATCTTAGTCCGAAAAATTTGAACTCTCAGTTTTACTAGTCTTGTTCGGTTATCCAAGTACCACCCGTATAGAATCTTGCTCCTTTCTTGCTAATCCAGTCACTTCGTAGAACAATTTTGTTATAGACTAGAAGTATGACTTCAGGTACGAGACTACCAACATGGAAAGAAAGAGAGAACAACAAGAGAAGAGAAAGGAGAAGAAGAGCCATTGCAGCAAAGATATTTTCTGGGCTAAGAATGTATGGCAACTACAAGCTTCCAAAACATTGTGACAATAATGAAGTCCTTAAAGCCCTCTGCAATGAGGCTGGCTGGACCGTCGAGCCCGATGGCACTACTTTCCGTAAGGTACTTTACTTTTTACTCGTTTATTCACCATCTGTATTTCATTTCTGCTTAACTTTGGTTTTAGGCTTTTAGGTAGCCAAAACTTGAAAAAGTAACAGTTTTCGTTTTTTAATTTCGTTTAATGAAGAAACAAAAAAGGAGAAGTGATTAATTTTCGTATTACTTGAACATGAATTCTGGGTTACTTCTAGTTTGATTAGTTTTGTCTGTTTAATCGCATTACTTTCCTCTCTGTGCATTTTAGAATCATTTATGACTCTGTTATCACAATAAGCGTTGAAAATCACAAAAATACTATGAACCCAGTTCCTGCATTTCATGATTATTGCTCAATTTTGCTTAAGCTAGCTTGGCAGTGGTTACTTTAGGTGTTAACTGGGTGGGGCTAGTTGTGGCGCATATGAACATAAGCTTGACATTGCATGCTAACGTGCACCGGTTTCTGTTGCCGTAGCGGTGGCGTTACTGAGGTATTTTTCTTCTCTCTAAAGCTGGTGTGATCAGTGGGGTTAGATTCGTTTGCTGATTTTTTTGTATCGCCTTTCTGGGGTTTATCTCCAGCGCACGTTAGATCGTCAGCCTTGTGTTTTATTGGCTGCTTTTTTTATGAGTGCGGTGTTCACCGGCGTACTTTAGATCCGGTCAGCACTGCTTTAGCGATCTTGTTTCCTTTTTTAGTCTGGGTGATGTCAGTGCTTTTGCTTTCTCGCGTGATCCACAAGATTCTCTCTTTTCTTTCTTCTTTCCTTCTTTTGCCAACCAACTTTAAGACTCACTTCGGTCTGTTAGAGATACATGGAGCAGCATCACAGACCTCCTAAGAAGACCAAAATGCCCTTGAAAACAACATGATAGCCGTAGCATGTGGATGGGTGGTAAAGGATCATCTTGACTGTAGGGGTCTGGGGCTCTCTTTCATGGATTTGTTTGAGTTGCTTTTAGTTCCTTGCCAGTAGAAATGCAGACCCTTTTTTCCTTTCTGTTCAGTTTCCCATTTGGGAGGTGTTTCTGCTGGTGATAGTGTTGCTGCTTCTTTTGTGGAGTTCCACTAGAGTTCAATTATTGTTCGTCAAGTTGAGAATAAATTTACGCAAGTCTAGTAAATAATTTCTGTTGGGCTTGGAGATTGTCAAACTACTCGTCTTGTTGGGTTTGCGGATCGTTTTAAGTCACCAACGACCAGATCACAATGGTTCTGTTGGGAGTTGGAATGATTTAAAACTTTCTATAGAACAATGAAGTATCTTTCGCAGGAAAAAGAAGTTTGGGGAATGTTAAAGATTGTCAGGTGATCTCCTTTCAAATGAAAACCTAATAGATATGATCACAAAATATAATTTATATTATTCTTTAACAAGAAATTCAAGAATAATGATATTTCCTGAGCTAAAACTCATTCATCCAGATGTAAGGTGGGTAACTCCAGGGGGAAAAAGACGGCAAAATTGTCTCCCCGTCTATATGATATAATCCAGAGGAATGAAGTATTGGGAAGGATGCAGTGGTGGATTATAGAGGAAATTTATGGTGATTGTTGAGAGTAATATCTGTGTCTTGTGAAGAAATGACCTGTAGGAAGTGAATTTGTTAAATGTTTTTCAAAAATGTGGATATTTATCGTTCATCCACTGTTAGGTTTTAGTTTATCTATACGTAAAATTGCTGGCTTATTTCTCTAAATTCACTTCCAATTCCATGCCATATTTTCCAGCTGCTTTGTTCATTTTATGCCTTCTTCTGTTGTAGGCACGTGTTAGAGCTCCTATCTTTGCATCCTGATACTGCTTTGTCAAATACCAGTGGAAACTGACTCGTCCCTGTTACTAGTATGGTTGAAACTTTAGGCACTGTTCTTAAATTGGATACTGGCATGCACCGAGGATATGCTTTAAGGCTGGAAAAATATAATTTTTCATCAAAATAATGCTACTTGTTTTTGTTATTGTTAGGCATATTCTTTGCAATAGCCTTACCAGTACCACTTTGTCAAGTGATCTGTGGTGAACTTTGTATGACTTCGTTGATGTTTTTTACAAGCCCCTGGTTTCATCGTTTTTTTTTCTTTTTTAGGGATGCAAACCTGTAGAGCGCATGGACATTCTTGGTGTTTCTGCAACAACAAGTCCATGCTCCTCGTACCACGCTAGCCCTTGTGCTTCCTACAACCCAAGTCCTGGATGCTCTTCCTTTCCCAGTCCAGCTTCATCCTCATATGCTGCTAATGCCAATATGGATTGCAATTCCCTCATACCATGGCTCAAAAACCTCTCATCGGCATCTTCATCAGCTTCCTCCTCTAAGCTTCCTCATCTCTACATCCATGGTGGCTCCATAAGTGCTCCTGTTACTCCTCCTTTGAGCTCTCCAACTGCTCGAACCGCTCGAATAAAAGCTGACTGGGAAGAGCAATCTATCCGCCCAGGCTGGGGTGGGCAGCACTACTCTTTCTTGCCATCTTCAACTCCACCGAGTCCTGGCCGCCAAATTGTTCCTGATCCAGAATGGTTTAGGGGGATTCGAATGCCACAAGGTGGTCCAACGTCTCCCACATTCAGCCTAGTTGCCTCCAACCCATTTGGCTTCAAGGAAGAGGCTGTAGCTGGTGGTGGATCCATTGGTGGATCCCGCATGTGGACTCCAGGTCAAAGTGGTACATGTTCACCTGCCATTGCAGCTGGCTCTGATCATACAGCTGATATTCCCATGGCCGAGATTTCAGATGAGTTTGCATTTCGATGTAATGCAACTGGTCTAGTGAAGCCATGGGAAGGAGAGAGGATCCATGAAGAATGTGGATCAGACGATCTAGAGCTTACGCTTGGGAACTCAAGAACCAGGTGAGCTGGCGTGGTATTTGATTAAATAGATCAAATCTACTGTTGTTTACTTGAATCTTGTTGAAATGCAGATAAACAATTGCAAAAATGAAAATTCCCGAGTGAGCTTCCTTGCATGGACTTTCATTGTATGTTTTTGCTACTGAGTTGTACAAGGGATCTTGGTGAGTAATTAGCCCTTGCTGCTCTCTGCATGTTTATTTATTTTTCACTGTTTGCTTTAACTTATTCTGGATAGCATATAGATAGTGCTTCAAAGTGAGACGTGGTTTCACCCTTTCACTTGGTTAATTTCACTCTAAATTCTATTGGAAGAACAGCTTCAACCGGTCGTCTTCCTTTAGTTTCTGGTTTCACCCTTTAGTTTCATGTGAATGGAAATGGAATTCAATGGCCAAACCTTTTGCGAAAATTGGAACAGAGTGGGCTCTCCAACCATGCTTTTTGTGTATTCTTTGGCATTGAAATGTATTGTTCATATTATCATTTTCACTTCCGTTTTAGCTTTTATTCATTACCCTTGTTGCGCTATCATGAAGAAAAGATTTATTTACAACAGATGACAGATGGGTAAATTGATTCGATCCTATTATTGCAAGTAGAGAGTGGGTGAGCTATCATCAAGAAACCTCTTTATAGAAAATGATGACTGTCTTGGACCAGATCATTACTAGCTTGCCACCTGAAATCAAGAAATTAGAATGGCCAAATGTTATGTCTTTTTGAATGCATCGAATATCTTTTGACCAAAACATTTGAGTGCCCTGTTCGTGTGGTGCCACGTGCGATATCTGACCAGGAGTTTTCGTAGACAAGGAGGGTGCAACAACCACAAAGATAGGCTTGGCTTGGCCCCTTCGCTTTAACAATTTTTCAAAGTTCTCAATCAAGTCTTTTACTAACTTGTCCATTCTTTGCCTTATCACGCTGGTTAGACCATCAGTTCTTGTCTCCAAAAACTATGGAATTGATTCACGTTTTGATGTCCTCCACCTAAGCATGTTGGTGATGGAAAATGGTTCAGTGCGTTTGTGTGTGTGCGGGCGGGAGTCAGAGAGACAGTGAGACCTCTTGCCTGCAATCGCTAACTCTGTGTTCATCAGCGATTGATTATAATGTGGAAATTGTACAGTTGCTAGTGTACTCCTTTCAAGTGAGCATCCAACAAATGCACCAGCGTTGTCGATCAGAGTGATTAGAACATTAATATTGATTCCTTCTAAAGCCGCCGCCGCAGCCTCCTTAGAAAAAAAAATCAAATACCATCTCTGAAGACTTGCAAAGAGAATTACAGAACAAGAAGATCGACATAAGCAGAACGAACAAAAGATTAGAATTTATGACATGGGAAGAGCATGTGCTCAGAAAGCTAAGTATATCACTCATATTTGATGAACAACGCAACACTCCCATCCTTGAGGACCTAGTCAATAGATTACTTCCTGAAAACAATCAGGAGGATATGCATGGACCTAAAAAGAAGTTTTACTCAAGAAGATTGCAGCTATAATTTGCAAAAAATTTAACCTGAAAATAAAAAAAGTTCAAGGGATACTAAAAAAACAATGTCAAACGCTAATATCAGAAAAAAAAATTTAATCTCTATTAACTATTCAAATTTATAATATTATTCATCATATTAGAAGTACTATAGATAAAATTTTTTTGCAAAGGTCAATCTCTAAAAAAATAAAACATTGAATAATAAAATTAAAAAAAATAAGAATCAGAATAAAAACATTAACAAAAGCAAAAAAATCAAAAGAATAAGAGTAAAAAAAAACACTTTAAACTTAATTTGAAGAGTGAAATTAAAAACAATAAAATTTGTATAAAAGGATCAAGGGATAAAAAATAAAAAAGAATAAGAATAAGAATCAAATTAAAAACATTAGTAAATGAAAAAAATAAACATGTAGAGTTTTTTAACATGTTTTTATATATATATTTTTTAAATGTAATAAAAAACTTATGCATGATTAAATAAATCAAGAATTATTATATAAATAAATAAAAAATCATTAACGATAAAGAAAAATAAAATTAAAAAAATTAAGAGACAAATATTTAAATCACAGTGAGGGTCATTTACCTAATTATGTTTATTAAAATTAATTTGTAATAAAAATCTATACACATATAAAATTTATTAAATAAAAGGAAAGGAAAAAAAATATTATGCAAGGTTGTACATATTAAAAATATTATAAAAAATAAGTTTAATATATATAGATATATAAAAAATCATAGATGATTACACTAACCTCTTCAAAAAATTAAACATGTCAATTATAATTAAAAAATATTTTTTATTAAAAAAGGGTAAATAAAAAAATCACTGAAAAAGAGTATAAATAAAAATATAAATTTAAAAATTATATTAAAAAAGACATCAAAAAAATTTTAATTAAAAAAAGAATGAGATTAGGCGTTGCTAGACCTAGTAAGTTAGGCTAAGCGCCTGGTCCATCAAGAGATGTCTTGCACGCGAAATTTTATTTTTTAAATTTAATAAATTGGATGACTTGTCATTTACTTTAATTTATTTTGATTGAAAAAATAGATAATGCGTTGTCTAGAGCTCCTCACAGTAGTTGGAAAAGCGAGGTTCCTAATTTGTTTTTAAAAAACTCGTTTTCAATCTCTTTTTAATTTAAAATACCTAGAAAAAACCTTAGAAACTTTGTTAAATCAATCAATGACCTCCAAAAATACAGAAAAACCACCTCAAAACTTAAAATCACTCAGAACCAAAAATGTCCTCAAACCCAAATGTATTTTTTAGGCTTTTTCAAGGCAACAAAAAAAAATCTTATTTGTACTTCCCTTATCATATTGGAACTATTAGCACAAAAATCAACTTTTTTAATGGTTGAAATTATCGCAACGATAACTTTCTCTCTTTACACTGGAATCTGACAAGCCTTTTTTTGTCCTTCCATAAAAAAATAATTAAAAAATAAATAAAATAAAATTTGATATCAAAATTATTTTTTTAAAATTAAAGAGACCAATCACGTGATAAATAAAAAAGATGGGAGACTAAAATATGTTTTTCAAACAAATTTTAAAGCCACCATGTATCTTACCCTGTTTTTTTGTTTAACTTAAGTTATTTTTCTTTCAATTCAACCTTCTTTTCCAAAAACAGAGTGTTAATTTAAGTTTAAAATGGATGAATTGTATAAAATAAAAGTTTAAAGATTAAATTAAAATTTTTAAAAATTATTATAATTTATAATAAATTATATGAGAGTGCAGTAATTGACGATATCATAGGACAAGAACCTTCTTGGTTTCTTTTATTAATAATAATAACAATAATAATAAAATAATGGTGGTTATACTTGCCATTTAATCTGCAAAAGGATTCACATGAACTCTTAATAGTCAAATTACAAACATGGAGCAAAACAATATTCTGGTTCCTATATCCCATGCAAGAGAGAGACTCTAAAAATATTATCCCATGCAAGAGAAAGATTCTCAAAATAAATTGCTAAATTATAATTATAAGAAATATATTTTAACTAGTTAAATTTTTTATTTATTCTTTATAGAACACCGTTTTATGAATATTAAAATTATTAAAAATTTATATAATTATTAATTTTAAAATTTGTAAAATTAATTAAGATGCATACAAGTTGGTTTAATATTCTAATTAATAATAGTAATAAAAAAAATGCTCAATTATAAAGATTCTATACAGTTGGGGTTGTTTCCTTTTGCTCCATTCTGTATTTTGTTCTTGGACAAAAAATTATGGCAAGTACCATTCACACTAATTCAACTCACATCACTTTTAATTTGTCCCTTTTAATTTATTTGATATGATAATTATCCTGCAATGGCGCATCCATAGCTCACATAGAACACGACCACCTTTGACGATAATCCGTTACCTTGTCCTCAACTGATGCCCCCTCTCCTTTACATTGCTAAACCAGTTTGTCATCTCTCAAACGTCTTTTTTCCCTCAAGACGTGCATCATTAGATTCTCATCTCAGTTATTCCTCACTTTATGGACAAGCTGCTTCTGACAGTCAGAACTCTCAGTCATGGAGATGGGCGGACATGCTCTCAGCAGGAAACAAGGATGCATCCCTTTCTTCTAGGTTCATATTATCCAATTTTAAAGAGGGATTATTATGAGGGGAAGGAAAAAGATTATTCTTTTTCACCTTTGAGTCTTCACTTTGATCTCCTCTCTCTTGCCCTAACCAGACAACTAGAGAGAAGAAGTATTGCTTTACATCCATCCTCCTCCAGCATTTCAGATTACTCTTTCCATTACTATCCTTGATCCTTCCGCCGAACAAGACCTTCCACTTAACAGGGACTTCGCCATTGTGAAATGATTCAGCAACACTGCTCTAATGGTGTATAGCTTATCTGTCTGCAAAATAACATGTAACTGTCAACTTTCTCATGCAAATAGGGTCAACAATTAAAGAAATACAAGGCTAAGGAATGTGAATGGAAGAGTTCCAGCTTCCATTTCTGCTGCTTCTTCCATAGCTACACGCATTCCAAAGTGCAACGAATCTCAAAATCCCTCGATCTAATGCAAACCAATTGAGAAAACTTCGGGTCTAATATTCAATGAAAATTCAGACTCATAATTCATCTGTATAAAATAAAGTCTCGAGGTGTTCCTGAATTTCAGATGCAATCAATCTGAAAACCCTTCAAATCTAAGACAAAGCAGCTGAGGAAACATGAGAATTAGAATTTTCTTTTTTTTTAAAAAAATAAAATGGTAGGGATGGTGAAAAGACTGTTACCCTAGCACTAATGTCTTTACCATCCTACTCTTTTGAAAAAAACTCGTATGCTAATGGATAAGGGTTTGATTGTGTATGCAATAAGATAATTTCAGCATTTTCAAATTGCCGAGGGCAAGACAAATATTTTTGTTTTTAAATACACAATAAAATAACATTAATATCTTTAGACGTTAGAAATTCTTGGATGGCATAGTGGATATATTTGTACTTTTATATTAAATGCACATAACAAAATAATCAATTTTCCCTTATAGATAAAAAAAAAAACAGACGCATAAAATTAACTGACAATGAAGGTTTTTTCATTTCATAAGCATAGGAAAAATACATGCTTATTATCTTGAAGTTTAATTTTTTATGTTTGGCAATGAGGGTATTTTTATCATTGTAGTTTTTTCATTGTCAATGAGCCAAGTTAAGGACATTTTGGTCTTTTAATAATTAAAAATATTAAAAAAATTATTTACATGTATCAGCCACTACATCATCTTTAGATGATGTGTGTGCATGATTTTGGTGTACCAACCGTATATACATCAAATAGCTCTTTAGTTTGGCTTTAGCTTCTATTTTTTTTTTTTTATTCCTTGATGTTTATGCCCGCCTTGCTATTTTTGAAATCAACCTCTTAACTTCTTTTATATTTTGATTTAGTTGTTAGTTTTTGGGTTAATATTTATATTATTTAAAATAATTTATGAAATTTTATTTTAATTTTAATTTTATTTAATTTTTTTTATTTGTCAAATTTGATCTTTATTCTTGTAATTGCTAGTTATATAATTTGAGTCCTTTTGATTTAGTCATTGGTTTTTTGGCTAATATTTGTTTTATTTTAAATAATTTATGTAAATGGGATTTTGTTTCAATTTTATCCTTATTTGATTTTTTTTAATTTGTCAAATTTAGTGTTAATTCTTTTAATTGTTATTTATATAATTTGAGATAATTTTTATAATTGATTTTTTTAAGATTTCACCCTTTGTTATTTTTTTTCCTATCACATTTTTTTTATTTTTTTATTGTTGATTTTTTTGTTTTGCCAAATTTCCAAGGTTGATATTTGTTTTAACTTAAATTCATCTTTCAACGTCAAATTAGTTTAGATTTGAACTTCTTGGCTAAGCTCATATATGAGATTTCACTGCTTACAAGTTTAGAAAATTAATGATATTTATTTAATTAAAAATTGAGATTTATTTTTTTTATTTACTATCTACATCCATTGTTTTGTCCTTCATTTTTTTTTCTAGTTGGATTACATGAGCTTTTTTATTTTTTATTTTTTCTATTCACATTGAATTTTTCTTCTTAAATTAAATGCATGCCCTATTTAGATTTTGGTGTGGTTTAACCCCTAAAGTTTTAGATTTCCTATAATCTAGTCCCTATTGTTTTAGAATTCACATTTTAGTACCAAACTGTATTTTCTTTAATTTTCAAACCATAAATGCTGTAAGCAAGGAGCGAAAGTCATAATCCTATCATAATTAATGTTGTCGTCTATAATTTAATGCATATTGTGTGCATATCAATTAGATATTATATAATTAATAAAACCTTGAATCCGATTATAATAATCTAACATTCACAATTCTTGGGGTGAATCTCAATACATCCATGAACGATCATCCATCACTTCTATCAAACCTATATATAATAATAATGATAATGTATATTAATTAACTATGTTAACTAAATAAATTTGTAAAAATATTGGTTTAGCTCAGGATTATTCAACCTATTTTAATGATTCTCTTAATTCATTATCAATTATCTATGTAGATATAAATTTGTACACATTAACAAAAATTACAACTCAAAAATAAAATTAACAAAATATAAAACAAACTTGTTAAACAAGCCATTATTTATTTCACCACAAAACACTTAAGTCGGTAATTCGATATAAGTTTCAACAATTTAAAAACAAATATAATTTTACAAAATCTAAAACAAACCATAACATGTACAAATCATAACTCTATAAAATAAGTTTGTTTTAAAAAAAACAATAAAACAAGTAAACACCTAAAAAAAATACATAAACTCCAAAAATATAAAAAAATAAATAAATTAACATTTTAAAATTTTGTTCAAATTAAAAAGAGAGAGGTAGATTTGCTTACTTAAAGTAGAGAATTCTCAATAAAATTCTAATTAGAACACAGATGCTGACAAATAGAGTATTATTAAGACTCAAAAAGTTACGGGATATTGAATTGTGTTGAGATTAAGCGGGGTTGTTCTATTATAGAGAAATTTTACAAGGAAGATGAAAAAATAAGAAGAGGGAGAAAGGAGGATCTAGCGGCAGGTCATATATTAAATATTATCGATGGTGACTTTATTGGCCATTCTATCAATATTAATATCATGTCACTATATGATTTGCTTGTTTGAATCTCATTGTAATGCTTCGGTAATTATGTCTATAAAAATTTACATGTTATCGCATTGTTTGATTTTTTTTTAATTTCTTCTATTCCAACTGCGATTTCGTCAATATATACCGACAATATATTTATGTTGGTGTTTACTGTTGGGGTTAGTGATGGAAAAATTCAGTTAGTAAATATAACCACAAAATATTTTTTTATTGTTGGTTTTTTTGTTTTGCCAAATTTCTAAGGTTGATATTTGTTTTAACTTAAATTCATCCTTCAACGTTAAATTAGTTTAGATTTGAATTTCTTGGCTAAGCTTATATCTAGGATTTTACTACTTACAAGTTTAGAAAATTAATGATATTTATTTAATTGAAAATTGAGATTTATTTTTTTTATTTACTATCTACATC
The DNA here is from genome assembly GCA_015708895.1 of Populus ilicifolia. Lineage (NCBI taxonomy): Eukaryota > Viridiplantae > Streptophyta > Magnoliopsida > Malpighiales > Salicaceae > Populus > Populus ilicifolia. The sequence continues at coordinate 34,125 of SRLM01000270.1, forward strand.
CATTGTTTTGTCCTTCATTTTTTTTTCTAGTTGGATTACATGAGCTTTTTTATTTTTTATTTTTTCTATTCACATTGAATTTTTCTTCTTAAATTAAATGCATGCCCTATTTAGATTTTGGTGTGGTTTAACCCCTAAAGTTTTAGATTTCCTATAATCTAATCCCTATTGTTTTAGAATTCACATTTTAGTACCAAACTGTATTTTCTTTAATTTTCAAACCATAAATGTTGGAAGCAAGGAGGGAAAGTCATAATCCTATCATAATTAATGTTGTCGTCTATAACTTAATATATATTGCTAGCACTAGAAGTTGATCTAATTATCCTTTTTACCATGGTCTTGTAAGAACACAAATGGTTTTTTGTGTGTATATCAACATAGATATTCCTAAGTTGGTAATTCGACATAAGTTTCAACAATTTACAAACAAATATAATTTTACAAAATCTAAAACAAACCATAACATGTACAAATCATAACTCTATAAAACAAGTTTGTTTAAAAAAAAACAATAAAACAAGTAAATACCCAAACAAAATACATAAACTCTAAAAATATGCAATAAATAAATAAATTAACATTTTAAAATTTTGTTCAAATTAAAAAAAGAGAGGTAGATTTGCTTACTTAAAGTAGAGAATCCTCAATAAAATTCTAATTAGAATACAAATGCTGACAAACAGAGTATTATTAGGACTCAAAAAGTTATGAGATTGAATTGTGTTGGGATTAAGGAGGGTTGTTTTGTTATAGAGAAATTTTACAAGGAAGATGCAAAAATAAGGAGAGGGAGAGAGGAGGATCTAGCGGCAGGTCATATATTAAATATTATCTATGGTGACTCTATCAGCCATTCTATCAATATTAATATCATGTCACTATATGATTTGCTTGTTTGAATCTCACTGTAATGTTTCGATAATTGTGTTTGTAAAAACTTACATGTTATCGCATTGTTTGATTTTCTTAATTCCTTCTATTCCAACTGTGATTCCGTCAATATATATCGACAATATATTTATGTTGGTGTTTACTGTTGGGGTTAGCGATGAAAAAATTCAGTTAGTAAATATAACCACAAAATATTGCAAAAAAATCCATCGGTGTTTCCATTTATAATCACCAATTTTCTAGTGGTGATCACCAAAAAAATTTTTAGAAGAGAGAATGGTTAAATAGCAACATTCCAGCTATAAAAAAGATCAAGATTTGTGTCAACAAGTTTTTGTTCTTGGAAGTGGTGCAGTATGAGTGATGTTTCTCTATGAACATCTAGAAAAACTAAATTAAGGTTTGATTTAGTTTTTTTCGTTTGATTTTCTTTTTTATAATAATTTTAGGCTTTTTTTTGGAATTGACAATTGGCTTTTTGAGGTTCGTACTGTGTTTTTAAGGTTTTTTTCCATGTAAAAACAATCTAAAATTAGGTTTTGAATTTAGAAGCTTAAACCTTAATGTTTTGATCATGAAAGGAAATTAGATAGTGTATCGACAAGCGACTTATCACTTAATTATTGAAAAAAAAATAGAACATGTCGTCAACTTTTTTTTAAAACAAATTCCAAGTGCAAGCCTAGGCATCATGCCTAGAACTTTTTATTAAAGGTCAGGCATGTTGACTTAGCCTTTCAGGTCCATCAAGGGCCGGTTCTTTTTAATTTTTTAAATTGTTTTGTTTAATTTTATTTTTTAAATAATGATTGATTTATTTATATATTTTTAGTTTCATAATATTCTAAAAAAATAATTTAATTTGTCTATAACTTGTTCTCTTTTATGGTAATATAATTAACTATATTTATATGATATTTTTATAAAATAAATGAAATTTAGCCTCTAAAAATTAATATAAAATCTTTATATGTGTGTCTATCTTCTACGTCAGCTCCGAAGATTAGCTTTTCATTTTTGTTTTTAACTAGTGTTAATAATTTTTATTTATTTATCAGTTTATAAATTATTTTGTTTCATTTTATAAAGCATAAAAAATATGTTTTCATTTATTGATTAAAACTTTTTTATTATCCACAAAGATTGTTTTCGTCATCTCGGTATTTGGCAAGACAAAGACCCTCCCATCCATGGGCTCATTCCCTGACAAGGTTGCAGCCTTGGAATCATTACCGTCTTAAAGCCTTATCACGATGTCAATTATGTTGAACTTAAGATCACTTTGACTCGCTGCTGGAACATCCCATCTGCTGCTATTCACCAAAGGATATTATATTTTCAAATGTTTTTTTCATTATAATATTTTTTCATTTTTTTATTACACTAAAAAGCAAAAAAAAAACCTCCGACTCCAAACTCCAGCTTCGTATAAATATTTAAAATTAAAAAGGTGATTGAGAATACAGTAATAATTGTTTTTGAAAGTATTTTTATTTAAAATTATTTTCAATACCAAAATATTAAAATTTGAAAATATTAAAAAATTAATTTTAAAAAAGATAAAGTTATTTTAAGACGGTGACAATCACGTCACATTCATTGGCATTCCGGTTGCCCTCTAATAAAAATCTCCATCCTTAGCTAGTCACAGGTATTAGCATCAACGTGGCAGCAAAGCAATCTATATGCGCAGTACACCCCCGGCTCACGTTCTCACGCTCTACCCCTTTCACACTAAAAAAATCGCTTCTTCATCAATCTCCACTCTCTGTTTAGAAAACACGAAGCCCCAATTCTCTCTTTCAAACCCCTTGTTTTACACTTTGACTCCTCTGTTTAAGCAAAACAAACCCTAAAATTCATTCCTTTTAAATCGAAAAAACTTAAAAAATAAAATTCTGATCTCAAAATCACGTCTTTTTTTTTTTTTGCCTAAAAGTATAAATCAAAGCTTGAAATTTTGTAATTTTTGATTTATTAGCTTTGGACTTTAAGGTTTCTCAGATTCTACTTCAAAGTTGGAGTTTTTGGTTTTTAATTTTGTTTTTGTTATCTTTGAAGCGGATATTTTTTTTCTCGTCATATTAAAGCTGTTTTTAGTTTCGATCATTTCTACAACTACCACTGTACCTAACCCAGGCTCACCCTTAGAGTCTTTAAACTTTTTCTGTTAATAAGTCACCAAAACCTTCAATATTGCGTGTTTTCAACGAATTTGTCTAGTACCCAATTGTGAAAATCACATGAATATTTGAATTTCACAATCGAATGTCGGTAGAAAGATCAATTGAAGCATGGGAGGAGGTCCAAAGGCATGGCCAGGACTTCGCAGACCGGCTAGCTCAGGGCTTTACAGGCCTTATACAGTCACATATAACTTACCCACCTGCGTTTTCTTGGCCAAACCCTCCAAAATCGAAGCTTTTCGATGTGGAGTTTCCGGGACACGGTTTTAGTAAAGGGGATTTTAGGGTTTTGACTGATAATTCTGGGATAAATGGGTTTTCGGCGATTTTGGATGTTGGAAATAGGATTGGACAAGCTGGGGCTGATTTTGGTGCGGCTTTGAATGGGATGGTGCATCAGTTTTTTAGGAGATTGCCGGTGCCGTTTAAGCAGGATGAGACTGGGGGGGTTGGGGTGAGGATGGATGGTAAAAGGAATGAGGTGGGGTTGGGTTTGGAGGGAGAGTTGAGTTTGGTTAGTGAGAGGTTGAGGGATCTTGGGTTTGTGGAGGATAGTGGTGGTGGTGGTGGAGTGGACGGCTTGTTGGAAGAGGAGATTGGTGGGTTAAATTTGAAGGGTGTGGGATATCTTGGTAAACCACAGGTATGACTTTTAAATGCCATTTTGTTTAAGAATTTGGTTGTGTTTGTTTTGCTAGCGTGCAAAGTCCTTATTTCATTCATCAAACTGTAATTTATGTGTATTTTCTAATGCTATTGAAGGAATAGATTGCCTATTAGATTTTTAAATTACATTGTCCATTTAACTGTTTGCTGTGAAGTGATATTTTATCTTTTGAAACTCGGTTGGGAAAATTTCTTGGTTCTACAGATTTAGCGTGGAAAGTCCTTATTTCATTCAACAAACTGTAATTTATGTGTATTTTCTAATGCTATTGAAGGAATAGATTGCCTATTAGATTTTTAAATTAAATGGTCCATTTAACTGTTTGCTGTGAAGTGATATTTTATCTTTTGAAACTCGGTTGGGAAAATTTCTTGGTTCTACAGATTTATGGAGGATATGATTTGATTGATTTAGAAGTGCACAGGAATAGGATGTTACACAGTCTAGATAATAGTGACTTTTTTGGAAACAATTATGCTTTGGTAGCCATAGGACTTCCTGTTTGAGAAAGACCATGTCTTTTTAGAAGTATTGGCTGGTGCAAATTTGACAACAGTACAGTATTCAGTCTAGTTAGTAGTGCCTATCTGGAAACAACTGAACGTTTGAAGTTTATGCCATTTCATTTGATAACGTTTGTGTCTGAAACAAAGAAAAATGAATTACACCTGCCTCCTTTCTCCTTTGGCAGACATGCTTTGTTTTAGAAGCAGTTTGTCTAACAAATGCTGACTTGCTTTCCTTTTAAGGTCATTTGTGTTTGTTATATTCTCATTAATGATCTACTTTTGCTTTGTGCTGTATGTTTAACTTAAAGTTTCAAGCAACTTAAAAGGCTTTGAGAGGAGTATAATATCCTTGTGGTTTTTATTGTTTCTAAGTAGAACTTGTCCTTGGATAACGTGGTTGATCATACGTATAGAATTACCTGTTGGATGTGGTTTTGTAGCAAGGTCGCATTTGATGAAATCTAGTCAAATTATACGCAACTGAAGGAGTGCTTCTATGGTGTAACCTGTCATTGATTGCAGAATGTGTCAAAACACAATTTGCTTTGATGTTTAAATTTTGCATGATCTGAACAACATAAAGCAACCCTTGCAGAAGCCACTAAGTCTCACTGTTTCGTTTTTTATCATTATTGTGATTTTTTTTTTGTTTTCAGTTGATTCCTTTTAATCATCAACACATTGATTAAGAAGACATAATCTCACTAATTGGACCTTTATGTGGTTAATGCCCAAATTTTTTTGATGTACTGGTTTTTCTGTGCATTTCTCAACATATCATTTTTGATTTCCTTCTTCTTCTTCTTGTTTTTTTTTTCAATCTCTGTATGTTTCAGTTTGGTTCTTTTTTGCAACAAGGTAAAAGAATTGGTTGCATGCATCAAAATTGGTTGTGTTGTCTGATAATGTTCTTTCTATACATGCTTTCATTGTAGCAATTTATTCAAATAGGAGATTCTGCAGCCATAAGTGAAATGCATGGAAGACCGGGTGGGGTAATAATAAAAGGGCAATAACATGTGATGATTACATGTAACCCTATGTTCTTGGCTGGAGGTCAGTCCAGTTGAATTATCTTGATTGTGTTTGATATAGTAGTGTGAAGAGGGCAGTAACATGGAGCATGGTTCAGTTGAATCATTTTGTTTGTCTGTAGTTTTTTATCCTCTTTAATTTTTTATGGCCAAAAGAATTTTAAATACAGATGGACAGCAAAAGTTTCCCTGCATAGTATTTTTTTCCTGTTGCCCCTTTTGTGATCATAATTGAAGGCTATCAATTTGGCTTAAATTGTATTCCATTCGTGCAGTTTATTTGATGATTCATTTCCACTGAATGCAGGGGACCCTAAACATTACCTCAACTTATGACAGTAGAACTCACAACATTGAGAGTTCTTTGGTTGCAAGGGGAGATTTATGGAGAGTAGAGGCATCACATGGAAGTTCCATGTCAGAAAATGATAATTCATCTCTGTTCCTAGTCCAGCTTGGACCTGTGCTGATTGTGCGTGATTCAACCTTTCTTCTGCCTGTGCATCTGTCAAAGCAACACTTGCTTTGGTATGGCTATGATAGAAAGGTATGGCCAATTTTCTGTTTACCTTGCTGAAATGTGAAAATAGATGCAATTGTAGAACTGTGGAAAGAGATGCTCAAGCTTTTCAATATACTTTTCTAAACCTTCAATCAAACAAGGAAAAAACCTCATCTATCCAAGAAATGTATTTGCTCTTAAGCGTCAGATTTTTCCTGAAGCTTGAAAAGAAATGGCAATAGACTATAAAGATGTGAGCTTCAGTATCACTAAACATTAGTTGTTTGCTCAATCCTAGTTGTTTTATTGATCTCCAGCTATTCCTATTAATTGCATGTTGTTAGCTTTATGGCAACCTTTCTTCTGTACTTATTTTTGACGTTACAATTGTTGATTTTTGGTGCATATGCTGATATAGACTTCACCATCAATACCTATTATTTACCTTTTAGCTTCCATATCTTAAGATCTTCTGTTGTTGATCATGTTTTCCTGCCTTTATTTGATTTGTCTTTTTGTTTTTTTATACAGAACAGTTTATTGGAATCAGTTTTTTCCTTGCACTATACTAGAATCTGCATTTGGATGTCTTTTTATGATTGCTTTATGAAATTGTTCATCTCATGTTTTATTTTTCTTGTTTCTTTGTCAGAGTGGAATGCATTCTCTGTGTCCAGCTGTGTGGTCAAAGCATCGAAGGTGGTTGTTAATGTCAATGCTCTGTCTCAATCCTATAGCTTGTGTAAGTTAGAGCTCGTTTTAAGATATGAAAGGTATTTAAATCAGTTAATGTTCACTTATCACATCTTTTTAGAGGCTTAATCAAAGGTGTGGGTAGCCAAAAGCAATAGGCTGTATTCTTCATCTTGTAGAATCAATGAAGAAGTGTATACAGGAAGCATGATCCTTTTACTTTGAGTTACTGTTGTGGGATAGGATTGTGTTCCACACTTCTTTATGGTATGGTGCTTTAGGATTTTTTAGCTAGTATTCAACAGAATCAAAGTGCTCTCTTGTGTTCGGTTCTTTTTATTGGGGTTTTCGTCTCTAAATCCTTCCCATTCAAACAAATTTCCTTCTTTCATCCTCCCCTGAAAGTGCACTCTTGTCAGTGCTTGATGTTTCATAGTTGAATTTTATTTCTATGTAGTTGTTTCACTGTCATGAAAATCAACAAGTGTCAAGCCATTTCCCCTTCTTCAGATCTAGTACAATTTCCTTAGGGCAGGAAGTGGTGCAGGGCAGTGATATGGATGGAAGTTAACGCTCTATTTAACTAGGCTGAAATCCTAAATTCAGATTTAGTTTGAGTGATGGGGCAGGAGAGCTTGTTGAAATTATTTTCAAGTAAGAATATCAGAGCAGCCATGCCATCCTTCCTCCTGTCCTCAAGCACAAATCTCTTCCAAAATAGGTATCATTGCCTTTGCTGCTGCCTGGTGATCCTATTTAGTACAGAAGCAATAACCTCTGTAATGAAAGCATGAAGATAAGGATGCAGTTATTAGTGTCTTTTTGTAGCATTAAAATATGTTGAACTAATTTTTCACTTACTTACCTTTCCTTGATCTCTTTCAACATGCAGTCATTTGTGGATTTACAGTTTCCAAATGGGCAATTGACTTATGTATCTGGTGAGGGGCTGTCTACCAGTGCTTTTGTACCTCTTTGTGGAGGTCTTCTTCAAGCTCAAGGGCAATATCCTGGGGAAATGAGATTCAGCTTCTCTTGTAAGGTCAGGTTTTGAACTTGTCAGCCTGTACTTACGATTTCAAGATACATTAGCGGATTTCTCTGAGTTGATTTTAGTGTGATCTAAGGCCTGTTGTTCTGAATATTTATCAGAATAAGTGGGGAACACGAATCACACCGATGGTACAATGGCCTGACAAATCCTTTACATTAGGTTTTACACAATCTTTGGCATGGCGGAGATCTGGTCTTATGGTGAGGCCAGCTGCTCAGTTCAGGTAATGTTCTACATTCATATCATTTTCAATAAAATTATAATCTCTCTTTGTTTTTCCATGCAAGTGGAAGAGATGAGCAAAGTTGCTGTCTTATTAATCACTTTGGCCTTTGAACTCGAAAGTGCTTCCGTAATTTGTGAAAAAGAACATGGTTTATCAGGCTGATTCTTCTATTTATATTAATTACTTCTGCTTGCAGAGCTCTCCAAGTTCCTTGTAAAATGTTAATTTAAGTTATCCTGTGGTTCCTTTTGTACCCTGGTCTGGTTATATGTAATTCTGGACCAATCTACAAAAACCAGGAAACTCAATGAACTAGCCATTAAAAAAGGAAAAAAAGGTGGAATAAAGGAATAGAAAAACATAAATAGTAAATCCTGAATTACCTGCATTGGTGACTGCAGATGCAGCAGTGAAGAACAAACAAAAAAAGAAAAAACATTGGTTACTCTGTGTTTAAGACTACCATTTGTGCTCTAATTATGCCTTCACTTCTGAATGTTAGCATATCTGTTGCATTGGGATCATTGTGATGCCATGTTACACTTAAACTGCACTATAGTTTTCCTTCAAAACTGAGAAAATTTCATTAAGAAAATGAATATTGCAAAGATATAACTGAATACTGGTTGTCATCCAAAAAATAGTATACTGAAGCCAGAAAAAAAGTAGAAAATATTTCAGAATGTGGTGTTTGAGATTGTGGTAGCGGTTGTGGTTCAAAGTGTTTTTTGTTCAAAAATGCATTAAAATAATGTTTTTTTTAAATTATTTTTAATATCAGCACATCAAAATGATGTGAATATATATATATATATATAAAATATAATTTTTAGCAAATAACAAAAATTTTAAAATTTGAGGGAATGTGGTTTGCACCGCGTTCTCAAACAGACTCTAATCCCCACTGTGCTTGTTCTGTTACATTTACTTAAACTCACTGACAGTGCAACTATCATTTTCCTGCTTGTAAAGTGGCATCAGATGACCATGGTCAATAGGAAACAATCTGCACATTACTTGTGTGCTCCTTTTAGTTATCCACAGATTTCCTCTGAAGTTGGTCCATTGGGTCCATAGTTTACCCATCAGAAACCAGGGTCAGTTTGCATTTCTTGATGCCGCCAAATGAAAGCTGGACCTATTTTTTTTTCCTGTGGTTAATCTCAGTTACTTGTTTTAACCAGTGTTGCTCCACTATAAACAATTAAGTGGCCATTGGAGAACATGATTGTTCTATTGGGCCATCACAGCCTGCCTTTAATTATCTTATTGATACGTCTTGGGCGTGATTGTATCCTGATATCAGTTATCTCATGCTTTTGGCAAAAGCATGAATAATTATATTGGTGAAACAAAGTAGTTCTTGTTGGGGGTAAAATATACATGCCAGTTATGATTTGAATATGTGGTCCTCCTATGTTTGCAGAACCTGTTTTTCCTTGCCTTGCCTTATACTTTGGTGTATTCACTTCACTCTTATTGTGCTTACTCTCAAGCAAAAGTTTCAGCTTCTATGGTACTGTAAGTAAATATAATTACCTTTTCTACTTTTAATGACGTCTTGTCAGTTTGTGCCCCACTTTGGGCGGAAGCAATCCTGGGTTGCATGCAGAACTGATTCATTCAGTGAATGACCATGTGAATCTGATATGTGGCTGTGCTGCGACAACACACCCTTCTGCATTTGCATCGCTATCAGTAAGTTGTAATGTTGCATTATCTGGTGCTGGTCTCTATTTTCTTATCTTGATTATACATCTCTGCTTGGTAGGATCTTTAGTTTCTTGGTCATCTTTTACTTTGTCAGCTAACAGGATGGGCCCCAGGTGCACAGGAAGTTTGCACCTGGTCCTCTTCATGAAAATCAGGATAAAAAAATATCAAAATGTTGAAAACAAAAAGTAAAACAGAGAGATACGTCAAATTATCTTCATTGTAACTGAAAGAATCTGAAGATGCACAGGTTTAATCCCATGCACCCTTCATGCCATAGGAAATATTCCAATTCTTTTCCAACCCATTAATCCACATTGAAATGAAGAGGTACAACTTGCTAGTTCAACTTTCATTGATGCGTGTGCACAAGTTTAAATGCTGGAACTTCCTAACAATGAATTGGAAGACAATCCATCAATTCACCATCCTGTTTGAGAAAACTAAATCACAAAAAGTTCACCAAAATAATTTGAGAAAACCAATGTAGACAATGGATGCCAAACCATTGGAATTCTTAATGATGGGGTTATCCAGTTCCGGTCTGTCCTATCATCATCATTCACAATGTTTCCTACTGGAGCTATGTTGTGTTGTGGAGATGCATCTAGGATTGTATTTCTTTGCCCAGAGTCCTGATATGCATGAAAATCATGTGTTTTGAAATAACAGGGTGCAACTTTTGACCATAATGAAAATTCTGGTTGATATTTGCTTTGAACTTTCCCCTAAGCTACTCAAAACTTCTACCTTCAGAAGACAATCAATCTGAAGTCAACTCCTAAGTGAAACTTCAGGCTGATACATGTAATATTTTGAAAATATTGGGCAATTGGGTCACAAACTGAAATGAGAGCGAGAAAGTTAAGGAAATATTTGGGAAATTCTTACATGAGGAGGCCACTAATGTCAATAATCTTCACCCGTCCTAAAATTTCTCGTATACAGATACTTTGTGAGGACAACAATTGAACCCTTTTTGCAATCATGAATTGCCCTAGCTTATCAAATCATCATTTTGAATTTCATATGGCAAATCATCATTTCTGAAATTTAGACATTGATGGTAGGGGGCAGTGTTATTCATCATTGTCTAACATCCATTTCTTTTATGTGGCCCTTTCGCAGATTGGAAGGTCTAAGTGGAATGGTAATGTTGGGAGCTCAGGATTTGTTCTGGGACTCGATGCTCCACTCTCCAATGTAGGCCATCCTTCCTTTTCTGTTCAGATAAATAGCGGTATTGAGTTTTGATTGTTTTGCCCCGCTTTCATGCTAGTTGAAGTGTAAATAGTCACTACGCTTTTAATCATATCAAACCACGTTGTATATCCGACTGTTTTTCATCAATCATAGTATACCCTTCTACCCTCCTGTACTTGCATGTGTTTAGTGTATTTGTAGTTCTCTCAAAATAAATAAATGAATAAATAAATAACCGAAGGACTTAATGTATATTTTGATTTCGCAAAAAATAAAATAAAAATAACCGACCTGTTCAGATGATGATGGTCAGCCAGAGAGGAAAAAGACGAGGACGACGATTCGGGAATATACTGAAATTTTTCATCCGACTCTGGCTGTGACCCTGAATTGAATTATCTGTGGGAGTTGTCTAATTATTAATTTAAATAAATAAATTAATTAAGGGAGGTGGTGTGCGAATGATACTATTCATTTTATCATGACTAAAATAATCACATAAAGACGAACCGTAAAATACAAACCATAACAATTCATTTGAACTTCAATAAATCAAACTTAAAGGATACATAATTTAGTCATGATATAATATACAAGGTTGATCTGGTTTTATTTATTTTTAATTAGTATTTAATTTTTATTTTTTAATTAGAAATTAGGTTTTATGTTTTATTTTGAGTTATTTTTTTATTATATTTTTAAAATTTTATGACTTAGATTACGAGTTTTATGAGTTAATTTGTTTTAATATGAGTTATTTTATTGTGTTTTTTTATTTTTTTAAATTTTATTTATAATAAAAGAATTATAATTTATTTTGATTGGTTTCATATGAGGTTATTTTAATTTTATTATTCGAGTGGTGAGTTGGTAGGGTAACAAAGATTATCCAATGTTATTTTGTTTGTTTGTTTTATATGAGGTTATTTTAGTTTAATAACCCATAATATGAGTTTGATTAGTTAATTTTAATTGACTTGGATAATTTTTTTTATGTTTTTTTAATTGATATTTTTAATAATTTATTTTAATTTATTTTTTATAAGGTTACACTATTTTTAAGACTTAGACTAGATTTAAGTTGTAAATTTAACAAATTAACTCAAGTTTTTTTTTTACATTATATTTAATTAATTTTTCTCATTTGTTTTTTTTTTTAAATTAGATTGATTAAAACTTGAGATTTATAATTTGTTTTGATTTGTTTGATAAGGGATTATCATGATTTTATGATTTTAGGTGATAAATTTAAAAGTTTATTAGGTTGATTTGAATTTATTTAATATATTATAATTTTAATATTTTAAAAAAATATTATTATATTGAATTTTTTAGTTAAATTAAATTATAATTTTACTAATTATTTAAATTATCTTTAAATCTTTTAAGTTAATTAGATTATATTACATCACTTCTAATATATATATATATATATTTGTTTACTGTAAAAAAATTAACAATAATTAAATATTTTTTTTATCACGGATAAAATTTTATGACATGGTCAGCATTAGGCATGCCAATAATCTAGTTAATTCCGGTTGAGAAAAGGTAGTAGTAGTTCACAAGTGAAAGCCAGCAAGAACTGGAACAGCCAGGAGGGGCTGCATTGTGGGACCTTTCAATGGTATATTTGAAGAGGAAACGCAATACAATGCGATTTGGTGTCACCTGCTGTGTGTTTTACACACTTAAATTAAAAAAAAAAAGAAGTGGAAAATGCTAATCATGCACGTATGAAGAAGCCAGAAAATCAAGAAACAGAAATAAATTTGTGGTTTCTTTACGCATTGAGTAAGACTCCTCTACAAGCAGGTCATGGAGGGGATGGGAATTTAAAACGGTGGTTGTCCATATTTCACTCTTTTTTTTTTTTTTAATTTTCAGCAAAGAAAATAAGAAATGCCAAAACTCCAATACCAAGACCAAGTTATCTGAAAAGCTGTAGTAATAAATGTCTTTGATGATATGTGGAAGATCCAACTTTAAGATTTGATCGACATTAAAAGATTTTAATATATGTTTTTAATTTGAGAGTAATTTTTTGTTGTCGTAGAAATCTATAAAAAATTTAGTAAAATTTTGTTTGTATTTAAAATATCGTAAATGATCATCTATTATTAATTTACTCAATCAACCCATCATTGTAAAGTTCTATAATTCCATATCTTATTTCAATCATTAATATTCAACACCTCATACAATCCACATACACATCTTACGAGTAAGTTGAATATGAACATAGTTTATAAATCATGCCATAAAATTTAAAAGAAAAAGGAATACTAACATTTAGAGAGAATATTTGCAATATAATAAGTGTTTTTAAATATTTCAAAAGGGTTAATTACAAGATAACTAATATGTAATATCCTAAGCTAAACTTTTATAAATATATCAATGTTTACTCAAAAGTATATTATATAAACGCGTTAATTTTATTATGCGTAAGTTAAATATTTACATAAGCTTAACAAGGTAGAATCTCTCTGGATATTTAATGGGCCTATTACATAAATAAACATACCATTATATATATATATATGTGTGTGTGTGTGTGTCGCGTGTGCATGCTTATGTGATGTATACAGATAAAGTATAATTTTTTTTATCAGATTCATAAGAATTCTAACAATCAACTTATATTTTGCTTGTAAATCATTTAAACTTAATTAACACTAATTTTCATATCCATAATTTGAATGCTCTTATTTACTTGTATGTATCGGTGACTTTGCAAAGTCCAACCTGGGTATTTTTAGGCAATTATATTTAATAATTTTCCAGGTCATTCAAACATTGATATCTTTTACAAATTGAGTCTTATCAATCATTCATGGGCATCCCAATACGTAATATCATTAGCCAAAGTTACTTTTGTAATTCATTTCTCGGCAATCCTATTATGGATGCCATTAGCTGTAGCTAATCTTGTAAATTCATTTCCTAACGATCCTATCATGGATTCTATCAGCCATAACTAATCTTGCAATTCATTTCCCGGCATTCCTATCATAGATGCCATTAACTGTAGCTAATCTTGTAAATATATTGGACTTTATTTATAGTGAACATGGTATTTATTGTAATTGCAATTACTAGAAGAACTTTAAATTACATAAGTGCAAATAAAAGAGAAAATCATGCACCTACTTTGCCTATTTGTGACCTCTCATAACAAAAGATTCAATCCTAGTCGTTTCTCCTGAATCACAAGGAAGTTTTTGGTTATGATTCCTTCCAGCAGATTATTATAGAGAATCCATAACCATTCATTACATATATGTTACTTTGTATGCATGTTCATTTCCTTATAATAATGTACATACATATATCATGCATATTCTCAAAGTTAGTGTCTCAATGTACATGTGTTTGCATGACTCAGTTCTTTTATATCCTGACATATAGTATTTATTTGAAAGTTTAATTATTACTATCTAACTTTGAACTGTTGCTATCTAGACACTAAACTAATACTGTACTGTCTAACTATTACTTTTCATTCGTTACTATCTTAAATACTTATCATATTTTTGATGATATTTAGAGTTCTAAAACTCTATTTTAAGTGAGATTGATCTCGTTGGAAAGTTAAGACACGAGACAACAAGTTCTTAAGGAAGGAGAACCTAGTTCTGCCTCTAAAATAATCAAAATTGCTGATGAATTAATCAATCCCATTACCCTATAGAATCAGTCAAGACTCAGTCTTAGTTAGTAACCCATAACTGGAGTTTAATAGCTCCAAATTAAGAAGACTAGTTTCTTTGGTTAGCTAACATCTAAATCTATAATTTATATGAGGGAATGCGATCCTAATTCTTTCATTCTTCTACTTGAAATCTCACTAAAAGTTAGGAGACAATACTTTCATAAACTATGTTTTTTGGGTAAATTATTTTGATTTCACGCCCCCATCACATACCACATATGATTAACTTCATTTTAATAACAAATTCCTTTTTTTCTAATTCATGTCTAAGAACCCTAACATATAATTCAATATCAAGGCAATAATTATGCTAACCTATAATTCAATATCAAGACATTAATTCATTATCGAATTTGAAATGAATTTTAAAATCATGTTTAGAACACCTTACCCGATATGAATTAAAATTTTGATTTTCAACCACTTGAAGATTTTTAACTCCCTCTCTTTTCTAATGACAGTTGACCTTCTTTTTTTTTTCCTCTTCTTATTCAATTTTCTTGTTAATCCCTTGCTCACAAGTGTTCATTCTATCTATAAATCCTTAATGTTGGATAAGTTCTAAAATGTTTGGTGTTTCTCTCTTGATTTTGCAAGAATGAATATAAAACTTTCTATTTTCTTTCCTTATGAATGTTGTAGATTTTTGGCAAGAAGAAGAGTATTTATACTCTATAATTTTTTTTATTTGCATTTACATCTCATTTTCTTTAAGTGTATTATTCTCTTCAATTAAATCCAATCCTTAACATTATCGGGTTTATTTATAATGTCTTGAATTATTTCATCTAGAAATTTATATTAAAAAATTTATAAATTTTTATTTTTATTTAATCATATTCATGAATTTTTTTTTAATTTTTATTTCTTATGTAGTTAGTTTGCAATTTAAGTAACTTTAATTATATATTTTTTTCCCCGAAGATTACAATTTGGTTAACAGGAGGATATCCTTACAGTTGAATAAAAAACAAAAGAAGGAAGAAGGATTAGAGATTGTGTTTCACTTAAAAATATTTTCTTCCTTTAGTGTTTTCAGAGTTTGGTCATGTTTTTCAACCAACAAAAATTACAATACCCATCTAGTATATTTTGAGAAATGTTTTTAAATTATTTTGAATATTGATTCTAAAATTTAAACTTAATATATAAACAAATTACAAAATGCATAACAAAAAGGAGTAAATTATAGTTTAGTGCCTCTATTTAATAAATATTTAATAGATCCTTGTCTTTCATATATGTTTTTGACTTAGGTAGTATGTTGAAAATATAGTAACCATTACTTTTTAAAATATTTTTTATTTAAAAATTCATTAAAATAATATATATATTTTTTTATTTTTGAAAATTTATTTTTGACACAACACAGCATAACAATCCAAACTTGTAAAAAAATTAATTTATAAAAACCAAAATTCAAAAATTCTCAAAAATGTTTTTTAAAGGCAAACACTCTTAACTATTAATTTTTGCTAATGATATATAGCCGAAACCAGTTTTTCATTAATTTTTGTGATTGACTTGATGGTAAAATATAGTCAAGATTAATTAATTATTTTTCAAACAAAATGGACTAAATTATTTGTTTCTTAAATATATAGGGGCTAAACAGTAATTTACTTAGGTCTTGCTACACGTGGCAAAGTATTTCGACTTTGTATGCTCAAAAGTCAAAACCCAAGTGGACAAAATGACCGTGGAAGTGTTCATCTTGATAGTTTGCTTCTTTGCCCAAAGTTTCTTAACTTATTATTATCTTACCATTTCAACCGGGATGAAATGAGAAATTTAATGGTATTCAGATATTAATAACTTATTATTTTGAGTTTATTTCGAAAAAAAAAACATATACAAGTAGAGAACAGAGACTTTTTATTATTTTTGATGGATAATAAATTTTATTTTTGCTCTTTCACCGGCTTAATAAACTACAAAAAATAACTAATAAAATATGAGTAATTACTATATGATTTATTACTCTCTTTGCATCATAAACTTTTTTAAGATGTATCTATAACTATGTTGTAATGTCATTCTCAAAAATAAAATAAAAATATAACTATGTTGCAATACCATTGAAATTAGGATGAAATGAAAAATTTTATATTGCTAGGGATTAAGTGTTTAATTAGTTATTATCTTGAGTTTGTCTTGAAAAAAAAATATAAGTAGAAAAGAAAAATTTTATATGAAAATATTTTTATTATTTTTTATGAGTCATAAATTTTATTCTCTCTTACTTGTGTCAACTACAAGAAATAACTAATAAAAAATGAGTAATTACTCTTTATATCATAAACTTTTTTAAGATGGAACTATAACTATGTAGCGACATCATTTTTAAAAAAAAATGTATTTTGCAATATCTAGAGCAGTTTTTGCTATGAAACCGAAGAAAATTAGTATAAGATTATAAAAACAGGTAAACGCTTTATATATAAAATTAATAAATTGAAAAACATGATTTATTTGCAAATCATTAAATTAGGTTGGTTTCTATGCTCATTAAATTAGGCAAAATCAGCTCTTATTCTTATATTTTATTCTAGTTTTCAATCTATCCTTACAAGTCTATCTTATTCTCTAATCAGATTTTATTTTAGATATTTTCATTGATATAGATAAAAATTTCCTAATGAAAAACTCAAATCTAATCTAATTCATTAAAAAAAATAATCACGAAAAAAGAAATTTTGTTAACCAATATGAAAATTTAGTTTTTGCTTTTTCAAAATTATTTCTTAAAGAATTAGATGGAAGTTTGATTCTCCAATAAGGGGAAGTGATATCAATTTTCACAGAAATATTAACTAGAAGAATATATTGAAAAATACTCTAAAATATGAGGATATAATAATGAAGTTAACTAGATTTATATAAACTAACTAGACCTAAAACACAAGGATAAGTTAAGTAATTCCCTTTAAGTTTGATAGTGTATTAAAAAGAATACTATCATGATCCAAATCTTAGGTTCATGATTGGCGATGTAGGAGAGGTGCTAGCAGGACACCCACTTATACGAAACTTCAGAATAAATATATCAAAAGAACAAGTTATTTAAAAATATATAACATTTCATAATCTTTTAAAATATTATATTATTCAAAACTAATAAAACCAAAAGATAGTTCAAAATTTCTTATCAGTAATTAAAATAAAAATAATAATTTATAATACTCATTAGATTGTCAAAATCCAAATTTAATTAAAACAGAGTAATAATGAAGCATCTAATATATCAAATCAAAACTAAAAGGAAAGTTTCATGAAACATACAAAGCATACCGACCACAATTGAAGTAGGAATACTAAACAAAGTTCACTTGTTAACATAAACTAATAATTTGAAATAATATAAAAGACAAGGGGTGAGTTTTACAAACTAAGTGGAAAAATAATATTTAATATATGCTTTATATATCAATAGTTTGGAAGTCGATTTATCTTGATATACAAATATATACTAAGCATATTATCATAAAGTAGTGGAATATATATTAGAGATTAGATGACACTTGAAAGTGATCATTGTGGAAGGATCAGTCGCCACATACCAGTACCTTTTTCACCAGCTAGATATACAAAATACTATATGTATATAGACTAATTACTCTCTGTTAGCATGAAGTTATTAACAAGTTTTATATCACTGTATAATAGATATTTTTATAATTATCAAATCAATTATTTTTCAAATCTTAAATGCCATAGTTAGTCTAGGTTACTGTTTAACTGTCTTTAACTTATTAAGATCAACCTCTATTCCATTTTTAAACACTACATTTTCTAAAATCCAACACTCTTTAATTAAAACTTATTTTTTTGAGAACTTTTCTATAAAATTATAAAACTAATGATCTCTTAGAGTTTGAGGCACCAATCTCAAAAGTTATTTTTATGTTTCCCTTGACTCCTCAAAATACCTATAATAAACTTATTAATAAATAGCCTAAAAAACTTGTTTATCATATCTATAAGGGTTGTTGGTGCATTTATTTACTCAAAAGACAACACTAAAAACTTGTAGTGCCTATAATAAGTTCTATAAATAGTTTTATGAACATTTTCCTTTCTAATCATCAACTGATGATATCTTAATTGTAAATCAATCTTTTAGAATCATTGAGCTCCTTGTAACTAATCAAAAAGTTCATGAATGAAAGAGGGTGAGTATCTATTCTTAATGGCAACCTTCTCCAATTGCTTATAGTCTATACACATCCTCATCAAACAATCCTTCTTCCTTGTAAATAAAATAGGTGCTCCCCGTGGAAACATACTCGGATAGATAAATCCTTTATTTAACAAATCTTAAATATACTCCTTCAACTCTTTTAATTCCACTAGCGTTATCCCATAAGATGCCATCAAAATTAGTTTTGTACTAGAAACTAGATCAATACAGAATTCTATCTCCCTTCTCGGAGGTAGCCCAGGTAAGTCATTAGATAAAACATTGATGAATTCATTAATTATTGATACTTGTTTCATCTTCGGAACCTCCATGCTCATATCCTGCATGTAAGCCAAAAAATCTTATATACCCTTCTGTACCATCTTTCTCGTGATGGTTGAGAGAATACGCTGATATAGATAAGTATCTCCATGTAAAGCAAACTTTGTCTCCTCATCAAGCTTGAAAATCATTATTTTATTCCAAAAAACAATTATGGCAAGAGCCTCGAAAACCAATCCATATCTAGTATCACATTAAAACCTACTATTTCTAGAATCACCTTAAAGCTTTATACCTTGAACCTTAACCTCATAATCAATATAAACATATTCCCTAAACAAAACCTCATTCGTAGAGGGTAGCCACACATAAAGGACTCTCTAACAAATTGGATTGTTTACTAAATTTCAAAGTAAAATATGATGAAATGAAAGAATGAGTTCATTCGTGTCAGAAAACTTTAGCTTTAAAAGAACATATAACCATACAAGAATGTTGGATGCCTGGGCATCTTACTAAGTAAGGGCGAAAACTCGTGGCTATCTTTGACCCACAGACACAAAACCTCTACCACCTGCTTCATGGCCAAGTTGGTCACGACCACCCTGAAACACATAATGGCTAGCTAACTAAGTCTAAGCAGAAGATGCAACCAATGCAAATGCATCGGGTATGGACAAATACCTGTTTGAAAAATCTTTCAATTAGTGATCAGTCTGTCCGTAATTGAACAAACTTATGTTTGCCTATAACAAACTATGTCATAATGCCTTAATCCACAAGATTGACACAAATGCTTCCCATATGAACCTTGTAGTGTTGATTGAATAGTATCATGACTCCGAATCCAATGAACTCCACTCGTCCCATGTCTTTCGGCAACAACACGGATGGGCTGGCTTTTGAACCGTATTATGCATGGCTGACTTGAACCTGCAGTGACTTTACCCCTTTCTGACAGGAGCTCAACCCTCAACCGAAGAAATGAAGGAGAACAAAGTGTAAATTACTACTGCAATTGGGTTCAGGAAAAATGAACTACCTAGGAACCCAGAATCTGTAGAAACAAAATGATGGTTTGTTACAGTTTCCAATGGTATAAACAATGTCTTTTAGTTTCAAGAAGCTTTTATTAGGTTTAACATTCAACATAAGAAAGGCTATGAATGTATTGCAATATTCAAGATTTATAACTTTCAAAATGTGAAAAAAAGGATAAATAAGAAATACCTCAAATACGCCAAGTTTCTGATTTTACAGACTCGAGCAACCAGGTTAAGGAAACTGTGAGCGGCAGCTTGTGATCATGAGGAATAATGCGAGCCCCGACTTGCCTCCGAGCTTATACGTTGTCTTTAGCAACCAGGCTAGAAAGATCACCCATGCTAGAGAAAGGGGTCTTATTCTATTTCTGGGTTATTCTTCGATTCATACTTTTTTCTCTCTTCAAAAAATAAGAAAAAATATAATAATAAAAAGAAGATGCTAGAGCGCCAAGAAAATAACAAAAAGGTAATTGAGGAGGTTTAAAAATATAAAAATTAAAATTTGATAATATTTTGTTGACTAATAAAAGCTTTATTGATAAATAAAATTTAATTTCAAAAAGAAAAATCTAAAACCAGATGTTTAAAACTTCAATTAAATGTTATTGAAAGTTTAATTGAATTTATGAAAGGTTTGGTTGCAAGAAAAATCAATTTTGATGTTAATTTAGGCTGCAATTAAAAAAAATTAAAGTTCTAGGGTCAAAATATAATTTTTGAGAGTTAATTTGGTCAAATCACTAGCTTAATTGCATAAATATTAAAGTTTGATGGAAATTAAAGACTTAATTAAAGAAATCTGAAACTAATAATCAAAATAACAAATGCACATAAATAGAGAGGCTATAATTAAACTGAATTAGGGACCGAATTAAAAAAATTGAAGTTTATTGATCAATTAAAGGTCAAATTGCATAAATTCAAGACCAACAATCAAAGTGAAAAATGCAGCTAACTTCAGGGCCGCTAATTGATTTTTGGCAGAGATACAATTACATTGATTTTTAAATCAAAATTGTAATTTAAGACTTAATTGAACAAATTACAAATTAAAGATTGATTTGGACTTTGATATAAGTTTGGTGCCTTTTTTATTTAAATGAAACAGTGTGTTTTGGCTAAAATGACGCCATTTCATACATTATTCATAAAAAAAGCCTAAATTGGTGCTGTTTTGAACAACATTCTAACCTTTCTTCTTCCACCACCTTTTCTTTCAAAAAGACGCTGACCAAAAACCCTACTTGCCCAAAGCTTTTCACATGTTAAAGAAAAGAGTGGAGGGGTGTCCTTAGGGTGGTGGGGGGCAGCCGAACAGTGGCCACCCTTTTTTCACCTATAAATACAAGGGAGACAAGGGAGAAAGGGAGGAGGAAAAAAAATAGAAATAAAAAGAAAAAGAAAAAGAGGAAGAATGGTTTGAAGATCAAAAGAAAAAAGAGAGGCAGAAAGAAAAGAAAAGAAAAGAAAAGGAAGAGCAAAAGAGAGTGGAAGGCCGAAAAGAAAAAAAAGAAGTAGAATAGACAAAAAAAAGAAGGAAGAAGAGAGAAAGAAAAACAGAGTAGGAAAAAAAGAAAAAAAAAATAGGGGGGAAGAAGACGGACCACCATCTAGAACCATCGCCACCGTTGGCCATCACTGATGACTGAGGCTGTGTTTCACTTTTGCTGGTAAACCCTTTACCCATTTTCTTTTGCTTTCATTTCTTCCCTCGCCATGCAAAACTTGCATATCTCTACCTGCAAGGTGAAGTTGGTTATTGTGCTCATGCACAATAACCAGGTGATGGGGGCTAGGCTAAGCTTAACCCATGGATCTTGGGCTAAGTCCAGTTCATCCCAACAATGGTAGGCTAAGTCTGGCCCAACAAAAAAATAAAAATAAAAATAAAATATATATTTACAATTTTGTGATTTTCACATGTTTTGTTTTATGCTATTTTGATTAATACTGGTATGTATTTTATGTTGTAAAAATATAAATTTAGGTATTAAAATATCTAATTTTTGTTAAAACTTTCAAAATACAAAACACATTGAAAAAAAAAGAAAAAAAATATTTTTATGCATACAACCAAGTGTCTCAAAGCTAAAAATTCATATTGTGTTTTTCATGCACTAAAAACAATGTTTTAGCATGTATTTTGGCTTTAAAAACTAGTTTATTAAAGTCAAGAGAACATTGTCCAAAATTTAAAAAACAACAAAAAATTTATTTTGTTTCTCTTTTAGATTATAGGGTATGATTACACATAATACATATTTCAGATATTAATTTTTTTTTTCAGATGCTAGAACAATTAGGTTTTACCTCATTAAGATAAAAATCTTCTTATTAAGAAAGACTTTTTTTAAATTTTAGACATACAGGAGCAATGACTATAAAACACAACAAAACCTTATATTTTATCAAACAACACAATAATGCAACTTACCTTATATAGGACGTAGTTGAGGTGTCAATACCTTTCCTTTACGCAACTAGTCTCCGTATCTATCTCTAGGACTAGTTAGAATTTCTAATAACTAAAATACTAGATATTAACTCCTATTTTATATTTTACTAATAAAAAATAAGAATTTATTATCTTTCTAATTTAACAGATAGAAGTATACTATACATAATTACCTTGAAGGTTGATGATCACCATGATGCTCTATATGTGCTGCAAAAAGTATTAAGGGCGCAATAACTATTGGAGTAGTCTTAATGAAATCGAAATTCAGGTTTCTGTTAGGGGTAAACAAAAAAAATAAAAAAACATATTAAACCAAAAAAACCAAAAAAAATAACAAAAAAAAATCAAAACATGAAAAAAAACCAATTAAATAAATTAAAATATATTTTTTAAAAAATTGTTTCAATTCAGTTAAGTTTCAACAACTCGAATCCATAAAACTAAACATAATTGAACCGATTCAGTTTAAATTAAGGGGTACTATAAATAAAAAATGCTTTCTAATTTGTAACCCTAGAGCAGCATCGCCCAACACCCCCTCCTAGCCCTCACACTCACAACTCTTAGTCTCTCTAGCTCCCCAAGTCACCATCGGCCATCGCTATACACTTAGATGACCAACAACTCTCAGTCTCTCACTCTCTCTAGCTCCCCAAGTCACCATCGACCATTGCTACACACTCAGATGACCATTGACTAGATCAAATCATTTGCAAACAGACCGCCCCCTTCTCAGCCCTTGCAATTCTTAGTATCTTAGTCTGTCAAGCTCCCCAAGTCATCATTGGCCATCGTTACACACTCAAAGTCTCAGATGGCCATTGGCTAGATTAAATCATCTGCAAACAGACCGACAGTAAAGTGGTCTCAAGGTGCACCTTAAACGTTTATTTGTTCAATTTGCATCTTCAAACCTTTAACTCTCACTCTCTTAGGCTCCCCAACTCTGAGACCGCCCCCCTCTCAGCCCTCACAACTCTCACTCTCTCAAGCTCCCCAAGTCCCCATCGGCCATCTAGTAGATCTTCAATTTGCATCTTCAGATCTAACAAATCAGCCACCCCCAGTCTAGATCTAGCAAACCATCTTCAACTGCTTAAACTTAAATGGGTTGTATGAATTGAAAATTGAATGGAAATCAAGTCAAACCGAATAGAACTGAAACCAGTAGGTTAAAACCGAAACCAAAGTAAAACTAATTAGCTTGAACTGATTTTTTTTTTATAAAAAAAATTAGTTTAGTTAGTTTTATAAGTAAAACTAATTATCTGAACAGGCTTCTCAACCAAGTTTCTCATCACTATACCCCCAACCAGGTTTCTCATCACTATACCCCCAAATACGAATCCTGATGCTAGCAATCCTAAAAGCATAAGAAAGGAATAGCTTGACCAAAAGAATTCACAGCCAAACCTAATTGCTATATTGCGCATCGATTGTTGTGCTTTCTGACGGACATTTCTGCTAGAAATACCCCACCATCTCAACAGCTTCTTCATAAAATATAGTCTAATATGTCCTAGTGTTTGGAATAGAAACATCAAGAACATGAATGAAAAGTAAGATAACCAAGTTGGAAATGTGAAAAAACTAACCAAAAGATTGAACTAAATTCATCAATAGTACCACAAATAAAGCAAGAAAGTTGAGAGTTGAAAGGAAATTCAGTATAGCTTCTTGAAGGAGAATTAACCACTTCAGACACATCAACATACTCTTTGTTCTACTTATTAGTGCCAACAAACCCATCTTTGCTTGATTTTGCATACAACATTTTAGTGCATCACAAAGACTTCAGTGAGTCCATTGCAAGTTGGAAGTTGGAACATCATCATGATCATTTTCTTGGAGTTTTGATTCATCCATTGCAATAATTAATTTGCAAAGAGAGAAGTTGGACTAAAGGGTACGCAATAGGGAGAAGTAATATGGTGTTGGGACATTCAAGTATTGAAACACATATTAATTTATATGGTTCGACAACTTGCTTACTCCATGGAGCTACTGACTTGTATTAATCTTATTTAAAAACAATATAAACAATAAAACAAGGAAGAAGAGAAAAATCTTCTCTACTCAACTCAACTCAACTCTCTTTAGCTCTCCTTTTGTGTTTCTCTCTATGTTTCACACACACACACACACACATATATATACACACAAAATGAGAGGGAAGGGGCATAAATCATGCTATGATTTTTGCCACCATTTGTGTCCTCTACCATATGCAAAGTGGGAGGTTAGGTATTCCCACTTGCATATAGTGGGACATTGTTTTCTCTCCATTAACAATCTCCCACTTGAAGACAAACAATGTAATTATCTTTTATCCTTGAAGACCAATAAAAGTTTTACACAACTTTAGTTTATCAAGTGTAACTCTTTTGGTTAATATGTCAGCTGGATTCTAGCTTCCACAGACCTTTTCTAGCAATGATTGCTCATCGTCTAACAATTATCGGATGGAGTGATATTTGATTTGAATGTGCTTAGTCCTAGAGTTAAATGCTGGATTCTTGACAAGGAAGATTGCATTGTGACTGTCACTATACAAAGTACCCTTTCCATTCATCTTGCCTAATTCTTTTAGGAAACTTTGTAGTCATACTATCTCTTTTGTAAATTTTGAGACTGCAACATATTCAGCTTTTGTTGTTGAAAGAGCGACTATCTTTTACAAGGTAGAACTCTAAGAAACAACAATGCCTCATAGAGTGTATATATATCTTATAGTACTCTTTTTGTTATCAACATCTCTTGCTAGATCAGCGTCTACAAAACCTTCAAGTTTTAACCACCAGTTGTGAAAGTAAAACATGTCTCCAATGAACCTTTTAAGTACCTCATGATCCATTTCACTGCCTCCCAATGTTGCTTTCCAGGATTGCTCATATATCAGTTTACAACTCCTACTGCATGAGCCATATCTAGTTTGGTATAGACTATAACATATATTAAAGAACCGATAGTAGAGGCGTATGTAATCTTATCCATGTATCCATATTCTAGCTTAGTTTTTGGTAACTAGTCTCTGTTGAGCTTGAAACGATTCCCTATAGGTATACTTACTGGTTTAACATTATTTATATTAAACCTGCTGAGAACCTTCTTGACATACTGTTTGTGAAAGCTTTAGTATGCCTTTATCTTTATTTCTGATGATTCTCATGCTAAGTATTTGTTTAACAACTCTTAGATCTTTCATTTCAAACTGTTTTGACAATTATTGTTTCAGCTTGTCAATCTCTTCCATGCTGGATTCTACAATCAACATATCATCCACATACAATAGTAGAATGATATAAGAGTTGTCAAAATATTTGACATAGCAACAATGATCAGCCTGGTATTTTGTGTATCCTGAACTACACATGAAGTTGTCAAACTTCTTGTACCACCATCTTGGAGCTTGCTTCAAATCACATAAGCTTTTTTTTAGCTTACAAACTTGGTTCTCCTTTCCTTGTATTCCAAACCCCTCTAGTTGTTGCATGTAAATCTCTTCCTCCAATTCATAATAAAAAAAATGCTGTTTTTACATCTAATTGTTCAAGATGTAAATTTTCTGTAGCTACTATCCCCAGAACAACTCTAATTGTTGTGAACTTCATAACTGGAGAAAATATCTCAGAGTAGTCAATTCCTTTCTTTTGTTGAAACCCTTTTACAACAAGTCTTGTTTTGAACCATTTGCTTCCGTCATGCTTAGTCTTTACTCTATAAACCTACTTGTTTTGAAAAGCTTTCTTTCCTTCAGGTAGTGTGGTTAGCTCTCAAGTCTTGTTCTTCAACAATGACTCCATCTCGTCCTTTATGGTTAACTCCCACTTGCTCAAGTTTTTATCTTATAAGGATTATTTATAAGGGAATGGTTCACTACCATCTGTCAGTAAAATATAATTTAGTAGAAGTGTGAACCATTGTAGAGGCTTTACAGTCCTTGAAGACCTGCGAATAACTAGTTTACTTGGCTCTGTATCTTCTTATGTAGTAGTTGGTACAAATATGCTTGAATTTTCTTGTAAAGACTCTTGAGTGGTAACATCGGGAAGCCCTTCTAATCTTATGAATTTAGATTTTTATGGATTTATATCTAGATCAGCCATATCTGTTTCTGCACTTGATCTATCTTTGTACAAAACTTTCTTATTGAAGATAACATTTTTGCTTTTGATAATCTTCTTATTCTGATCATCCCAGAAGTGAAATCCAAATTTTTCATCTCAATAGCTGATGAAGAAACATTTCTTGGATTTAACATCTAGCTTGTTGCGAGCATCATAATCTATATGCACATAGAAAACACTCAAAAACCTTTAAATGAGAGAGTTATACTTCTTTTCCTTTCCATACTTTCTCGAGCAATCTAAACTCCGAAGGAATTGATGGTCTATGGTTCATCAAGTAAACTGCAGTGTGAACTACATTAGCCTAAAATATTTGAGGTAACCCAAAATGCAACTTCATGCTTCTAGCTCGTTCATTGATGGTCCTGTTCATTCGTTCAACAATACAATTCTGTTATGGTATGCCTGGAACAATCTTTTCCATTCTGATATTGTTGACAATGTAATACTCTTTAAAACCTCAATCAATGTATTCTCCTTCATTATCATATCTTAAGCATCTCAACTTCAGATCTGATTCAATCTTAACCATAACCTTCCATTTCTTAAATGTTTCAAACACATCAGATTTATTTTTCAGAAAGTAAACCCATACCTTCTTGCTGAAGTCATCAATGAAAATCACATAATACCAAGAACCTCCAAGAGATGCTACTGGAGCCGGTCCCTATAAATCTGTGTGTACCAGTTCTAACTTTCTTGGTCTTAAGGTCCTGCTAACCTTTAAGAAATTGAGCTTTTTCTATTTTCCAAGAACACAGTTTTCACAAATGTTTAGATCAACATTTTTTAACTTTGATAACTTTCCTTTTGCTGAAGTTTCTTCATTCCTTTTTGACTCATATGACCAAGTTTATAGTGCCATAACTGTGCTTGATTTTCTGCTTCAATAAAGGCAATTGTGTTTCCTAATCTTGTGGTCATAACAAACTTATCAAACATACAAGATTTTGATTTCAAAAATAAATCCAATAAAATTTACTATAATCATCAACAAATAAAAGAAAATACTTTGAACCATTCAATGATTCATTATGCATCAGCCTACACATATTTGTGTGTACAAACTAGAGTTTGACAGTGCTCTGAATGCATTGTTAGGAAAAAACAACTCGAGTTTGTTTTTCTAATTAACAAGCTTCACAAATACTCTTTTGTTCCTATATATCTGGTAAACTGTGAGTCATCTACATGTCAGCCATTTTCTTTAAAGTTGCATAATTAAAGTTTCCCGATCTTTGTACTAAAAAATAGATTCATTATTTTGACAAGTGGTAACACTCAAACATACTTTTCTCTAATCAACATTAAAACTTCTGTTCATCATTTTTGCAGAAAGCAGTAGCACTCCATTTTTATCTTTAATATCATATATTCCATCATTAAAGAATATTAAGTAACTAGATACAATTAATTGTCCTATACTAACTAGATTATGATTGATCTTAGGTATATAAAGAACATTTTTAAGAATTTTTGTACTTGATAATGTTTCTACTTCAATTGCTCTGTTTCCTTCAACCTTCACATAGTCTACATTGCTAATTCTGACTTTAGATAAATAGCTTTTATCCAAATCTTTAAATGAGCTCATATCTGTAGCCATGTGATTAATACAACCACTATAAATAAGCCATGATGAGTCATTTGCCTTGGTTGTATTACACATCTCCTTTATTATAGCCATCAATAAAAGATCTTCCTCTACTTTTGAACTCTTGGCTATTTGAGCTTATTTTACAATTTCTACTTTGTTTTTACAGAATTTTTGGATATGACCAAATTGCTTGTAGTTTCAGCATTGTGCATTCTTAATCCAACATTAGGCTTTAAAATGATTTATTTTCTGACATAATTTGCAAGCAGGAAAATGTTCTTTCTTCTCTTTCCCTTTAGTGAAGATCTTATTGCTATTTTGTTGCTAGTTATTAGATTTCCAGCCTCTCCCTTTTTCTCTTTTTTCTTTTTGATTGTTTCCGTAAAAATTCTTAGCCCGACTCTTCTCCTTGTAAACTGCAATAAGAACTCATTCACTTGTTCCTTCTTGTTTATAAGCTTGTCTTTGCTCCACAACTTGCAATGCATTTACTAGTTTTTACAAACTCATTTTTGAGAAATCTTTAGAATCTTCTAAAGTGAAATTTTAAGTTCAAATTTCTCTAATGGACTTACTAGAACTTTTTCTATTATTCTTGAATCTAAAACATCTTCTCCCAAAAGTCTCACTTGATTCATAAGTTTTCAAATTTGAGAAGAGAAGTCTTTAATGGTATTGGTTTCTCTAATCTTCAACCTTCAAACTACCTTCTGAGATTTAAAACTTGCATTTTCATTGACTTCTCATCACCATGAAATTCTGTGTTAATTTATCCCATGTTTTTTTGATAGATTTACAAGCCATAATCCTTAAGAAGATTTATTCACTCAATTATAAAGAGCTTATGAAGACAGGTAAGAGCTTTGAATTTCTTTGCCTTTTTTTCATTAAAAAATTTCATCTGTGCAATTATAGGATTGTTTCCTAGTGAAGTGGGTTACCTATCACTCTCCACTATCTCCCACAAGTCAAAATTTTTGAGACATGTTTACATTTTTACAGCCCACACACCATAATTCTACCATGTGAACACCGGTGTCTTTGCTTGAAAATTTACGGTGTCTATTACTTAAAAAAAAAACTCACCTAATCTCTCATGTTTCTCTCACAAACCCTTCAAAGCAGAAGGCTTTGATTTAACCTTACTATTCTCTCGTGTTTTCACTCACAAACCATTCAAAGATCAAAGAAGCTCTGATATCAATTATTGTAAAAAAAAAACTGACATATAAAGAATAGACTAATTTTTATGAATTGAGAAAAAAAACAAAGAATAAAGTCTTTACAGTTGAAAGAACAAGAAGCAAAAAAATGTCTCAATTGGTTGCTGTCATCCCCAATGTTTTATTTATAGAAGAAAACAAACATTACAGAAAAAATAAAATACTAAAGAAACATACCAGCTATATTCTCTTTTATCAAAGGAGTTCTATAACAAGCTAGTCTAATTTTAGATAAGTTTAAACAAATGAATTGTAAAAAACATTCTAATCTAGATAATACTATCACTAACAGATAAATAACAATATAATAAATTACTACTAAGTAAATCTGTTAACTTTGGTACCCAACTTCAACAAAGAACAGGAGGGACTATTTCATCAATTTCCGTTGATCAATCTAAGTTGACGTCGTAAAGGTCCTTAAGAAGCTTGGCCGATGAGGAATCTATGATCTCATCCTTACTTTCGTTAGAAAATTCAGAATCCATCCACGGTCCATCCATTGATATGCTTTTCTGTATCTGACTGCTTTGAGATCCATTTGAGACGTGTGTTTGGCTATCATGTGAGAGAAGCTCAAAGGCTTTGAACCTTGCATCCTGGTCCATGGTACTGTGCTTGACTATCGGAGCTTGGACTGGAATTTGACCCTCGAGCATCTTCACTGCAGAAGACATTGATGGCCTCAAAGTGGGAGATGGGTTGGTGCACAAGAGAGCCAAGTTAAGCATCCTCAATGCCTCTGTTTTTGAGTAGTTTGAGCCTAGGCTTGGATCCACAAGCTCCAGAAGGTTTCCTTGCTCTTGCAGGACATAGGCCTAAAATTATCAATAACATGCATTTTCCATCAGTCTACAATCATGCTCATTGGTGGTCAGTGTAAGTGTAGACAGAATTCTGAAAGGAAATGATATAAGTTACCCAATCAAGAAGATAAACAAACTCCTCCTTCGGCCTGTAATTCGTGTTGCTCTTCCCACTGACAATTTCTAAAACAACAACCCCAAAGCTGTAAACATCTGCTTTATCTGTCAAGTAGCCCCTCATAGCATATTCTGGAGCCATATAACCTCTGAAGAGAAATTAGAAAGAACCATAAGAGTAAGTATTGGCCATGAGCTTGTGGAATAAATTTATATGTTCTTTTCCTTGTATAATCAATCATATACAAGGCGATAATCATTTGTGCTGCTGTTATTAGATGCCATAAAAAAATATGTCTGCGTTTTACAATATTTCCATTTGATATCCATATTGTTCAAAGTATCATTACCAAAAATAATAATAATAATAATAATTTATCCCTTTACCACTCAACCAAGGAAATTAAATTGAAAGAACAAGGGGGAGAGAGAACTCACATGGTCCCAGCAATCCGCGTGCTAATATGAGTGTTTTCTTCTTCGTCAAGTTTAGCTAAACCAAAGTCAGATATCTTGGCATTTAGATCCTTATCGAGCAGCACATTAGTTGCCTTTATGTCTCTGTGTACAATTTTCAGCCTCGACTCTTCATGAAGATAAGCCAATCCCTTTGCAATACCCAACAATATTTTCTTTCTTGTTTGCCAGTCCAATTTAATCTGGTGTTCATCCCTACCTGATAGAGATGAGACAGAGGAACAGGAAAGCAATTTAATCTCATTCTCATTCCATATACTACATAAACTGATACATTAAGGTGTTGGTCGAGCATTTACCAAAAAGCGCCCGAGCAAGGCTATTGTTTTCCAAGTATTCATATACTAACAACAACTGATTTCCTTCAATGCAACAACCATACAGCTTCACGAGATGGGGATGCTGTAAGGCAGATATCATGCCTATCTCATTCACAAATTCACGATTTCCTTGTTTCGATTTGGCCGATAACTGCTTTACAGCAATTACAGAACCATCTGACAACATACCCTGAAATAAAATAGATTGAGATTTCAGAATGTTTTAAAAGAAATTCCTTCCCTTTTATCACAAGCTTTTGCATGTGTGATAGATTTTATACAAGCACACTTTGTCAGCACATAACCAAACTAAATAGTAAAATGGAATATTCATAAATACCTTGTAAACTGGACCAAATCCTCCTTCTCCTATCTTATTTGCAGGGTCAAAATTATTGGTCGCATGTTTAATTTGCCTTAGGCTGAAATAACCAGTTTGGAGATCTAGAGCACGGAGTTCTGTGGTGAGCAGAATCTCAGAATCAGCATGACAAGGATAATCAAAAGTTTACATCATGCACACAATCAAATAAGATACATGCTTCCTGTGCCATTAATCTTACCTTTATCTTCAATGTCCTTTCCTCCCAGGTAACCTTTCTTCCGGAGGACCAGCAAAACCAATGCCGCAAGCACACATGTAGCAGCTACAATGCCAATAATAGCTCCAACTGATAATCCGCCACCATTATCCACCTTAAAGTCTACAAGGAGAGAAATAAATTAAATAAACAGACCGCTGATGGAAACAAAAACTCCTCTTGATTTCGTCACGACTTACTAGGAGTCACAGTAATGGCAGATATGAGAGGTCCATAGACACCCCTGTCAGGAACAGCAGTAGTACCTTTGCCTGACCAGTGTAAGTGTATCTCCAGTGTGCTACCATTAACAATTATACCATCAAATACCTTAGTGATGCCAATACCAACACCTCCAGCTTCCTCCATAATATTGAAATTTGGCTCAACTACCTTCCCCTGCAGGGAAAAGTTCCGAGCATGACTTTTGCAGGTTTTAAAGAGTGTTACCACCCTTTTCTATGGAAACTTGAAAAGGATCCATAACAGATGGTAGATCTCATGAGGCTATTTAGAAATACAATCATAGATAAAAAGAAAAATCCTAAATAAATGCGCTAATTTGAAAATCATTTTACTCACTTGAATTGATATATCAAATATCCGCCTCCCAAGGCTGCTAAAAGTCTGATTATTGGAATACATAATTTCAGCAAAGTGGAGCCGCACTTTGTAACTGCCCGACAGCATGCACAGGCCATAGTACTTGAGTGATTGAGGGGCAAGGCGAGCTGTTTGGTAAAAACCTTCACCGGTCACATTCAGACCATAAGAATTGGATGCTTTGTAAGGGCCGCTATCAGTGCCAATATAAGTGCCTGTACTGCTATAACCCCATCTTTCTGATATAGATACAAAATCAGCTGCCCCCCCTGAAGTTGTATCGTCTTCATATTCATTATCACCAACAGTCTCGTTGCTCCCTCCACAGTTTATGAACAAGGAATGGTCTGTAAAACGAAGGATCAATATCATAAGCTGCCTTCCCTAGGACAACAAGTGCTGTATTTATGTAATTACACCTTCATCAAGCACCAGAGTACTGTTTTTACACACTTACATTGAGGTTTTCTTGTGCAAACAAGGTCCTTGTTCAAGCACCAAGAAATCCTGTAGAGAAGAATGAGGATTGTCGACGAGTCAAATTTCTAGATTTCTTAAAAAGGCATCTTAGTGAAGAAGAAACTTACTTGTTACTCCCAGTTGACACATGACTAGCAACTAAGTTCCTATATAATTTCAAAATAGAAGTTAGCAATCAACTTGAGACAAAGGAGCAGAAACAAGTAACGGGAAAAAATAATGCCTACACTGGTAGCTGTTGACAACTTTGCTCAGCTGATCCAGTAAAATTGTTGTAAGATAAATCCCTAAAATAAAATTTCATGGCAGGGTTAATATAGTTGTTGATTGAGGAGAACAAAGATTGGTGTATTTCATGTATAAATAATTATGTATAGCTTCACAATAGACTCACAGTTCTTTCCTGCTTTCCAATATCCAAGCAGGCACTTCTCCGGTAAGTAAGTTGTCATTCAGAAACCTACACATTAATAAACAGGTAATGAACCAGCAAGCTGCCAGTATGAGAAATATATTAGAAACGATGATCCTGTGCTTTCAGAAAGCATGCGTTTATCGACTTACATGAACTTTATACTTTTTGTCAACCTCTCTAATGGGCCAGGAATCTGGCCTGTAAACTTGTTAAAGCTCAGATCTCTGCAATGAAATATATACAAATTAATGAAAGCACGTGAGAAAACCACTAGATAAAAGTAGCTCTGGGCAATATAAACACACTGCAATCTAATTCACGGAATGTCGGGCCAGTCCATGTTGTCAGACTAGTAATATTCAAGGTCCCATTACATCCTCTGCAGCATGGCTTTTATGAAAAACATGAGCCCCCACCATCATGATTTTGAATCATGCAAACTATATGCAGGTCTAGCTCATGCTCACAGAGAACACGAGAACCTCACACATACATATACAGCAGAATTTCCACTCCTTCCAAATGTTAAGATGTCTCCCAGCTATCTTATTACATTGTTATAATGTAGTACATCACCAATAGCATCTCATATGACATATCAAGATTGGTTTGAAAAGATCCCTACCTCACTCAATGAGAATCTAAAATAAGGAAAAATGAAATGCAAAACTGTCGGGTTTTAAAGGAGGCATAGGCTGGAGCTTCACTGTTAGGAAAGATCCTTGTTCAACCAGGATAAATAATGAATCAACTTATTGCTATAACTTTACTGTTTCACTTTGCTTTATCTTACTTTAAATGAAACCAAACGATAGAGTAAAGTGATGTCAATCGCTTTACACATCTTGTCATTTTGAATCAGAGTAACATAATATGACGCCCATGAAATTAAGCGTTGCCATGAAGGTAGCTGTTACAGAAACTTACAGAGTATCTAGGTCTGCCATATTTCCAAGGTATTCTGGGATTGAACCAGTCATTGAGCAATTTCTCAGAATCCTGAGTAAAAAATAACATGTAATCAATTACTGATGTAATATTGTTGTAACAATATATTTGATCAGTCTCATTCAACTCACAGTTTTTCCATTTTTGTCATATCTTTCAGATCAGGGAAAGTTGAACTGGATCCTTTCAAATCCGATATTCTCCTGAAAAATCAAAACAACAGAAAAAATCAGTTTTCTCAATTATAGACTTACCGAAAAGCAACGAGGCAAAATTCTTTGAACTGAATGTGAATCTACAAGATAGGGAATTTAAGCTCACAAAATTGTTAATTCTTTTAACAGTGAAATGGTAGAGGGAATAGGACCCTCCATGGATGTTCCATGCAAATCCCTGCAAAAGAAATATACCACTGTTAAGAACGCAAGAGGGAAAGGAAAATGGAATTCCATTCAGCTTCTGCTCGAGGACGCATTAGCAGATAAATGGAACAAGGTAAACACTCACAATGTCGTAACGTTGGTCCAGTTCCCAATAAAGTCAGGTATCTTCCCTGACAGTTCACTTCCATCTATCCTACTGCAAGAGCATATGAAACAGATGAATATTTAAGCTCAGCATAGCAATTACTATAAATAAAAAATTATGACCCGCATCATCACTTACAAATCATTTAAATTCTTTAAATTGACAAATGTGTCTGGTATTGTTCCTGTAAAATTGTTTGCGGAAAGAAGACTGCAAGGGTAAATAATACAAAGTTACAAATAATTTTTTCTAAGCTTGCATCAAATACTGGTACCATACATAAAAAGACTTAGAATTAATATCATGAAGTAGACACATAAATAAACTCAGATAGATGATGAAGGCATCTGTCTTACAGTCTTCTTAAGCTTGTCAAATTTCCAAGGTCTGGAGGAAGAGGCCCTCCTAGCAGATTATCTTCCAGGACCCTGCAAGATCCAATTCAAGATTTAACGTTCTAGCTTAGCTTTTAATTTAAGAAGTTCGCTTTGTGACTTACAGCTCCTCCAGTGTGGTAATGTTGCCTATTTCTGGGGGAATTGGGCCGGTGAGACGGTTAACGATGAGAGACCTAAGACATGGAAGAGATTTGGGAAACAGGTTAACATGTTCATGAATTTCCATATCGGGATATGAAAACCCCTTCACATATACAGAATGCACAAAAAGACTTACAAAATCTTAAGGTTGGGGAGCTGAGCAAGTCTTGGAGGGATTGTTCCACTAATGTAGTTGCGAGTCAGATCACTGTCCAACGAAAAATGCTTCATCTTAGTCATTGTATAATTCCTTTTGTTTACAAGTCAGTGTTTCTCTTAGCCACTCAGACAAAGACCTTTTCCCATTTGCATCATCATAAAAACTTTGATTTGTTCTGATAAATAAATTAAAATCCTCTGTGAAGCACGTGGTGTGCCAGGAAATATATTGCAATTGATCTCTGTTCAATAATGATATTAATAAACTTGATTAAGAATCGTAGAAAATGCACTCATCACTTACATTTGAAGCAGATGAGGAAGGTCTCCTAGTTCCTCGGGGAGAACTCCATTCAAATTAAATCTTTTCACTATTCTGTCAAAAACAAAATATAAGAACTGGTTAGTAAATAAAAAGAAAATGTAAACCATACAAAGACTCTGCTCTCCATAATTTTTTTTTTTTGACGAACATCAATATATCAGTTGTTTCCTTGGAAACATGCTACCATGAACACATTTGTGCTTGTGTTTTTATTATTAAAAGAGTAGCATAAATTAATATTTAAAAATAGCAGAACGTATCGCCTTCACTATGACCTCATTAAAAAAACATAGAAAAAGTTATCGGATATTCTAAGAGCTGTATTCTACCCTTTCACAAAACATAAAATTTATTATGAAAACATACATACATGCTAGTGACATGACAGACGGAGCCATTCTCAAATCTACAGTTGCATGTAACGATGCTTTGAGTTTTGTTGTCGATGGACGTCTGGTTCCACTGTGCACTATCGCAAGAAGTTCGATTGATGGGGGCCCAGTTGCTGATGTTCAACTTGTTGGATATGTTTTGAAGAATTTGCACTGTTACATACAATTCAGGAACTTCAGTCATCCATAAAAGCAATAACAATATTAATATTATTTATCCATAAAATCATGTGTGTATTAAGGCCTTGCTAAAACACAGCTAGATAACCTCAAAGATGGTAATTTTTAATAAACAATAATAATCTCTTCACGTGTTCTCTAGCCTTTGCAATAAACAAAATTCAGTATTTTTGTTTTCTTTGGATTGTGTACTGACTCTCCGTTCCAAATTTCACAATAAAATTAGCATCAAAGATTTGATTTTGGAAGATTCAGCTTTTGATAATGATCAATGTCTACAACAGACAAAAAGTTAAAATTTATCATGAAATAAATTTAAAAAAGAAGAAGAAGAAAATTTACTCTTTGGCAACAGAGGGTGAAAGACAATATTCTTATTCAAGAAGTCTTCGCTAAAGCGTTGAAAGAGAAGGATGTGAAGCTAAAGGATATGTGAAGCTAAAAAAATCTATAACTAAAATCTAAGTAGACGAGTCGTTAGGTTAATTTATCAAATATGATGATTCATTGGCAAAATCAATCTTTTAATTATGTCTTGTTAATAAAATAATTAAAAGAGATGGGGTTGGTTTTATATGAACATTAGAGAAATTAAGTTTTTTTTAATTGTTTTCTTTCAATCAAAATCTTTTATAATCCAATTAGAATAAATTAGGCTTGAAATTATGTAAAAAATATAAAATTACAAGTGATGAAACTAAAATATAAAACACGGAAAACATACAGTTAATCCCACATTAGAGACACTTTTCATTGTGATTCTAATTTTCTTTTTTTTTTTTATCAATCCTTAAGTTAAAAAGACAAGAGAGAAACTCGAATGACACTTGGCAGTATTGAAAAAAAAAAAAAAAAGCCCCACGGTTTAGATAGCTAGTTATAGGTAAAGGCAACATTACGAGTACAATTAAAATACTAGAAAGTTCTACTGGATTTGTAGGTAGTTAGTGAATAATAAGATTAATCATGATGCGTGCAAACTAGTGAATACTATATTAATAAAAAAATACCAGAAAGGGAGGACCAAAATGATGTCACTTGTCAGTATTGTAAAGATTGCAATATCAAGCAATAATTGCTTTGATGACATCAACATACCAATTATTATTATTATTATTATTATTACTCCTCAAAGAAAACTCCGTGAAATAAAGCATCATCAACTTTACAATATGAATATTTTAGTCATTTTCAACCTTCAAATAATTGTTGATGTACAGTTTCAAGCCAACAACTCTTCAGTCTCCCTCTTCGATTAACGCTATTCTTAACTGATCGTGGATAACAAGTCAAACTAAAAGAAGTTAGGGTTGATTTATTTTGCGTTTGGAAATTATGTTAAAATCGTGATTTTTTAAATTTTATTTTTTAAAATTATTTTGATATCCTAAGAATAACTTTTTTAAATAATATTTTAATATATTTCTAAATAAAAATATTTTGAACTGGAAATACTATCACCATTTCAATAGGTTGTTAGGATAGAGAAGGTACTGAAAAAATAAATCTTTTTAAAATATTTTTCTTATCTTATTAAGCCTTGCCGCAAGAGAATATTGTTAACGAGGGATGGATAGCTCCTTTATTGTATTAAAATATTATAAAAGAAGCTCGATGATTCGAATGGAGAGTAGTCAACACCATATAATAATTTTTCTTATTTACGAAAGAGAGAGGATAATCCAAAATAAAAATATAATTCACAATTTAACGAAGTATATAACAATTTCCATTTTTCTTATTTTATTTCTCAGTAGATATACTAATTTCTCTCACTAATCATCATAAATTGAAATGATTGTCTCTGCAAATAAATTATTTTCCAGGAAAAAGGGAACCTTCAATCATGCTAGAGAGAGAGTGAGAATATTGAATTGTTAGGAGCACGTACGTACCTTCATCTAGTGGCAAGAGTGGAGTCACTCCTTGAGCATGGGATCCTAACTTGTCCACAGCAAAGCAATTCAACACCACAAATCCGAAAACCAAGACAGAGAGAGTCTTCGACAGTAGTGATGGCCACAACGCCATGCGCAAAGCACAACTCGTTCTCTTGGTAATTGCTATATTATCTGGTAGAAATTTAGAACGGTGATCAATGAACAACAAACAACAAGAAGAAACGGTGTGTTTTTCTCAATAATGAGAGGTGGCTTGCTGGAGGGAAAGAAAAACACCAGCAAGGAGATTTTAAAGATGATCAGTCGGGGGGCGCAGCTGATAGTATTTGACAGGGGAGGTCAAAAATAATATAATAAAATAATTAAAAAGCTTATTTATTTAAAATAAAAAAATATTATATTATTTCACATTTAAATATTAAAAATTAAAAAGTTTTGCAGCGGCCCGGCGGCTGCCTGCCTCCCCCTAGTTCTTTTTGAAATTTCTACTCGCTGGTTGGTGAAACATAAACGTGTTTTATAGAGCTGTAGAGAGAGAGAGAGAGAGAGAGGGGACTGCATGAGGATAATGACATAGGAAAGTCCACTGTTGGTGCTGGAGAAAAACCAAAGATGGCTCAGAATATTCCATATAATGATAAAAAAAAAGAAGATAAACTTTGCGTTTTTTCATCTTATAAATTTATCAACAATACAACGTGGCGGCTAATAAAACTTTTTTTTATAAAAAATAGATATTTGATATATTATTTTTAAAAGAAAAGAGAGTTTAATTTAAGGAGTTATTATTTAGCATTATGATTTCTAGAAACCCTAATTAATCAACAAAGATTATATGATACAAGATGATTACACGAAAAGAAAGATACTATCATTTTTTAAGCGTCCTATCTAAAACAGGTTGTATTGATGATTTCGTCTAAAATTACTAAAAATTTATTTTTTTAGGTTCTTTCAATCATGTTCTTGACTTTGGTGTCAATAAACAATTCTTACAAATATTTTGAATTCTAGCATTGATAAATATCATACAAACCCAAAAAAATATGATATTCTTGTCTTTACCATCAATGAATAATTTTGCAAAAAATTGAATTTGAAGAAGAATTTTTCTATATTATTTTTTTTGTTTACCTTTTATTGTTATTTGTCCTTTTTGGATGGAAGTAAAAGAAACATTGCACAATAGATTTTAAATTTGACAAGTAATCATCTATAGATTGAGTATATAGTAGAAAAAAGTACAAAACACAAAAAAAATTACAAAAAAAAGCTCGAGAGGCCATCAATAAATCAACAAATATCCCTAAATATTTTTAAAATTTTATAATATTAAAAAGAGCTTATTTATTAGGCTTGGATCCAGCCAAATTAGCCCAGTTACTAGTTCAAACGAGTAACCTGGCCAGTATATTTTCCTCTACAAGTGTGCATGAACTATTCGCACACACTTACTACAGAAAAAACAGAAAAAGGGTAATTAAAAGTGAAAGGAGGGAACAAAATGACTTACATGATTTGGATGAAAATTTGCAAAGCTGGTTGTTAGCAGATCCTCTATATTTGACTTCTTAACTGCCTTCAGCCCCTTCTATTTTGTTCTTTTTATTTTTGCTTCTCCATTCAATTCTCTCTTCATATCTTTTGTATTTTTTTTGCTCTCCTTCACGTTTAGTCCTCTGCAATATTTTTTTCTTCTCTTCTGGATCCCCCTATATGTTCTCTCGTTCTCTCCCCCCTTTGATTCATTCCCTCCTCTGCCTTCTATAGGATTCCATGTTGCTTATGTTTCTAGGACCATGAAAAGGCCTAGGGACATTGTGTTTCAATCGAATTGGGGCACCAACAATCTCGTCCATGTTGGACTCCCTTTTATAAGCATGAGGGTTTGAGAAATTCATCCTTGTCTCTTTGGGATTGTAATCTTCCTAGAGATAAATTTTGCAATTTGGATTATAATCTTTATGGAGATAAATTTTGCAATTTGAGTTCTGATTAGATTGGGATACCAATGTTTCTTAATTTTCTTCTTTGGAGGTGAGCTTTCAGCGTTTGAGGAAGAAGAAGAAAAAGAACAATGCATGTTTAAAACGATGCTATTTTAGATTGGAAATTATCATTTCTTAATTTGATCTTTGAAGTTTTTAAATTTTTCATTCAAGTCCTTGATCTTTTAATTTTAAATTTTAACCCCTTACAATTAGATTAAAAAGCAAATGGTTCAAATTTGGGATATAACATGTAGATCTCTTTTTTTTTATTGCTCTTTATTTGGTTTTAGTTTTTTTCTTTTTTTTTTTCAATTTTATCCTTTACCATTTGGATTTATTTAATTTTTATATCAAATTTGATCCTTATTGTTTTAATTTCTTTTTTTATATTCTTTTCTTAATTAAATTTGTTTTCCAATTTAATACTTCATCACTTTACTTTTATGTGTTATTGTGTCCCTATTCTTTTTATTTTTTTCTTTAAATTATTTTTTTAATTTCATTCTTTAACATTAGATGGTAGAAAATTGGGCTTCATCATATTTTTTAGTTCAGTGATCCCGATTTCATGACCCAAGTAACGGGTATGAAATGTTACTAAGCTTGTAGAGGTGTCTTAACACCTAACGCCTTAAGACCAACTGGTCTGGGAGTCATTAGCTGAAAGCTCGTTACATGGGTTAAAGATGCATGATGTTTTAAATTATATGTATATATATAAAAGAAAAAAAAAAGAAGACAAAAATAATAATCCCAACCTAATGAAGTTAACTTTAAACATTAGAATAAAAATTTTGTTTTCTTCCAAGAAAAGCTCTATAATTATGTGTTGATACATTGAGCACAAAAAAAAGGTTTATGAATATCTTGTTAAGAGGTATTGAGCAGGTATATAAATTTAATAAGAGTTTGTTTATCTAGATAGATTAATGGAAGTTAAATGATGACTACCTTGCTTTGTGGAATTTACAAAATGTTTTTCTATTTTAATGTTTTGATTAATAGGGACTAGTAATAAGCTAGTTGGGGGGTATGATTGATACTTAAAAGTTTATTTTTATCAAGGTTTTATATCATTATTTGCACTTAAAGTATCAATAACTCCTTAACTAAAGCATGTTTTATAATAATATATCTAATAATGTAAGATACCTTTAATTTATGATAAATATTCATTTTAAATGCAGACCTAGCATATAAATAAAAGGATTGATTGATGAATTTAAGAACTAAAATTGAAAGGATAAAGAGATGGCGAAACTTAGAAAAGAGATGTCGGTGCAATCCAAATCGGAACATTGTTCGGTAATTGAGTCATATTTGGAGCTATATATCTCAGATTTAGGTCTACTTTATATGAATAAAAAGGTAAGACATAGGCCTATAACTTTCATATGAAGCCCAAGATCTAAAAATGTCATTTTCAAGTTCAAATTATTGCAACAACAAAGAAGCCTGAATCTGTTCTCCAGCCCGAGCACTGTTCAGTATTTTGGCCATATCTGGAGTTCTAGAACTCGAAATGAGTTAGAACTCGAAATGAGTTGAATGTTTTGCAAAAGAAAGCTGAGATAATTTACTACAACTTTCATATTTTCAAATGAACGTTATCAATGACATTTTAGGCAGACAAAAGAAGATAAGGATTGTTACCAAGTCAAGAGTTGGTCACCCACTCATTAATTAGTCATCAAATCAATAGTTTTCAATTTTGACCTATAAAAGGAGGCATTTGCTATACATTTAGGTATCTTAGTGTCCAGATCAAGATCATACTTTTGCTTTCTCTCTTTGTATTTTTTGTAATGTTTATGCTTTGCTTTCATTAATATCAAGTTTATGCCTTTCCTTTACTTAGTTAACTTTTATCTTATTTATGTTCTTATTTTGCTTATCTATTTTTCTTTCTTTCATTATGTCTAGCTAAGTTTATTATGTCAAGGTGAAAAGTTTACACTAATGCTGTAAGAATAAGTATAGTATAAACTTAATATGGACTTTAATATTTGATACTAACATAGTTTATATTTGTTATCTTGTTCACTTTTTAATATTTTGCTTGTTAAATGAATAATCTTGATTTATGTTGTATAACAATTGGTACAACAAATGCTTGGCACTTTCATAGCCCATATTGTATGGTATAACTGACACCTGAGCTATGAAAGGAACTTGATTTGTTGTTAATATAAATTATAATCATGAATACTTGATGAGATTTACAAGTATTAACATTAATTGAATAAGATGACTAATGTAATCATGTTAACAATCTATAATCTGATTGGAACCTTCTTTGTGTGTGGTTTTCAATTGAATAATAAGAGTTTATACCATATTTGTTTGGCATACCATTAGTGGAACCTCTAACCTTGACATTTGTTATTATCATTGTTTAATCCTTACATTAATATTTCATCTCAAAATTCTCATCATCATCATCATCTTCTTCTTCTTCTTTTTATTATTAT
Organism: Populus ilicifolia; assembly: GCA_015708895.1. Classification (NCBI taxonomy): domain Eukaryota; kingdom Viridiplantae; phylum Streptophyta; class Magnoliopsida; order Malpighiales; family Salicaceae; genus Populus; species Populus ilicifolia. The sequence goes on from SRLM01000270.1 coordinate 76,667, forward strand.
TATTATTATTATTATTGTTGTTGTTGTTGTTGTTGTTGTTGTTGTTGTTGTTGTTGTTGTTATTGTTGTTATTGTTATTATTGTCATCTATAATTTCTACAATTAACCTTTCTGTGGTTCGACTCCGGTCTTGCTGGGTTATTTATTACTTCGACACTCCAGCACTTGGGAGAAGACGTTAATCTTTTAGTTGTGTCACCTCTCATTCTTTTTCTTATTCTTTAGATTTGTTCTTAAGTTTTTCTTTATCTTGCATTATTATGTTGATCTCATACCACACTTGTTTTACCTTTAAGAAGTGGTATTAGAGTTTAGGTTCATTGTTTGTCATGGCCAATCCTAACTTTTCACTTTAATGTCCTTGTTTGACAAAAGACAACTATGAAATATGGCGTGTTTGTGTAAAAGCTTGATTAGGTTCTCAAGATATGTGTGAAATGATTTAGAATAGCTTTGAAGAGTCTATGGTAGGAGTAGCGTTGCCTTCAATCCAAAAGGAGGTCGTGTAAAAAACATAAAGAAATGATCAACAAACACTTACAATCATACACCACTATTTGGATGATGCCACTTTTGAGATAATGGTTAACACAACTGACACGACAAAAAGATTGATATCTTCTCCCAAGTGCAGAAGTGTCGAAGTAATAAATAACCCGACAAGACTGGGGTCGAACCACATGAAGGTTATTGTACAAATTATAAATATCAACAATACAACAACAACAATAACAACAACAATTCTATTTTGATAAGTATTTTATTTTTTCAATTAAAATATAATGTTTTAGTTTTGAAGTATTTTGATATGTCATTTTAAATATAAAATTCAACAAACATGGTTTAAATTTAAAATAAATTAATTATAAATTATGCAATATAAACATAATATCAAATAAATATAAATTTAAAATTTAAAATATTTTTAAATGATGTAAATTAAATAAATCTTTAACTTAAACTAATTTATATAAAACCAGGTTAATGTTATCAAAACTAATGAGATTTAAAGTATTTCTTGTTTTGTTTAAATTTCTACAAAGTATAAACATGAAAAAAATACAACATTATAAATCATATATATTAATAATAAATCTAATTTTCAAAAATTAATATTATTATTAATAAAAATAGTAATAATAATTTTTAATATTATTATTAATATCATTATTAAAAATATTAATAAAAAAACTTTTTATGATTTAATTTAATTAATTAAATTAAATCAGTTTTAATTTGATTTAATGGTTTTTTAAGACTAGAACAGAACATGTAAAATGAAAGCAAAATGTTTCAGTTAAAATTTAACAAAAAATCTGGAACAAACTGAAATGTAAAATAAAATAAAAATTATTTTATTTTATTCTATTTTTTAAATTAATATAAAATATTTGGGTAGTTTCATGGGAATGAAACTTGAGAGCATCTGCCTAGACAATACAACGTAGGCATGAGAAACGAAGGCCGTGCAAAATCAGATTGTTAATTAAGAAAAAGAGACACAAGACAAAGAAGAGGGCTGTATATGTCGGCCCATTGGCCAAGTTGTGTAGTAATTAATTTTAGTTTCCTTGTTTTTATTTTCTGTCACAATTATAGATACAGATTAGATTGCAGGAGTGCACGGTACCTAATGGTCTGGTGTTGACTTTGACTTGTGAATGACAACCACCAATAATAGATAACAGTTTTGAAACCCGACGATCTGATTTAATAATTGGATCATAAGTTAAGTTAATAATTAAATTATAAATTAGATAGATTAATCTGAACTAATCTGGATGAATGAAAAAAATCAAATATGACAATTACTTTGATATAAGTACTATCATATAACAATAGAATTTGTATCTGAAAAAGCTTAAGGAAATGATATAAAAATAGATTATGTAACATAAGAAGAGATATAAATACCTTGAAGCATGCCCACAAATAGCAGTCGGTCTATATTGTCAAAATGCTTCTGTATTGATTTTAGAACAGAATTAAATGATGAAACTCTCTTTCAAACACCTGAAATCTTTGTTGCATGCTGCATGATCAATGGCAAGGGTGTATCTTCCAACAATCGATCAAGCTCTGAAAACACAATTTTTTAATCGATGATCCAGACTCAAATGCTCAAAAACATGGAATAATCAAACACCTTAAGGATCAATGCAGAAAAAGAATAAAGACCACTTCAAATTATATGCACCATGGGAAGCTTTGTTCGTCAATATTTGAACTGCTTGATACTGGAGCTCAATGAGCTGCTCCATTCTTTCAATATAATTATAGATGTTGTAACTGTATATTTGTTTATTAAATATTACACTCCAAGAGATAACTAGGTATGTGGGCATGAAAAAAACTCATGTTAAATCCATCAAATTATGACTAATAAAGAAAATGAGAAACTCTAATAACTACCCCACTTGTTGCTAGCATCAAGTCACTGTTGTGTATTCAGTAGCATAAAAAAATAGCTGATGTGTAGCAAAATCTTTACTAATCATTGCTATTCGGCTAAAATCTTTAACAAATTGTCTGCAAAACATTGCTAGTCCATGGAAACAACGGACCTCGCTTATTGTTCGTGGAGTCGGCTAATCTCAAATGACACAAATCTTTTCTTCATCTACCTTAATTCTATCAGCACTTATTACGAACCCCAAGAATAGCAAGCTACTCATCATAAAACTGCACTTTTTCAAATTAACATACAACTTATTTTGTTGCAGAATGTGAATTTCTTCCCTCGAGTGTGCAATATAATTAGATTGGGTTTGGCTGTAGATTAATATATCAACGAAGTATACCACCACATATTTTCTCATGATAGGTTTTAATACCTGGTTCATGAACCACAAGTAATGGATGCATTGGTTAGTTCGAACGGCATTATTAACCATTTATATAAGCCCTCCCTTATTTTAAAAGTAGTCTTCCACTCGTCTTTTGGTTTGATCTGAATTTGATCGTACCCGCTTCACAAATTGAGTTTTGAAAAGACTTTGGACCTGGATGACATGTCCAGCGTATCTTCTAATCGAGGGACAGGGAACCTATATTTAACAATGACCTTGTTGATTGGTCGGCTAGCGATGCACATGTGCCAACTACCATTTTTTTTTGGCACTAACAAGGCTAGTACTGCACAAGGGCTCATGCTCTCCTGTACCAATCCCTTCTCAATCAGTTCTTCTACTTGCGCTTGCAGAACCTGACTTTCCTTGGGATTCATCCAGTAACAAGGGTGATTTGACAAATTAGCACCTGGCATGAAATCGATCTGATGTTGTATGTCCCGTACAAGAGGTAACCTGTTAGGTAAGTCTAACAGTATAACCTCCTGAAATTCCTCTAGTAGTGGTAGCAGTGTAGGCGGAATGTCAATAGAATCTCTGCCAGCTTCTCCTTTTACTACTACGGCAAAAATCTCTCCGACTTCCTTAGTCTCTTCCATGAATTTGCCCCCATACACTAGCAATAGTGGTTTTCCTTGTAGCTTTGGTTTAATGCTTGCAAACTCTTCTTTTATAAGACCTAGAACGACCATCAGCCCCCCTTTCATGAAGACATAAACGTTGCCACGGCCTCTATAAGTAGCATCTACATCATACTGCCACGGATGTCCCAGGATTATATGGCAGGCCTCCATTTCCACCACGTCACATGTAACCTCATTTGCATAATTCTTCCCAATTGAGAATTTAATGTGGCAAACTTCAATCACTTTTAGTTCAGTGCCATGTTTGATCCAGCCAATTTTATACGATGCAGGATGCTTCCTGGTTTGCAATCCCAATTTAGTAACCATTGCTTTTGATATTATATTTTTGCTACTGCCCCTATCAATGATAATATCACAGACCCTCTTGTTCATAGTGCACCTAGTTCTGAATATATTATGCCACTGAGAGGGTTCTTCTTGTTTTGGTGTCAATAGTAGCCGCTGAACTACAAGAGACCGTGACAATAATTCGCCCTCGTCGCCTCCTGTTACTTCTTTTTCTTCATATGTATAGGCTGCTTCGTTATCATTTTTCTGTGTGTCAAAGAGGCACTCTTCTTCTGGCTCTACTAGGTTCACGGTACTCCTTCTTAGACACTGGTTGGAATGGTGTCCTGGCTGCCCACATCTATAACATTTATCTGATCCTGGACAAGCATGAAGGTTTATGGGTGTCACCTTAGGTGGAATGGTGTTGGCAGGCTTTGTTGGTGCTCCATTGCTGCTTGTTCCTCGTATAGTGTTAGAGAAGGAGGGTTGGCTTGTTGAAGTTGTCAGGATCATTGGGTCTTTCCTTTGTTGATTGTTGCTATATTATTATGAAATGGATTCCTGGTCCCAACCATTGCCTTTGATTTATCTAATTGGGTCTTTGTTATAATAGCCAGTGCAACGGCTTTTGTTAGGGTGTAAATCATTTGCATTGCCACACGATCCTATATAGCCCAATGCAAACCTCCAACAAACTTGGCAACTTGTTGTGCCTCTGTTTCCAGTAGGTTATTTCATGATGATAGCCTATGGAATTCTTCCAGGAAAGCTTCAATGGTTCTGGCTCCTTGTTTGCATTCCTGATACTGTTTAAACAAAATTTGCTCGTAATCTAGTGGTAGATAACGGGAACATAATAGTCGTTTCATTTTATTCCATGTTTGAACCATCCCCTTCCCTTGTTGCAGCCGGGTACTTTGTAGTTGCTCCTACCAAGTAGAAGCTCCCCCTAATAGTCTATATGTAACTAACTTAACCTTTTTATCTTCAGGAATGTCCATATAATCAAAGTATCTCTCAACTAATACCAACTAATCAAGGACCCCTTTAATCTGAAGTTGTCCATTGGAATTGGGTAGGTACATCTTCATTTGAAACATTTGTCGGTCTAGTTCCCTTTGGTATCCTCTTCGGTTTCCCCGGAGTATAGCTTCAGCTTCTTCTTCATCCTCACTTAGGTGGCATGTCCTCATAGACTAGTTGCCTTCATAGGATTCCTAGAGGACATTCACAAGTTTCAACCTTTTCTCTGAGATGTTGATGACCTTTTCTCTACGATGTTGACGACCCGGGAGATTGTTGATCCCCTGATTATTTCTTGCTGTCAGCCTAACATAGGCTGCTTGGATATCACGTAAGGTTTGTTGTGTCTCATGCTGGAAAATTCTGAATTCAGTCCCTATAACCAGATTGTCCTCGCGGTCACCACCGCCAAGGGTTTCACTTTTGTTACGTGGGTTTGCCATCTGACAGGATTAGGACTGCTCTGATACCAACTGACATAGCGGAAGCTTATATGAAAATAGGACGCCACTTGTTTCTAGGTAAAATTGTTCGAATCCTCAAACCAAAAATTACATTCGAATCCACGAGTTCAGAAATTAAAATTCTCTAAGAGAAAGTTCTTTATTGCATTCAAAAAAGTACCTTACAATGAAAGGAGGCAGTCTTTATATAGGCTGCAAGTCCTAATTCAACTAGGAATATAATTGTTTAGGAAAGAAATAACTAGAATAAAGAAAGCAAATACGACAGCTAGAAAAGTAAATAAATCCTGATATTACGACATTAATTAGGACTCCTATACAAGGAGGCAATTTGTTGTAAGGATACTCCAATGGTGACTTCCGTTCTTGATTTATCTGCATTTATATTATATCCTGCAATCTGCTCTTCCTCCTAAGATCTGCTCTTCCTCTCCTCCTTGTAGACTATTCTACATCAGAAGGCAATCAATTATTGTTGGTGTATGAGTACATGGAAAATAACAGCCTTGCTTTGTTTGGTAAATTCAAAGAACATAATTTAATTGATTTCAAGCTCTTGGCTCTGGGATGTTTCCATAGATGTAAAGGTATGCATGCTTGTGTGGGAAGAGACAAAATACTCATCTTATACTTGGCATCACTATTGATCTTGTCTCCAAGGTCCTGAAGAATACCAGCTAAATTTGGATAGGGCAAGAAGGCTCGAGATTTGTGTCGGTATAGAAAAAGGTTTTGTGATGATTTGAATAAATGAGTAGGAAAATATAATAAAACTCTTGGTGGCTTAAAGTATGGGTATAAATAAATGAGGGGTAGTTTGGTAATTTAATAAAACTTGATAAATACAAATAGAAAGTAAAAAAAAAAAAAGAGATCTGAAATTTGAAAGAGAATCAACAGGAGAGAGAAGGGAGAAAGAAGAAGAAGAGAAAAGAGCGAAATTAGAAAAGGAATAGAAAGGAGTTGGAGGAAATAAGTAAAAAGATAAGATTATGTATAAATATGTGTTAAATAAGCTTTAATTTTGGTTTTGATAAATGTTAGGGTTATGAAATTTGTGTTGTGAGTTTAATTGATGAATTAAATTGAATGTTAAGAGTTGATTGTTGTGGTTAATTGATTGTTAAGTTGAATTTGAAAGATTGTAGATGAAAATGATGATTTTGAGTTATGGATTTTGTTTGAATGGTGAATTTGTGTTAGAAAAAAGGAAAGAACAGTGGGTTTCTATTGAAATTCTGGGTTGGAGGTTGAAGATGATGAAAATTCAATTTGGTCCCTCAATTTTGGAAAATTACAGTTTAGACCCCAAACTTTGGAAAATTATAGAATGGTTCCTGGAGCATATTTTGAGATTCTGAACAGAATAAAATATGAATTATGGGCAGAATTACTGTATAGTTATGAAATTTTAAAACTTTCAATTTAGTCCTCCAATTTGATAAAAATTACCCTTTGACCCTAAAAAATTGGTAAAATTCCAGAATGGTCCCTGGAGTATAATGAGATATTCTGGACATATTTTAGGATTAATTATGGTAAGAATTTCAGTATATTCATGGATTATGATAAATTTTAGTTTGGTCCTTCATTTGACAAAAATTACAATTTGACCCTAAAATTTTTGGAAAAAAATTCTAGAATGGTCCCTGAAGCATACTTAGAGGTCTAGACAGAAATGAGGATGAATTATGGACATAATTCCACTATAGTTATGAATCTATGATATGTTTAATTTGGTCCTCTAATTAGATGAAAATTACAATTTGGCCCTAAAAATGTGATAAATTCCATATTAGTCCCTAGCTGTGATGTTAGCTTTTTCATGTTGGTTTGATGAATAATTTAGGGTTATTTAGTGAATTAATATCAATTTTTTTATTTGTTTTATTATGGATTAGATTTTGAGAAAACCGTTAATTTTTTGGTTTCTAGGAAAATAACTAATTTAATCTAAAAACATATAGGATTATGTAATAGACCCTTAGTTAAGTGTATTAAATAGGTTATATGTTCTTTTGAGTCATTCTTGAATATGTTTTTTTTTATATTCAGATAATCCTGATATTCTACCGGCGGGACGTTAGCAGGATTTTCTTTGGTGTTTGCTTTTGACTTTTATTTTGCTTCGAGTCAGGTGAGAGGATAATTTTTCATATGCATGAGAAATATTATAAATATTTGATTTGTTAATATAAATTGGATCATGCTTCTTGATAATATACATGTTGATTATTATCCTTGTTATGATAAAGCATGATCAATTGTTGAATCTGAATTCTTGATATGAAACCGTATATATTTTAAATTGACTTCTGAATTGATAGCTCCTCATTTGATTGATATCATGAGTTGAGCCTTGAGATATAAATATGTTTGTTTGATTATGATTATGAACATATGGTATGTCAGTTAGAATATCCATGCTAATAGGATAATGTTAGTTTTTGTGCACATCGTATTTGAACCCTAATTGGTCGGGGGAGTCACCAACTTATGTGAGCTGATCATCCCATAGTACGGAGTCTCATGCTCATTGCATTTTGATTTTCTGATGAATTTTACCATATGATATTCTTGCTGTGACCTATTTGAGAAACTTTTTTATAAAAACCTAAAGTAAAACCACACTTGTATATATATCTCTCATTGTTGTATTATCTTGTATGTGTATATTGAACATTATCTACTCACTGAGTTGTTGAACTCACATTCTCATTATTTATCATTTTCAGACTTATAACTTGATAGCAGGTCACTTTTGTTGGACCTTCAGAACCTGTTCTTTTGGTTGTAAATTTGTACATTTTCCTTTATGTCTAGTTAGTACTCCCAAACTATGAAATTATATTAACTCTTGTATTAAGACAATTTAATTATCTTATGAAGTTGATTTTGTTATTAATACTACGTTGAACTCTGATTGAGTTAGGATAAGTTTGTGTGTAAGTTTGGGTTCGCATAGATATGGAACCTTGAAGGGGAACCTTTTTTATATGCCGATCATGAATTCAAGATTCTGGGTCGTGACAGGTTTAGCTTATCTTCATGAAGAATCAAGATTGAAGATCGTTCATAGAGACATCAAGGCCACCAATGCGTTGCTTGATAAGAATCTAGACCCGAAGATATCTGACTTTGGGCTAACCAAACTTGATGAAGAGGAAAACACCCGCATAAGCACCCGAGTTGCCGAAACCCTGTTAGCCTGCTCTCAGCTGCTGTATCTTGTTAATACATTTTAGTTCTTATATTTTAAGTTGATACAATGAAAGGAAAAAAAGAGAGCCCATCCTACATATTCAAACAGATTTGGTCAGCAACCAAAACTTATCCCACGTCCAATAATATAAAAAAAAACTGAAAAAGTGCCATCCACCATAAGATAAGTCTTTTGAATAGAACTCAGTCTAAGCTGTTTGATATATTGGTTATTTTTGCAGCGGGTATATGGCACCTCAATATGCAATGCGGGGTCATTGGACTGACAAAGCAGATGTCTACAGTTTTGGAATCGTTGCTTAGGAAATTGTCAGTGGGAAGGGTAATACTAGTCATCGAACAAAGGACACTGTTTATCTTCTTGATTGGGTAGAAAGAGTTTCTCGCCGTCTTGATTTATTTATTTTTATTACTATCATTGATTATATATATCCATCTTGTTTTCTAGGCATTGGTTTTGAAGAGAAAGGGACTTTGCTGGAGCTTGTTGATCCAAAACTAGGCCAAGACTATAACAAAGAAGAGGTGATAACAATGATTAATGTGGCTCTCCTCTGCAGTAATGTCTCTGCAGCAGTTAGGCCTGCGATGTCTTCAGTAGTAAGCATGCTCGAAGGAAAGGCTGCTGTTCAAGATATTGACATTCCAGATAAAAGCATGTCAACAGATAAGAAGATTGAACAAATGAGTAGGCATTTTCAAGTTATCAACAAACAGGAAATAAGTGAGACTCGTACTCTGTCAATGGATGGAGCGTTGACTGCTGCTTCTACATCTGCTGGTGATCTTTATCCAGTCTCTTTGGATTCTGACTATTTGAAGGGTAGAGATTAGAGAAGTTTGCTCCGATCTGCTTCATCAACTGCCCATCCATCATCATCTTATTACTTTTGTTTTTAAGCATATTTCTTTGCCTTGTTATCATCGTTTCTGTTCATACTTGTTAACTTGTTCGAGGGCTAATTCCGTTAGTGGCATATTATAACTTTTTTGAAACTTCCAATCAAATTTTTCCTTCCATTTTCTGTAAGTTACACAATAATTTGATGACATGTCCTTCGACCTTAACTTGTTATGTTAATCACTTATATCAATATCTTATTTCTTAATGTAGTTCTATCTTGATAAAAGTACCCTTTTTAATAATTTTATATTTAAAGGATTAAAATATTTTAAATTATAATAAATATTTTTAAAAAAGAAATTGATATAAAAAATCAAAATATTTGTAATTGATTGAGAAAAGGTACATGGGTGATTTCCTAGTAATACATTTATTCCATTTTTTTCTTCTAATTTTTCATGTTATTTTCTTATCTTTAGAACTATTTCTGACCTATCATGTATGTTGCCTAGGATCCTATCCTTGTTTCAGTTGGGGAATCCGACCGGTGATATACTGATATTTGCTCATAGGAGGCCAAGCACACTGACACAATATTTTATGTGGTTCGGCAAATTGCCTACATCCACGGGAGAAGCCATTGCATTATGTAGGAAGAGTACAAAACTTACAACAATAGAGGAGGAGGAATTATTCACTCATTTAGCAACTCTCAACCTCACTCTTTTCTCTCTTTGCAATGCTGCAATGGCAGCTACTGCTTGCTGCCATTGGCAGCACACTCTCTCCTACATTTCTCACATCTTTGGCTCTTCTTCCTCTCTCTCATTTTGCTCTCTAACATATGCCTCTATTTATAGGCATTCATGGAGGCTATTCTTGATTTGTTGTCAACATTGGTGGCTACCAACTCTAGTTCATTCAACAATGGTGGCCATCAACTCTAACTCATTCAACAATGGTGGCTATCAATAGTCAATGGTTGGTGTCATCCATTTGTTGCACATGAAATGGCAACCAACCTAACAATCACCCCCTTTGCCATTCATGTGGGGCAATTGTCTTCTTTCTTCTTCAACACAAGCTTGCACCTTGCAGCTCTTCCAAGCTTTTCATTTTGAGAGCGTTTGTGGCCAAGTTTACAGGTATTCGCCAAACCTTTCAATCATCAGAGTAACCTAAGCACACCTTTTCTCACACAAAAGGATCACTATAACCAGATGGTTTGCCACATCATATCTGAATAGTGTTAATGCTTGTCTCTAGAACAACATTCCCCTTCGAGCGTATCAACCATGCTCGGTCCGAAATGATTCATCAAGCCTCACATCAAGGCTTATAACACCCCCTCAAACTGATATTTCAAGTGCGA
>SRLM01000270.1:87633-166282 GCA_015708895.1 Populus ilicifolia
TAAGCACACCTTTTCTCACACAAAAGGATCACTATAACCAGATGGTTTGCCACATCATATCTGAATAGTGTTAATGCTTGTCTCTAGAACAACATTCCCCTTCGAGCGTATCAACCATGCTCGGTCCGAAATGATTCATCAAGCCTCACATCAAGGCTTATAACACCCCCTCAAACTGATATTTCAAGTGCGATAGTCATTATTTGAGTATCTTAATATGATCACAAGCTCACCACTCTTCCAAGAGTTTACTCATCCAGGAGTTGCGCCTGCCCTCTGTTCCACCCTAGGAACCACGCCTTACTTCTCCATGAGTCTCTCACTCTTAGTCTCAAGAGTCCAGGTAGCTTTCCACCTTTAACCATGGGGGCAGCCCATAAAAGGTTGATCCATATCTGTCTTCATACTCTGAGTATTACAATGCCATTATCGAGCTCACCACCTTGACAAGAGTCAACTTGTTCTCGGAACCTGTGCATGCCCTCTGCTCCTTCATAGCAGCCGCGTCTTAATGCTCCACAAGTCATCCACTTATTGTCCAAGCAAATGTCTTCTAGCTCATTGATCTTTAGCATGGGGGCAATATCCATGAAAGTCAATTTTGCATTTGTCTCCATACTCATCATAGTCATTTCATTGGCTATCCATCTATCCACTCTTACCTAGCCATCATATTGGCTCTGGGGCGTTCTGAACTATGCTCGTTCCACGGCCCTCACACCTTTTCCTGAGGTGTCTCCGCTCATCATCATGCGGCGGTCTAATCATGGGCTCATCTCATAGCCCTCACACCTTCTCTTTAAGGTGTCTTCGCCTTTCATAGGCGGTCGCATCCTCCTTTAGCTGAGATGCTTCAGAGTGGCTCCATAAATTCTCTACCACTATGTTGACTATAAGAGAGATCATTGCCACTAATTACATAGAAAGAGAAAGTTGCGGTATACGCCTCACAATCCTCCATCTCAATTTCTATGTTTGGAGCTTCTACGCCTTTTCTGCTTAACAGCTCCACCCACACCAACTCCCTTTGGTGTCTTCGCCTTTCATCATAGGCGGTCGCCTTTTATCACAGGCGTTTGCACCCCCTCAATTAGGTGCATCTACAACAGCTGATCCTTCCATCCTTGCATGCATTGAAAGATCCTTGCTTGTTGCCTTTATCAAGAGCACAAGAGACTTCCTGTTGTACAACTTCTCATAGTCTCTGCTCTGAGCTTCATCTGGGAACTCTTCTACTTCTTGCACCTACTGTCTCATTACAGTACCTCGTTGGATCCTCCAGGTACTCCTGTACAATCTCCGTATGTCCTTGTGCATTTTTTTTTGTTCTCCAAATTTCTCCCTATTCCTTGCTTATGTTTGACAGCAGCTCACCCTGTCACAACATCTATCCAAGTCAAAATAGGGTGCCAATCTTTATCCCTTTTGCTGTATTTCTCTTCCATTGTTAGGGTCTTCATCAACTCTCCCCTCGAGAAATTACAATCACCGAATCTATCTTCCTTGGAGAAATCACCACTCCATCAGATCCTTAATCATACGGAACCTATTTGTTTCATTGTGCCGTCATCCTACTAGTCTTTAATAGTTTCATAACAAACTATCATATATACGAAAATAGTACCGTATGGATAATCCTTCCACTAAACAAGTTCCTAGGAAAGATTGGAGGGGTCACACCAGTCCCGCTTAAAACCCAATCTCCTAGACAGAACTTCTTAGGCCATATCTATCCATCGTACTGTCTTTCCGTATATACAACCATTTGCTAGCTTTGTCGCTGCTTATCTTTACAAGTGATCTGGGTATCATTGTTTTATACCTGATTTCTCAACATCTGGTGAGACTACCAGTGCTAAGATTCGTCAAGATTAGTCTTCATCAAATTTCACTCTCCACCTCAAAATTGTCCACATGATCGGGTGTCCAGAGTGCCCCAATTTTGCCTTCCCTTAAGGCAATTAAAATTATCCATATAATAGTTGAACACATGTAATTGAGCAAACATGTGTGATTTCTTCTTCTTCATCTCTATCGACCACCATGATGACCATCAGAAGCTTCTTGATCGGGCAATCTCTCTTTAATAATTCACCACCACCATTTTTTTATCTCAATCTCAATGATCGGACTGTACCATTGCATCCAGAACGATCAAATTAGCTGGAAACAAGTCTGAAATCGTCCAAATCGCATATCAGACGGCTGAGATCTCGTCAAAACAATTTTTGCTTGATCAGTGGTCCAGATTCAATCTCAGATCCAGTTGCACGTAGACTCCACCACACAGAATCATATCCCTCAGCTCGCGACTCGGCTCGGCTCCAACTCGGCTCGCCGCTGGTGACGTGGCAGTGGGTCCCATGTTGATGACATGGCTGCTGACTGGTGCTGACATGTCATGCCACATGTACATGCTGACGTGTCCGATGACGTGGTTTTTGACTGGTCAGAGTACTGATATGTCAGGTGACGTGTCTGATTACTGTGCAGAACTGCTGACATGGCTGATGACGTGGACAGACACCCCCTCCGGCGCGTATGACGGTTTCCGACGTCCGATTTCGACGTGGTTTTCACCAGTGGCTTCGTCTCTTCCTCCTCTACACAGTGGTATGGTCAAAACACAATTTTGACAACTTTTATTTTTGAGCAAAATCAAATACCACTTTAAACCAAAGGCTCTAATACCAATAGTTGGGGAATCCGACCGGTGATATACTGATATTTGCTTATAGGAGGCCAAGCACACTGACACAATATTTTATGTGGTTCGGCAAATTGCCTACATCCGCGGGAGAAGCCATTGCATTATGTAGGAAGAGTACAAAACTTACAACAATAGAGGAGGAGGAATTATTCACTCATTTAGCAACTCTCAACCTCACTCTTTTCTCTCTTTGCAATGCTGTAATGGCAGCTACTGCTTGCTGCCATTGGCAGCACACTCTCTCCTACATTTCTCACATCTTTGGCTCTTCTTCCTCTCTCTCATTTTGCTCTCTAACATATGCTTCTATTTATAGGCATTCATGGAGGCTATTCTTGATTTATTGTCAACATTGGTGGCCACCAACTCTAACTCATTCAACAATGGTGGCCACCAACTCTAGCTCATTCAACAATGGTGGCTATCAATAGTCAATGGTTGGTGCCATCCATTTGTTGCACATGAAATGACAACTAACCTAACAGTTTTTCGAGTTGGTTGTTGGTTTCTGACATATTTCTAATGCGCTGTTCTTCTTCTCGATGATGTAGTTCGTCTTTTTAACACTAATGTTTTTAGATTTTTGCCCTATCCTGCTACATGTTAAGGATTTCAAGCATTCTTCCCCAATGTTTTCCCTTATTTTCTCATGTGCTGCACTCTTTCTTCCCTAGAATTTTAATCCTTCTTGCCAAACCAACTAGCTTTGATGGAATGGCTTCCGATGTTGTAATATTTTCCCTTTCTTTTCTTGTCCTGTACATAGTTTGTGACCCCTTGCAACTGCCCTACGAACTTAATATGATGTTTTTATCCTACTTTTTCCTTATTTTCCGTTTTCTTTGTTTCCTTTTTCATTAAATATTTTCCATTTCTGTGCTTAATTCAGTTTTGCTTGAGTCCCATTTCGTTTCAAGTCGCACTACGCTAGTCCTGCCTTGCCTTCACTACTTGTGTGTGTGTGTGTGGCAACATGAGTCTTGCCACACAATGTGCAAACGGGAGTATAAAACTTACAACTAGCTAAGAAAAATATGTGTGGCAACGTGAGTCTTGCCAAGATGGCTTCGTACTTTGTAGTGTTGGAACCTGTCTTCTCCCTCTAAGTTATTTTTTTTCCCCTTTATTTGCCTTTACCTTTCCACCTCAACTAGTCCCCCAGAAAAAAAACAAAAGCAACTAAATTACTACTACCACTACTCGAGGACGAAGGAAGATAAGTATGCTTGGTCTAATTTCTACTCATGTCATCAACATTTGTCCAATTCAAAAGACCAAGCTCAATATGTAATGGAAGACAAGTTTTTGTTCAAATGCTCTTTAGGATCATGAAAAAGTGCTTCTATACAAAAAGCAATCTGCAGATTTGGAAAAATGGTGACATACACTGCTGACAATGCCAATTCGAAAGACCAAGCTCTCCAATGTTTTTTATTTCTTAACAAAAGAATCAACATATACCAGAACAAATCATTTAAATGTATTACTTGATTACTCAGCAATCCTATTTGCAAACTCCGAATACTACCGGACCAAAAGAAAAGGAGGGACTATTTCATCAATCTAAGTTGACGTCGTAAAGATCCTTAAGAAGCTTGGACGATGAGGAATCTATGATCTCATCCCTACCTTCGATAGAAAATTCAGAATCCATCCACGGTCCTTCCATTGATATGCTCTTCTGTATCTGACTGCTTTGAGATCCATTTGAGGCGTGTGTTTGGCTATCATGTGAGAGAAGCTCAAAGGCTTTGAACCTTGCATCCTGGTTCATGGTACTGCGCTTGACTATCGGTGCTTGGACTGGAATTTGACCCTCGAGCATCTTCACTGCAGAAGACATTGATGGCCTCAAAGTGGGAGATGGGTTGGTGCACAAGAGAGCCAAGTTAAGCATCCTCAATGCCTCTATTTTTGAGTAGTTTGAGCCTAGGCTTGGATCCACAAGCTCCAGAAGGTTTCCTTGCTCTTGCAGGACATAGGCCTAAAATTATCAATAACATGCATTTTCCATCAGTCTACAATCATGCTCATTGGTGGTCAGTGTAAGTGTAGACAGAATTCTGAAAGGAAATGATAAAAGTTACCCAATCAAGAAGATAAACAAACTCCTCCTTCGGCCTGTAATTCGTGTTGCTCTTCCCACTGACAATTTCTAAAACAACAACCCCAAAGCTGTAAACATCTGCTTTATCTGTCAAGTAGCCCCTCATAGCATATTCTGGAGCCATATAACCTCTGAAGAGAAATTAGAAAGAACCATAAGAGTAAGTATTGGCCATGAGCTTGTGGAATAAATTTATATGTTCTTTTCCTTGTATAATCAATCATATACAAGGCGATAATCATTTGTGCTGCTGTTATTAGATGCCATAAAAAAATGTCTGCGTTTTACAATATTTCCATTTGATATCCATATTGTTCAAAGTATCATTACCAAAAATAATACTAATAATAATAATTTATCCCTTTACCACTCAACCAAGGAAATTAAATTGAAAGAACAAGGGGGAGAAAGAACTCACATGGTCCCAGCAATCCGCGTGCTAATATGAGTGTTTTCTTCTTCGTCAAGTTTAGCTAAACCAAAGTCAGATATCTTGGCATTTAGATCCTTATCGAGCAGCACATTAGTTGCCTTTATGTCTCTGTGTACAATTTTCAGCCTCGACTCTTCATGAAGATAAGCCAATCCCTTTGCAATACCCAACAAAATTTTCTTTCTTGTTTGCCAGTCCAATTTAATCTGGTGTTCATCCCGACCTGATAGAGATGAGACAGAGGAACAGGAAAGCAATTTAATCTCATTCTCATTCCATATACTACATAAACTGATACATTAAGGTGTTGGTCGAGCATTTACCAAAAAGCGCGCGAGCAAGGCTATTGTTTTCCAAGTATTCATATACTAACAACAACTGATTTCCTTCAATGCAACAACCATACAGCTTCACGAGATGGGGATGCTGTAAGGCAGATATCATGCCTATCTCATTCACAAATTCACGATTTCCTTGTTTCGATTTGGCCGATAACTGCTTTACAGCAATTACAGAACCATCTGACAACATACCCTGAAATAAAATAGATTGAGATTTCAGAATGTTTTAAAAGAAATTCCTTCCCTTTTATCACAAGCTTTTGCATGTGTGATAGATTTTATACAAGCACACTTTGTCAGCACATAACCAAACTAAATAGTAAACTGGAATATTCATAAATACCTTGTAAACTGGACCAAATCCTCCTTCTCCTATCTTATTTGCAGGGTCAAAATTATTGGTCGCATGTTTAATTTGCCTTAGGCTGAAATAACCAGTTTGGAGATCTAGAGCACGGAGTTCTGTGGTGAGCAGAATCTCAGAATCAGCATGACAAGGATAATCAAAGGTTTACAGCATGCACACAATCAAATAAGACACATACTTCTTGTGCCATTAATCTTTACCTTTATCTTCAAGGTCCTTCCCTCCCAAGTAACCTTTCTTCCGGAGGACCAGCAAAACCAATGCCGCAAGCACACATGTAGCAGCTACAATGCCAATAATAGCTCCAACTGATAATCCGCCACCATTATCCACCTTAAAGTCTACAAGGAGAGAAATAAATTAAATAAAAAGACCGTTGATGGAAACAAAAAATCCTCTTGATTTCGTCAAGACTTACTAGGAGTCACTGTAATGGCAGATATGAGAGGTCCATAGACACCCCTGTCAGGAACAGCAGTAGTACCTTTGCCTGACCAGTATAAGTGTATCTCCAGCGTGCTACCATTAACAATTATACCATCAAATACCTTAGTGATTCCAATACCAACATCTCCAGCTTCCTCCATAATATTGAAATTTGCCTCAACTACCTTCCCCTGCAGGAAGAAGTTCTAAGCATGACTTTTGCAGGTTTTAAAGAGTGTTACCACCCTTTTCTATGGAAACTTGAAAAGGATCTATAACATATGGTAGATCTCATGAGGTTATTTAGAAATACAATCATAGATAAAAAGAAAAATCCTAAATAAATGCGCTAATTTGAAAATCATTTTACTCACTTGAATTGATATATCAAATATCCGCCTCCCAAGGCTGCTAAAAGTCTGATTATTGGAATACATAATTTCAGCAAAGTGGAGCTGCACTTTGTAACTGCCCGCCAGCATGCACAGGCCATAGTACTTGAGTGATTGAGGAGCAAGGCGAGCAGTTCGGTAAAAACCTTCACCGGTCACATTCAGACCATAAGAATTTGTTGCTTTGTAAGCGCTGTCATCATTGCCAATATGAGTCCCTGTACTGCTATAACCCCATCTTTCTGATATAGATGCAAAATCAGCTGCCCCCCCTGAAGTTGTATCTTCTTCATATTCATTATCACCAACAGTCTCACTGCTCCCTCCACAGTTTATGAACAAGGAATGGTCTGTAGAACGAAGGATCGATATCATAAGCTGCCTTCCCTAGGACAACAAGTTCTGTATTTATGTAATTAAACCTTCATCAAACACCAGAGTACTGTTTGTACACACTTACATTGAGGTTTTTCTGTGCAAACAAGGTCCTTGTTCAAGCACCAAGAAATCCTGTAGAGAAGAATGAGGGTTGTCGACGAGTCAAATTTCTAGATTTCTTAAAAAGGCATCTTAGTGAAGAAGGAACTTACTTGTTACTCCCAGTTGACACATGACTAGCAACTAAGTTCCTATATAATTTCAAAATAGAAGTTAGCAATCAACTTGTGACAAAGGAGAAGAAACAAGTAACGGGAAAAAATAATCTCTACACTGGTAGCTGTTGACAACTTGGCTGAGCTGACCCAGTAAAATTGTTGTAAGATAAATCCCTGAAATAAAATTTCATGGCAGGTTTAATATAGTTGTTGATCGAGGAGAACAAATATTTGTGTATTTCATGTATAAAGAAATGTGTATAGCTTCACAATAGACTCACAGTTTTTTCCTGCTTTCCAATATCCAAGCAGGCACTTCTCCGGTAAGTAAGTTGTCATTCAGAAACCTACACATTAATAAACAGGTAATGAACCAGCAAGCTGTCAGTATGAGAAATATATTAGAAACGATGATCCTGTGCTTTGAGAAAGCATGCGTTTATCGACTTACATGAACTTTATATTTGTCAAACTCTCTAATGGGCCAGCAATCTGGCCTGTCAACTTGTTAAAGCTCAGATCTCTGCAATGAAATATATACAAATTAATGAAAGCACGTGAAAAAAGCACCAGATAAAATTAGCTCTGTGCAATATAAACACATTGCAATCTAATTCACGGAATGTCGGGCCAGTCCATGTTGTCAGACTAGTAATATTCAAGGTCCTATTACATCCTCTGCAGCAAGGCTTTTATGAAAAACATGAGCCCCCACCATCATGATTTTGAATCATGCAGACTATATGCCGGTCTAGCTCATGCTCACAGAGAACATATGTTAAGATGTCTTCCACATATTTTATTACATTGTTAAAATGTAGAACAACACCAATAGCATTTCATATGACATATCAAGATTGGTTTGAAAACATCCCGATCTCACTCAATGAGAATCTAAAATAAGGAAAAATGAAACGCAAAACTGTCGGTTTTAAAAGAGGTAAAGGCTGGAGCTTCATTGTTAGCTACTTAAAAGTTGGGAAAGATCCTTGTTCAACCAGAATAAATAAGGAATCAACTTATTGCTATACCTTTACGGATTCACTTTGCTTTATCTTACTTTAAATGAAACCAAACGATAAGAGTAATGTCAATCACTTTACATATCTTGTCATTTTGAATCATAGTAACATAATATGACTCCCATGAAATTACGCGTTGCCATGAAGGTAGCTGTTAGAGAAACTTACAGAGTATCTAGGTCTGCCATATTCCCAAGGTATTCTGGGATTGAACCAGTCATTGAGCAATTTCTCAAAATCCTGGGTAAAAAATAATATGTAATCAATTACTGATGTAATATTGCTGTAACAGTGTATTTGATCAGTCTCATTCAACTCACAGTTTTTCCATTTTTGTCATATCTTTCAGATCAGGGACAGTTGAACTGGATCCTTTCAAATCCGATATTCTCCTGAAAATCAAAACAATATAAAATATCAGTTTTCTCAAGTATAGACTTGATGAAAAGCAACGAGGCAAAATTCTTTGAACTGAATGTGAATCTACAAGATAGGGGACTTAAGCTCACAAAGTTGTTAATTTTTTTAACAGTGAAATGGTAGAGGGAATAGGACCCTCCATGGATGTTCCTTGCAAATCCCTGCAAAAGAAATATACCATTGTTAGGAATGCAAGAGAGAAAGGAAAATTCCATCCAGCTTGTGCTCGAGGGCACATTAGCAGATAAATGGAACAAAGTAAACACTCACAATGTCGTAATGTTGGTCCAGTTCCCAATAAAGTCAGGTATCTTCCCTGACAGTTCACTTCCATCTATCCTACTGCAGGAGCATAAGAAACAGATGAATATTTAAGCTCAGCATTGTAATTACTATAAAAAAAATTGTGACCCGCATCATCACTTACAAATCATTTAAATTCTTTAAATTGCCAAATGTGTCTGGTATTGTTCCTGTAAAGTTGTTTGCGGAAAGAAGACTGCAGGGGTAAATAACACGAAGTTACAAATATTTTTTTCTGAGTGAGCATCAAATACTGGTACGAAACATAAAAAGATTTCGAATGAATATCATGAAGTAGATACATAATTAAACTCAGATAGAAGATGAAGGCATCTGTCTTACAGTCTCTCCAAGCTTTTCAAATTTCCAAGGTCTGGATGAAGAGACCCTCCTAGTAGATTATCTTCCAGGACCCTGCAAGACGCAATACCTATTTTATTCCAACTCAGAATTTCATTTACTGGACAAGTAGAGAACTTTGTTTTGAAACTTACAGGGATTTCAGAGTCGCAATGCTGCCAATTTCGCTTGGAATTGAACCGGAGAGACGGTTCGCCAGAAGAGACCTATGGTATAGAAGAAAAAATAGTGAACAGGTTATTTATTCATGAATGGCCATATCACAATTGGAAACTCCATAAGAAATACAAGTGAACAAACAAACTTACAAACTCTGAAGGTTTGGGAGCTCAGCTAGACTTCCTGGGATTGATCCATTTAAGTAGTTGCGAGAGAGATCACTGTCCAATGCAGGATGCTTCATTTCAGTCATTCTAAAATCCAAATTCTCATAGAGTAAAAAGAATGGTAATATTCTACATTGCACATTGCAGCTGTAACAAAATCTTGGTAAGACGATAACAATAAAGGGGGGGGAAACCCTTCTAAAATGAGAGTGAACAGGGCTGTCTGTGTTTGAGAAAAGAGGCATTGAAACTTGGAAATTATTTCACAAGTAAATGTATATCAAACTGAGCGAATGTGGATGAACTATTTGGCAACTAAACCATTCTAGAGAACCAAAAAGAACAAGAAAAAACGGGACAGGAGTCTATCAACTAAGACACTGTAACCCTGGAGAATTTGAAACTTGCATATCGACAGCCCATTGAAGGAGAAAGCTAATCACTGAGATCATAAGCAAGCTAATTAAAACCATCCAGATAGAAACCAATCTCCGCTGTCCAACAAAAAACTTAACTAACAAGAAATATGTATGTATGTATGTATGTATGTATATGCCACTCACATTTCGCGAAGTTGGGTAAGATTTCGAAATTCCACTGGTAGAACTCCAGTCAAATTAAAACCCTTCAGCTTGCTGTCAGAAGAAGAGACAAAAAAAAGATGATTATAAAGAGGAAAAGGTAAGAGGTGATAAGTCTTCGTACAACACCAAGACTCTGTGGTCGTTACCATATGCCGAGGTTTAGGAACTGATACAGTGTTCATTTAAATTCTTAGCTACAAATATATATATTCTTTTAATTAATCAAAGCATTGCTTGAGACGAGTCTAATCTCTATCTGAATGGTTATTATATCTAAGGAAAAAGGAGGGATATAAGGAAACAAGTGCATACAAACTGATGACATGACAGACGGTGTTATTTTCAAATGTACAGTCACATGTAACATTGCTTTGAATTCTGTCATTTTTTGGGGGGTCGCTGATGTACAGCTTCCACTGTGCGCTACTGCAGGAAGTTCGATCGATTGTCGTCCAATTGTTGTTTTTCAGTTTGTCGGATATTGTTTGAAGGATTTGCACTGTTGCATCAGATAGAAACAATACTTGTTAAGCAACACCAAGAAAAAAGGTACACAATAATGTGAGAGTTTACTAGTAAAACAAATCAAAATTTCACGTCGATCAGCATAACTGTTCATGGGTGAGATAGACCTGCGCAGATTTACTTTACTAGACCCTTCCTTTTTGGGATATATATCACAAGGACATGGTCGAAACTCTCGATTTTCACCCAATATTTCGCACATATTTTAGAAGCCATTTTTTTTCATGTGCCTCCCAGAGCTTTCCTCTGCATTTCTTGCTCAAGAATAGTGATAGGTAACTCCTTGATCACATTACACAAGAGAAAATAGCACCACCCAGTTGTTATAGTAAAAATACTTTGCACATTTGGAAAACCTAGCATAAATAAATTTAGCTAACAATACAAATATGCCAGGGAGGCAGGAACCTTCCACCATAAATGAAAGCCGTGTTGAACAGAGGCAACTTTCAAGCAACAGTTATTACTTGGAACTATGAACATACCAAAAATATGTCACATTGAAGAAACGAAAAATATATATATTTTTTAATAATATCACCTTTTCAGTAATTTCTTGTACTTTATTCTAACAAATATGCCAGGGAGGCTAGAATCTTTCTACCATAAATGAAAGCCGTGTTGAACAGATGCAACTTTCAAGCAACAGTTGCTACTTGAAACGATGAACATACCAGACATAAGTCACGCCGAAGAACAAAAAATATATTTTTTCATAATATCACCTTCTCACTTCTTGAATTGTATAAGCATCGTTTTATATATATTTTTATCAAATTTCTTGTACTTTATTTCTTTTGTTTAATACTCTTCGTTTCTTTTGTTTGATTGCAACAAGAAATTGAACAGTTTTTTTCTTCTTTTTCAAGAAAACTGTACAAATCATGCATTTAAGTAACATTTTCAAAAATACTTTTTTATTTAGAAATAAATCAAATTAATTTTTTATGACCAGAAACCGAATTCCTCTTCTTTTCCTATTATTGCCCAATTCATGCAATATATTTCCCTGACTAATCTTAAAAAAAAAATAAAACACAATTTTTTTTTACAAGAATAGATAAAAAAAAGAGTTTTTAAAGAGAAATGAAAAATCCAAAAGTCAAAACAACAGTTTCCTCCAACGAACAAGACAAGAGCATGTCTGTCAACTAATGTTAAGAGCGAGAACACGAGGCCAATACACGAAGAAAACCCAGAAAGAAAAAACCGTTTATTCTGCCAAATATTTTGAGTTGCTGACAAAAAAAAAATGGAGATTGTTGAATGATGACCATTTACCTTCATCTTGTGGCAAGAGTGGAGTCACTCCTTGGGCATGAGATCTAAACTTTTCCACAACAAAGCAATTCAACACCACAAAACCGAAAACAAAAACAGAGGCAGTCTTTGACAGTGATTCAACAAACGCCATGTTTTAAGCATGCAGAACACAGTTACTCTTTCTCTAATTGTGGGGTAATTAATATCTCCAAAAAAACAACTCAAAGAACAAGAAAAAGAGCAGTAGTTCAGGGACAGAAACAATGTTTTTCTGTTGTTCTTTTTTAAGAGAGGGAAGAAAGAGAGTAAGGTGGTTTGGAGGGAAAGGTAATGTAGGAGGGGCTTTAAAGATGACGAGTTACTCGGGGTTTTTTTTTTAATTATTTTTCATTTTGCATTGCGTCCTTTTCTTGAAAAAATGCTGTCGTCGTCATGTGTAATATTGAGAAAGGGTCAACAAAGCTCTAAAAGCAAAACCCAGAGAAAAAAAATATATGCGAAGAAATGGAAAACACAGCTTGTAAAAGTAAAACACAAGACCAACCCAAGAGGGCCTTCTCAGAAAGGGAGGATGGCAGGGATGGTGAAAGATAGGAGGGGAAGTTGTGAGTGCCACTAGGCAAAATCAAAGACAGTGGATTGATCAAGAGAACGAGAGTGTATTCCGAATCAAAAAGAGAGAGAGCTGAAAAAAACACGAAAAGGCTTGCATGATTTCGTGTTCTTTGAATCAGCTAAGCCGCCAGCCATGGATGATTTGCCCTGGCAGCGAGGTGGCTGATTTTCTTTCAAACAGTGAAGGAGCTGGAACACGAGGTGTGCTCTTTACCGTAATGTCGTTGACGAGACAAACTGGGTGCCCCAGAAGTCAACGTTAGCGGCCTGTTCTTAGTATGAAAGGTCAACTTTCACGTACAAACCTGCATCCAAATGGCGATAAACTCGGCCTGAGGACACCCTGAAGATGGAGGAATGCGTAATTAACAATTTATTTTATAGTATATATCAAAACAGTTCTAAATAAATAAAATTAGAAACACTTCAGTCAGCCGCGCTCCTATACAGGCAGTAAGATGATTTGAAAATAGATTTAGTTTTAGTTGATTTGTAAATTCGGGGGATGCTATCTTTATTATTAAATTAAAAAAACATATTAAGTCTGAATCATTCGATTTAATTAAAAACTTAATGATCTAGTCATTTAATCAGTCGTGGTTGATGTAAAATATTATATATTGAACGGATTTGATCAAACCCGTGTGGTTAGACTAGTACTGAGTTTAACATTGACTTGGTTTTTTTAAAATCAAAATTTGCAGCTTTTACAAGTTTAATAAACTAATACACTATACCACTTTATCATTATTTTTTTTTAACAGTTTGACCGGCCGTGTTTAAAATTTAAGTTCTGAATTTTAATCCTAAAAAAATTAAAATTATATTATTTTTAAAAAAATTAATGGGTTATAACTAAGTTTTTAATTGTATATCAACCAGGTTTTTTTTTTTCTCTATTTTTCTCAACCCGGCTCGATTTCAATTCTAGATTTACATGGTTCCAAATTAACCCGTTGAGCTAGACTGGATTTCAAAACTATAGTTTAACCAATATTTTATTAGTTGAACTTAAATGACTAATAATTTGATTTGATTTTGTTTTAATTTAATTTAATAATTTAATATGTTAATGATGAAAATAAATTAAAAAATAAAATTATTTTAACTTATTTATAAATAAATAAATAACACTTTAAAAATTTATTATTATCACTATCACAACCCTCCTCTAATGAATTCCTAAGTTTCTCATTTTATTTATCACTTCCATTGAACATCTTTTATTCCTAAGAAGATCACCATGGAAATATCGTGGAAGGATACAAAGACAAAAAGAAAAAAAATACAAAAATCCCTCTTCATCATCAATTAACAACCACTTTGGTATTATCAATCTCAAAACATTCGAGATAAAATTGCCATTGATAATGACACTCTACTTAATAGTGCCATCACATGCTTAAATACATTATTAAGCGTTCTAATAATGTGCAATGGCATTATCATCCCCCAATCTTACCTTTCGGAAATTTTCATGTTAATTTAATTTTTTAATAAAAAAGTTGAATCCAATCCATTGAAATAGTAATCCTTTTATTTATTTTAAAAATAAATTCTAAAAATATTTCATATAATTTTGAGAAATAGTCTTTTTCTACCTAAGGATAGGATACTATCCATAGCCTTTTTACACTCATTGGTCGAAGGGTAAATTTCATTTTAACCCCTAAAATATATGAATTCTATGAAATTCTTCCCAAAAAATTATTTTTTATCAATTACCCCCTAACATTTCATCCATTTATCATAAGATCCTTAAATCCACATGGGGATAAGATGAAAATAATCATCTGAAACAAAAAGCCCTTATTGATAGACGGATAAATGTGAGGGGGGTAATTGAAAAAAAAACAAGTCTTTAAGGAAAAATTGATAGTTATTATATGCTTCGAGGAGGTAAAATACAATTAACCTAACATATATATAACCATCGATCAGGGATGCTTTAATGGTTTCAGTGTTCCCGTTGAATTTCTTTCTTTATCAACTAACGATGATAAACCCAATCATTGATTTTCATAATTATATAAAAATCTCATAATTAATAATGTAAAAGCAAGTCTTTGTTTATTTTTATTTATATATTCCATGGAAATAACCATCGTTTTTTACAGCATCCTCGCGCGTGCGCGCGTGTATGTATAATTAATTATATTCCACATAAAAATTAGTCAATCAATTCCGTGGCTAGTGATTATTTTTAATTAAAAAAATAAGATGTTCAGATAGTATGATAACAAATATGTAGAAAATATTGAATCTGTAATGGGATCCCATCGTATTTATATTCGAACTGAAGATTAGAATAATATTTGAAGCAAATGAATACACGTCAGCGTTTCACAATTCCTAGAACCCAAGAACACAGACTGGTGAATCTACTCGCTCGTTATCACTTAGGATCAATAATCTAGGTGTATTGCAATGCAATAGTTTATGCTTTGAAAAATATTTGTAAAATGGTTAAAAAGTCTCAAACTAATACTCCTTTTTAGATGTTTTTCAATGGTTTTCATATTAAAATTAAATATCATTTTAATATATTTTTAATTGAGAAATATTTTACACTACATTATCAAACATATCCTTTCATATCATCCTTGATTTTTTTTTATGTCCTTTTTATCCGATCAAATTGATAATTAATTTAAGTAAATTTGTTACGAAAGGGTATAAGTAAAAGAAAAGGAATCAAAGTAAAAAAAGCTTAGAAAATAAATAGCATTTTTATAAAATTATGTGAAAAGTTTGCCTTGATTTTTTTATTTTCAGATTGATACATTTTTATTCCTTGGATAATGTAAAATTTAATTTTGATATAAAAATTAATTTTATCTTATTTCTTAATTACTGTTTTGAGGAAGAGAGAAAGAGACTCGCCATATATGGTTTGAAGAGAAAAAAAAGTCTCAATTGAAATCAATTTTGATAATATTATATCCATGTCAATGACTTTCATTCAACAACAAAGTTTTATTTAGGTTTTATATATATATACACACACACATCACATCTTCATTTCAAGAGGTGCACATGTTAGGCTGTCAGATCCAGAAGCTAGGATTCGTCCAATAGTCTTCATCAGTGTGATCAAGAAAGTGTGTTGAGACCTTGGTTACTCATATGATATCCACCACTGGAGGCTTACATAGTCGTTAACTTCAGGGCCCGTGGAATTAGTCGTGGTGCGCGAAAGCTGGCCCGGACACCCACGTTAATAAAAAAAAAAAAAAGTGTGTTGAGACCTGATGCATGAAGGGCGGGAGTAGAGTCTTCATTTGCCACCTCTATTCAATCATTGAAGCCCAGCAATAGATGTTGATGTTGATGGATTCAGCCTAGGCAGTCGCCTGAAAGTGCTCACTGGACTTAGAAACTATACTTCGCACGAGGAAGTCGGCTGTGCTTTGGGGGGAAGACTCGAAACTATATATATAGACACACACACACTGAAAAGCATCAACAATATTACGTATTCTACTATGCTAAACAACTAACTTGAGATTGAGATTATACAGGCGGTGCTGTGTTCACAACTTTTTTTTAAATTTTATTAAAACATATGATTCTCAGTTTTATTTTAATATATATATATATATAGTGGTTAAGGGGATGGAAAACGATTGGATGTCAATCTTTGGCCATTAAAAAAACTAATATTTATGTTAATAGATTCATCTTATTAAAAAAATAGAAAATTATTAAATTTAATATACATGCTAACACTTAATTACACTACTTTAAAAAAGTTGATAACTCAAAATATATTATATCTGAAGATCATAAAATAATTTCGAATCATTGTCCATTAAATAATGAAAATTAATTTATTTTTCAAAACATTATTTTTTTATTACACTATTAAATATTAAAAAATATTTCACTCTCATGAAAACGACTATCTAAAAATAAATTACTTCCCGTAAATAAACAATTTAATTAAATTTAATTGATTTAATGAGTCAGGATAAGACCCTATGTTTTTTTTTTTAAAATGTGATTTCTGTCATTTAACTTCTCTTTTTTATTTTTTCATCTTCTCTGCAATGTACAGAGCTGATGTTTGTAAATGCTACAATCATCCATGAAAGCTGGCCATTATCTTTGCGTGTATATATAATTAATTATATTCCACATAAGAATTAGTCAATCAATTACGTGGTTGGTAATTATTTTTAATTAAAAAAATGTGGTGTTCAGATAGTATGACGACTAATATGTAGAAAATATTGAATCTCTAATACTCGTGTGGATCGGAAGGGATCCGGTCATATTTATGTTCGAACAACTGAAGTTTGGAATAATAATATTTGAAGCAAATGAATATACGTCAGCGTTTCACAATTCCCAGAACCTGAGAACACAGACTAATGAATCTCCTAGGTCGTTCTCACTCAGGATCAACAATCTAGGTGTATCACAATCCAATAGTTTTGCGTTGAAAAATATTTTTGAAATGGTTAAAAAGTCTCAAATTATATATATTCTTGAATTTTTTTTCTATGGTTTTAATGTAATAATATCAAAAATAAAACAAATAAAATATTATTTTAATATATTACTTTACACTACATTATCAAACATATCTTTTTAATATTATTTTATTTTTATCCTTGATTTTTTTTTCTTTTATAGGATCAAATTAATAGCTAATTTAAGTAAATTTATTACAAAAAAATAATAGTAAAAGAAGAGAGCCAAAATAAAAAAAAAACTTAGAAAATAAATGGTATTGTTTAAAAAATAATGTGAAAAGATCACTTTGGTTCTTCTACTTTTAAATCAATAAATTTTTATCCATTGGGTTTTGTAAAATCTAATTTTAATATAAAAGTTAATTTAAATCATTAGTTTAAAGAAATGATAGAGAAAGAGAGAGAGACTCGACATATTTAATTTGAAGAGAAAGAGTCTTAATTGAGATGAATTTTGATAATAAAAAATATTAATATTAGTGTCAACGTTAATGGCTTTCATTTAATAGGAAAGTTTTATTTAGATGCTTTTTCTCTCTTTATATTGATTGTAGCAAATCAAGCTTTAGAGAAGATTTTGTTTTTGAACTTATTTGGGGTTTTTGGATCTTTTAAGTGTTTTGGTGTGAAGGTTGGTTAAAAATTTGCATTTTTAAGCCATAAAACACCTTACCTAATTTTTTAACCACTTTCCTTCTAGATGGAAACTAGGAAGGAAGACAAGGCATTATTTACTTAAAGATAAAAAAATCCAAGAGGACATAAAATCAATTCTATTTGCATATAAAAAAAATAAAATCTCACATGCATGGGATTTTTTAAATGGACCAAGCTTGTAAGTTTAGCATTCCAGGTCAAACAATGCTTTACCCTTCATATATTTAAACACACTAACAACACTATGCATTTTTCTATTATATTAAAAAATTAAATTAAGATTATATAAGTGGTGTTGTGTTAACAACTCTTTTTTATTATTATTTTGGTAATATATATGATTCTTATTTTAATTTGATATATTTATGAATCAGTTTTTTTATTCATAATTAATTTTTTTATATTAAAAAACACGTTAACAACCTTACACATTTATTTATGTTAAAAAAAATTTATATAACATATTGTGAAACACAAGACAAACAACTAGTATCTATATAATATATAAATGGTTGATTCATTGTTTACCCACATATTAACTACTGTGGATTTGTCTATTTATTTATTTTGATCTTATTCTCAAACTTCTAGTCATCTAAAATTATAATATCATGGTTTTATTGGGGTTGTAAATACATGTTTAAAGAACAAGAACTATATGTAATGAATGAAAAACACATGCTTCATTTATATTTTGGTGTGGAAAACTCCAGCATGGCAATTGGAATTTTGAATTTCTTATCATATGGTCCATATTGTTTTAAAGATTTATGTTTTGATACCAAACTTCATTGTCTTTACTTTCTAGTTCTTAGGTGTTGAAAGATGATAGATAAAGTCAAAAACGTTAATAAGAGAGAAATTAGTTGGATGCCAATATTTTACCACTAAAATAACTAATATTCATGTTAATAGATTCATCTTTTCAAAAGAAGTTCAATAAATATGGATCATATATATATATATATATATATATATGAAAAAAGAAGGTTGGGATCCTTTTAATATTCTTTTATTAGAAAAACTAACTTTGACATTTTTATAGTTTGGTTCACATTGAGATTAAATGCTATAATTTAGAAAAGTATATTCTATATCTTGAACTTGAACTTTATAAGCATGCTTGCAAAAAAAAATTAATAAAAAGAGATATAATTATTCACAAGATTACCATCAAAATAACATTACAACTTTTGTAAAAATTAGAAAAGAATTAATACATGGTATTCCATCAACCACTTTGTCTAATGTACAAAATCAACACAAACACCAAAATGAAAACTAATAAAGGAACAAAATGCATTTAAGCAAATATACGTTGGCCAAGGCTTCTCAAGCTTTTCCCATGCAATTGGCTCCTCGTATGAACCATCCTCCCTTTCAAACACAACTTTCTCATTATTGACAGCAAGAAGTCAACAATCCTGTGGTAGTCTTTGATGAAACGAGCCTGCATCTGTGGTTGTCTCGAGTCAAAAAATATACTAAATTACTAATATATTTATATAGGGAATAATATATTAGGACATATTAATATACAACATAAAATTATATTAATGCATATAATACTTTAATTTAGATAATATTACTAGAAAATATATTTGAATACAAAACATGTTATATTATA
Source organism: Populus ilicifolia (assembly GCA_015708895.1). Taxonomy (NCBI): domain Eukaryota; kingdom Viridiplantae; phylum Streptophyta; class Magnoliopsida; order Malpighiales; family Salicaceae; genus Populus; species Populus ilicifolia. The sequence continues at coordinate 107,186 of SRLM01000270.1, forward strand.
CAATAATTATACATCTTAAGTAATATAAATTGTGTTATAAAATTAAAATACCATAGAAAATAAATTAATATTCAATGTTCTCCAAGAACCAAAAAATATTTGATAAAAAAATCATACTATTTTAAAAAATTTAATAACTCAAAATATATTATTTTCCAATTTATTTTCTTAGATATATCCAAAGATCTTAAAATGATTTCTAACTTATTTTTCATCAAACATAGAAAAATAAACATTATTAAATATTAAAAAATATTTCACTTCCCATGAAACAACTAGCTAAAAACAAATTACTTTCTGTAAACAAACAAAGCTATGTGCTAATGTTTGGCATTTTTATTTGATTGTTACAGGGCTGCTGTTCTTGCATTACACCACAGCTAATTCAAAATCTTGATATCTAAAAGGGCTTGTAATTGTGCAAGAAGAATATAAATTTTTTATGTAACTTATTGCCTAGCTAGCTGCTTGAGAGTTATTTTTATATACTTATTTAACTTATTTAATTCAAAAACAACTCTTCAAAAAAATAAAAATAAAATTTGAAGATAAAATTAATAAAAACATTAAATTAATAAAAAAAATCTCTCAACTTAACTAATTATTTAGTTCAATTTAAAATTGAACCATATATGATCTAATTGACTCGACTAATCTAAAATAATTTGATAAAAATTTATAAATGAAATTAAAAGAAAGAAAAAGAAAAAAAGGAAAGGTTAAATTTTTTTTTTCTTTTGGTATAAATAGTTGGGCTCCATAAGTTGTCCCAAGTTATTGAGTATTGTAGGTAATTATGGGAATTTCTTATGCAAGGTCAATTCTGGCTTGCTGGCGTGCAGCAATAAAAAAATATTTTTTTAAGGCCTTTGTTCCGATACTAATCGAAGTTAATTACTGTCTAGAGCAGTCTCATACAGCAAAGAAAAGAAAAAAACTATATAGAGAAAATTAAATAAACAAAGATTAATTCATCGCATAAGAAATTGAATAACATATGTGTCATGAACCGAATTCCAGATCCATGACTAGCACATAGAAAAAATTTCTCTCAAAGATTTCATATCTATATGAACTCAAACTTATATACAAACTTATCCTAACTCAATCAGAGTTTAACGCAACATTAATAATAAAATCAACTTTATAATATAATTGAATTGTCTTAATACAAGAGTTAATATAATTTCATAGTTTGGGAGTACTAACTAGACATAAAAGAATATGTACAAATTTATAATCAAAAGAGTAAGTTCTGATGGTTCAACAAAAGTGACCTGCTATCAAGCTATAAGCCTGAAAATAATAAATAGTGAGAGTGTGAGTTCAACAACTCAATGATTAGATAATGTTCAATATACATACACAAGATAATACAACAATGAGAAATATATATATATATATATATACAAGTATGGCTTTAGATTGTTATAAAAAGGTTTATCAAATAGGCCATAACAAGAATATCATATGGTAAAATTCGTCAGAAAATCAAAATGCAATGAGCATGAGGCTCCGTACTGTGGGATGATCAGTCCACACAAGTTGGTGACTCCCCCAACCAACTAAGGTTCAGATACGATGTGCACAAAGACTAACACTACCCTGTTAGCATGGGTATTCTGACTGACATACCATAGGGTCGTAATCATACTCAAACAGACATATTAATATCTCAAGGTTCAACTCATAACATCAATCAAATGAGGAGTTATCAATTCAGAAGTCAATCCAAAATACATACTAGTTCATATTAAGAATTCAGATTCAACAAATGATCATACTTGTCATAACAAGGATAATAATCACCATATATATTATCAAGAAGCATGATCCAATTCATATTAACAAATCAAATATTTATAATATTTCTCATGCATATGAAAAATTATCCACTCACTTGACTCGAAGCAAAACAAAAGTCAAAAGCAAACACCGAAAAAAATCCTACTAACGTGCTGCTGGTAGAATATCAGGACTATCTGAATATAAAGAAAACATATTCAAGAATGACTCAAAAGAATATTCAATCTATTTAATATACTTAACTAAGGGTCTATTCCACAACCCTTTATGTTTTTAGACTAAACTAGTTATTTTTCTAAAAATCCAAAAATTAACGGTTTTCCCGAAATCTATTCCATAATAAAATAAATAACAAAATGGTAATAATTCACTAAATAACCCTAAATTATTCATCAAACCAATCTGAAAAAGATAACATCACAGCTAGGGACTAATATGGAATTTATCACATTTTTAAGGCCAAATTGTAATTTTCATCTAATTGGAGGACCAAACTAAAATTTATTATAAATCCATGAATATACTGAAATTCTGACCATAATTAATCCTCAAATCTGTCCATAATATCTCATTATACTCCAGGGACCATTCTGGAATTTTACCAAATTTTTAGGGTCAAATGATAATTTTTTATCAAATTAGAGGATGAAATTGAAAGTTTTAAAATTTCATAACTATACAGTAATTCCCATAATTCATATTCTATTCTGTTCAGAATCTCAGAATACGCTCCAGGGACCATTCTGTAATTTTTTGGGGACTAAACTGTAATTTTTCAAAATTGCGGGACCAAATTGAATTTTTATCATCTTCAACCTCCAACCCAGAATTTCAACAGAAACCCACTGTTCTTTCCTTATTTCTAACATAATTTCACCATTCAAACAAAATCCATAACTCAAAATCATCATTTTCATTTACATTCTCTCAAATTCAACTTAACAATCAATTAACTACAACAATCAACCCTTAACATTCAATTTAATTCATCAATTAAACCCACAACATAATTTCATAATCCTAACATTTATCAAAACCAAAATTAAAGCTTAATTAACACATATTTATACATAATCTTACCTTTTTACTTATTTCCTCCAACTCCTTTTTATTCCCTTTCTAATTTCCCTCTTTTCTCTTCTTCTTTCTCCCTTCTCTCTCCTGCCAATTCTCTCTTAAATTTCAAGTTTTGTTGAATTACTACACTACCCCTCATTCATTTATACCTATACTTTAAGCTATCAAGGACTTTATTGTAATTTCCTACTCATTTATTCAAAACATCACAATATGCACTTAAAGGATTTATTTTCAATCATATTATGCAAAATTTATTGCTATTGATGAATATTGATGAATGTAACTAAATTATTAGATTGGTTTTTGCATTTAAATTAAATATGTTTTTTTTTATGCAACATGGATGGTGTACTTGTGCCAAAAAAATAATAGCCCCAGTCGCTTGTTCTAACAAGCCCTACAAAACGATTTCTTCTCTTAGCACTTAGCAGCCATAATATTATTACACCTTAAATGAAAAGGGGTTTTTCATCTTAATTATTTCCATCGGTCAATCTGCGTTGATGGGATAAAGATCCTTAGTCTCATCATTACTCTGGAGGGAATATGAGGAATCTACCCATGGTCCATCCCTTGATATGCTGCTGCTCTGCACCTGACTGCTCTGAGAGAGAGTGGAGACCTGTGTTTGGCTATCTTGTGATAGAAGCTCGAAGGCTTTGAACCTTGCTTCCTGGTCCGTGCTACCACGGCTGATTATTGGGGCTTGAACTGGAATCTTGCCCTCAAGCATTCTCACCACGGAGGACATTGATGGCCTCAGAGAGGGAGATAGGTTGGTGCACAGGAGAGCCAAGTTCAGCATCTTCATTGCCTGTTCTTTGGAGTAGCTTGAACCAAGCCTTGGATCCACAAGTTCAAGAAGGTTGTTTCTCTCGTGCAGGACATAAGCCTTTCATGAAAATTCATGGGGGAAAATTAAGAAGCTAGAATTCATGCAAAAGACAGGTAGCTAAAAAGGAGATAAACAACAACAAAATCAAGGCCATGCATCTTCCATCAGTTATGCTCATTGCTGGTCACAGAAAATGTAAGATATGTAGGACGACATTCTGAGAGTAAAAGATGTATATATATTACCCAATCAAGAAGATAAACAAACTCCTCTTTCGGCCTGTAATTCGTGTTGCTCTTCCCACTGACAATTTCTAAGGCAACAACTCCAAAACTGTAAACATCTGCTTTATCTGTCAAGTAACCCCTCATTGCATATTCTGGAGCCATATAGCCTCTGAAAGATAGCATTGAATGGTGAGCATTTGGTCATGAGATAGCAGATTTTACTAACCCCTTAATTTATTTACGGGTCAGAAACTAAACTGAGAGATGAGTGTGGGGAGAGAGGACTCACATTGTTCCAGCTATTCGCGTGCTTATATGAGTGTTTTCTTCTTCATCAAGCTTGGCCAAACCAAAGTCAGATATCTTGGCATTTAGATCCTTATCAAGCAGCACATTGGTTGCCTTTATGTCTCTGTGCACAATCTTCAGCCTTGATTCTTCATGAAGGTATGATAACCCCTTCGCAATACCCAACAATATCTTCCTTCTTGTTTGCCAGTCCAATTGAAGCTGGTGTTCCTCGCGACCTGAAAAACAAGGATAAATTAGAATAGGACAAACAGCTCCATCATATTCTCACAGTATATAAAGTAGATAGTCAATTAAGCAAGTACCAAAAAGTGCGCGCGCAAGACTATTGTTTTCCAAGTATTCATATACTAACAACAACTGGTTTCCCTCAATACAACAGCCATAAAGCTTCACAAGATGGGGATGTTGCAAGGCAGATATCATGCCTATCTCATTCACAAATTCACGGTTTCCTTGTCTCGATTTGGATGATAGCTGCTTAACAGCAATTACAGCACCATCTGACAATACACCCTGAAATCAAAGGCGCATACTGAAATTTCAGAATATTTGAAGATGACATCCTTTCCCTTTGTATAAAACTATTTTGCAAGCATGGAAGATTTTATTCATGGCCCAGGACAACCAAGTGCACGTCGGTGCACGTTGCTGTATTTAGGAATACGATGCAAACCGTGTTTTTAAAGATTATGAATTTTTTTATCTAATTTTTTTTTTATTTTTAGATCATTTTAATATCTTGATATCAAAAATTATTTTTTAAAAAATACAAAAAATTATTTTAATATATTTTAAACGAGAAATATTTTGAACCCATCACTACTATAATTTCAAATATACCTTTTAAGTAATTCAGTTGGGTTTGTGGAGAGTAAATCTTCTAAGCATTCAAGGGTATCAACCACAATTAAATAGAGATCTATTATGAACAAACTCTATGAGTGATCTATCATATATTTTTATAAACTAATGAAATAAATCTAGGCTTATAACATCAAAATAGTGCCTAAATCATTTATATGTTGAATTGGACTCAAATTTGATAAGATATATGGAAATCAATTTGTTAAATATCAGACAGTTGGGTATCCTGAAATAAGGCTCACAAGATGCTATTTAAGCTAATTTTATTTTTTTCTTTGAATTTATTGTTTTATTTTAGATTTTATATTAGTTTTCTTTATGCTTGGCAAACATCATTAAATCTTATTTTAGAATAATAAATTATAAATCTTGGATCCTTTTCCCTTGTCAAAATTTGTGTCCTTTTATGATTGTTGCCATCTATGCTTCCGAGCGCATCACCAGGTTAATAGTAGCTTGAAAATGCATGAATACCTTGTAAACTGGCCCAAATCCTCCCTCTCCTATCTTGTTCGCAGTGTCGAAATTATTGGTAGCATGTTTGATTTGTCTTAACGTGAAATAACCCGTTTGGAGATCCAGACCGCGAAGTTCTGTTACAAAAAGAGAATCTCAAAATCAGCCAGACAAGACCAATCGAAAGCGCCATGACACGCGCACAATCAAACAAGTGAGATACTTATGCCTTAAGTCCCACCTTTGTCTGCGAGTTCCTTTCCTCCCAGGTAACCTTTCGATCGGAGTAGCAGCAAAAACAGCGCAGCAAGTACACATGAAGCAGCTACAATACCGATTACGGCTCCAACTGATAATCCTCCGTTCTTGAACTCTGCAAGTAGAGAAAGAAATAGTTAGATGAGAAGATCGTGGGTGGAAACCAATCAAAACTCTGAATATGCCATGACTTACTTGGTGTCACTGTGATGGCAGATATGAGGGGTCCATGGACACCTCTGTTAGGAACGAAAGTAGTGCCTTTGCCTGCCCAGTACAAGTGTATCTCTAGTGTGCTACCGTTAACGATTATATTATCAAATACCTCAATGATGCCGATGCCAACTCCTCCAGCTTTCTCCATGATATTGAAATTCTTCCGAAGTGTGATCCCCTGCGGCAAAATGTTCAAATTATAACCCTAAAAAGTTTCAAACAGTAGTAAAAAATCTTTCCATTGGCATAATAAGAACTTATCAAGGAGCAAACAAAACACATGGTAGGCCTCACGAGGAATCTGGACGTTAAAATCACACGAAATAAACAAAATCTTAAACGAGCATGCATGCCTTTTGAAAATCATTTTGCTTACTTGAATCGAGATATCAAATATGCGCCTCCCAAGGCTTCTATATGTCTGATCATTAGAATACATAATTTCCGCAAAGTGGAGCTGCACTTTATACTTTCCCTTTGGTAAACACAGGGCATAGTATTTCAGTGACTGAGGAGCAAGGCGAGCAGTTTCATAAACTCCTGTCACACCCAGATTAAAATCATTTTTTGCTATGGAAGTTCGAACTGAATTGTTCTCCATATAAGTCCCAGTGCTGCTATAACCCCATTTTCCTGGTAGAAATGAAAATGAAACTGGCCCACCATCACTTAAGTCTCCTTCATATGTATCATCATTAAAAGGCCCACTGCCCCCTCCACAGTTTATGAACAAGGAACGATCTGCAGAACAATCAATATCCTTCAACAGGGCAGTAAACAAGGTGATTTTATGTAATGACTCTTTCATAGAACATCAGTAATGTATGGTTTCTTTCATACTTACATTCAGGATTTTGTGTGCAAGGAAGGTCTTTTGTGAAGCACCACTCATCAGTGCTAAAAGACAAGAATTCAAGCTGTCGGCAATTCATAGTTCCAGAGTTTTCACAAAGCATCTCAGTAAAAGAGGAACTTACTTGTTATTTGATAAATGAATAGAAACTAAGTTCCTGTTGAATTTTGAAGTAGAATAATGAGCAACACGAGACAAATAGGGAAGAGAAAACAAATAATGAGCAAAATAATGCTTACAGGTTTTGTTTCAGTTGTTGGCAACCACCTAAAGCTGACCCTTCTAAAGCTGACCACGTAAAATTGTTGTAGGACAAATCCCTGAAATAGATTTTCCATGGTATGGGTAATACAGTTCCTGATTTCTGAAAAATGAAGATTGACGTTTTTCTTGTATGACGGGAGACAAGAAATTTCTGAAAAATCTAACAGAGGATGAATAACATGGTAACCAAACAGGAATAGAAGGATTGATAGCATCATTATCGACTCACACTTGCTTCCTGTTGTTCAATGCCCAATTAGGCACTACTCCAGTCAGTAAGTTGTTGTTCAAAAACCTACACATATGTTAAACAAGAATTCAACAAACAAGCTGCCAATACGAGAAAAATAAATTGAGGACCTGTGTGTTTCAGCATGTGCACGTATTTACTTACACCGTTACGCTTTCCAAATTCGTGAAGTTAGAGATTCGGCCTGTCAACTTATTGAAGCTCAAATCTCTGTAACGAAATATATACAAATTAATGAAATTCAACATTGCTAGATTGTGGCTCAGGTTTCAAGGAAATGGAGAGAGAGTCCCAAGTCCTAACTGTGCGATCATATGCAAAAGTAGTTCAAATTAGCCAACCCCGTTTCATAAATATGCACAAACTATGGCAACTCTCTCTTATTTCTACAAAAATAAATAAAGGGATCAACTCATCGCTAGACCTTTCTTATTCACCTTACTTTATCTATCTTCAATGAAAAGCCAAATGATGGAATAAGCTTGTGTCAATCATTTGCCTCTTTTGAATTCAAAATAACATCTACAGGGAAGAAATAAGATCCTTGAAATCAAGCATTTCCATAAGGATAACTGTTAGGAAAACTTACAAAATATTCAAAGATGACATATTTGCAATGTAGTCTGGGATTGAATCATTAATTAAGCAATTTCTCAGAATGCTGTCGCAAGAATGTAAACAACGATCAGTTTGTTATAGTTAAGGCAATCCAAAAGTAATTAGAAAGGCTTTTCAATACATAGGAATCGTGATCAGGGTTATTCAACTCACAGATTTTCCAAGTTTTTCATGGCCTGTAGATTAGGGAAAGTTGAACTTGATCCATTCAAATCGGATATTCTCCTGGAAGAGAAAAACCGGTTGCTCATGCGTATGAACTTTCTTAACAGCAAAATCGCAAGATGATTGGAAAACTACAGGAATAAATGAACTTGTTGGTGCTCACAGAGATTTTAAACTTGTTAACAATGACATGCTAGATGGAATAGGACCCCCCATGGATGTTCCTTGCAAATCCCTAAGAAACGGAAACGGAAACGAAAATGAGATTTAAATTAGCTTGTCCTAGAGGATAGCATGAGCAGATAAATGGACAAAAACTAATTACTCACAATTTTTCAATATTGATCCAGTTCCCGATAAATTCAGGTATCTTCCCTGACAGTTCGCTCCCATCTATCATACTGCAGCAACATATATATATATATATATATATATATATATATCATGAATACTGTACCTGAAAATATTGAATGTGAAAATGATTGCAGGCGACTTCGTCACTTACAATTCAGTTAAATTCTTTAAATTGCCAAGTTTCTCTGGTATCCTTCCTGTAAAATTGTTTGAGGAAAGGACACTGCAGGAATAAGAAAAGGAAAGTTACAACTTCCTCCAAAATCAGTAAAAAGTATCAGTACCATATATAACAAAACTGATATTGAATACTACGTGACAGAGAGACACATCTACAAGACATGGTATAAAGTATAACTATGAAGGCATCTGTCTTACAGTCTTCTTAAGCTTGTCAAATTTCCAAGGTCTGGAGGAAGAGGCCCTCCTAGCAGATTATCTTCCAGGACCCTGCAAGATCCAATTCAAGATTTAACGTTCTAGCTTAGCTTTTAATTTAAGAAGTTCGCTTCGTGACTTACAGCTCCTCCAGTGTGGTAATGTTGCCTATTTCCGGGGGAATTGGGCCGGTGAGACGGTTAACGATGAGAGACCTAAGACATGGAAGAGAATTGGGAAACAGGTTAACATGTTCATGAATTTCGTTATCGGGATATGAAAACCCCTTCACATATACAGAATGCACAAAAAGACTTACAAAATCTTAAGGTTGGGGAGCTGAGCAATTCTTGGAGGGATTGTTCCATTAATGTAGTTGCGAGTCAGATCACTGTCCAATGAAAAATGCTTCATCTTAGTCATTCTATAATTCCTTTTGTTTACAAGTCACTGTTTCTCTTAGCCACTCAGTCAAAGTTCTTTTCCCATTTGAATCATCATAAAAACTTTCATTTGTTCTGATAAATAAATTAAAAACCTCTGTGAAGCACATGGTGTGCCAGGAAATGTGAAGAAAAGAAACCCAAATACATGGTAATTGATCTCTATTCAATAAACTTGATTAACTCATCACTTACATTTCAAGCAGATGAGGAAGATCTCCTAGTTCCTCTGGGAGAACTCCGTTCAAATTAAAACCTTTCACGCTTCTGTCAAAAACAAAATATAAGAACTAGTTAGTAAATAAAACGAAAGAAAATGAAACCATACCAAGACTCTGCTCTCCATTAATTTATTTATTTTTTTACAAACATCAATATATCAATTGTTTCCTTGGAAACATGCTACCATGAACACATTTGTGCTTGTGTTTTTATTATTAAAAGGGTAGCATAAATTGACATTTAAAATAGGAGAACGTATCGCCATCACTATGACCTCATTAAAAAAAAAAAATAGAAGAAGTTATTGGATATTCCAAGAGCTGTATTCTACTCTTTCACAAAACATAAAATTTATTATGAAAATAATATATATAAATCTCATGGCTTTTGCAAGGGGAAGAATTACGATTCTTGAATATTTCCTATGAAGAAAACATACATACATGCTAGTGACATGACAGACGGAGCCATTCTCAAATGTACAGTTGCATTTAACAATGCTTTGAGTTTTGCTGTCGATGGTCTGGTTCCACTGTGCACTATCGCAGGAAGTTCGGTTGATGGTGGCCCAGTTGCTGATGTTCAACTTGTTGGATATGTTTTGAAGAATTTGAACTGTTACATACAATTCAGGAACTTCAATCATCCACAAAAGCAATAACAATTTTAATATTATTTATTCATAAAATAATGTATGTATTAATCAAGGCCCTGCTAAAACACAGCTAGAAAATGATTATGAGGATGATGATGGTAATTTTTAATAAACAATAATAATCACTTCACGTGTTCTCTAGCCTTTGTAATTTAAACTATTCAATTTAGTACTTGTATGTTTGATATCAAAACTCACAAAAATTTTAAGCCACTATTTTTACACCAAAATAACATTTTATTTAAATTTTCAAATTGTTCCTTTTATTTATATTTTTTTAATTTTTTCTTATTTTGATTAATTCAAATAATTAGTTTTATATATATATATATCACTTTTAATAAATATTTAAGTATTTTGAAGAATAGTATCATATGAATTTAATAACTATAAGACATTTTAGATTTAATTATGATACATGCTCCTTAAATTATATTATATTTTGCGCAAAATAAATGAATATTATATATGTTGGTGATGAGACTCATTTGTTTTCTAATTTTGTTCCTTCCCTTTTCATATATAATGTTTTTTTTCTTTAAATTGGTGAAAAGACGAGCGATTTTAGGGTATGAAAAACACAAGTGTTAAGATTTTTTAAAGTGTGAGAGTGGGAGTACAAGGTTGGGTTTTAGGCATAAAAATCATAATTATATTATTGTATTAAATTAATTACTCCTATAGTAAGAAAGGGTTACTCTCAAATGTATATAGGATCTAGTACAACCATGCATGTTAAACTTTATGAGTACACGATCTTTATTATTTCTGATTTCTTTCGATTGTGTTGTTCATGGTGCTGTGTACTGAATCTCCATTCTAAATTTCACAATACAATTAGCATCAAAGATTTGATTTTGGGAGATTCAGCTTTTGATAATGATCAATGTCTACAAAAGATAAAAAGCTAAAATTTATCATGAAATAAATTAAAAAAAGAAGAAAATCTACTCTTTGGCAACAAAGGGTGAAAGACAATATTCTTATTCAATAAGTCTTGGCCAAAGCGTTGAAAGAGAAGGATGTGAAGCTAGAGGATATGGAGGAGGATCGATATTGTATTGCAATAATGATATATATGAAGATTTGGTAGCTATAATGTGGGAAAAGTTAGAGAATGTTTATTGTAATGGATCAGAGGGATGAAGAAAGAGTGGAGTCGCTTCCAAGTACGAAAGCTTTGTAAGCTTGGTTGCTAAGTATATTTTTTCATTGTTCATCAACGTTTTGACTATTATAATAGGTGAAAAGGTGAGTCATTTTAGGGTGAGAGGAAGACAAGGAATGACAAGTTTTTTCATAAAAAAAAAAAAAACAAAAAGCTTGAGAGTAGGTGTTGATTTGATTTTTTTAAGAAAATAAAAATAAAAATCTTAAGAGTTGATTTGATTTTTTAAGACTAGAATGGAAATCAAATAGAAGAGAGGGAAAAAAATAAAAAACAAAAGGTCACTTTTACCACCCTAACCACTATTAGAATACACGCGCCCCTTATTCATATAAAAAACACTCAAACATTTCAATCACCGCTCTAGAATCATAATTTTGGCCGTTGAATAGTGTCGTACACGTCGTTCAAAAAGGACGAATACTTTTCATACATTTCTGAATTTTTTTAAAAAAATTTATTTATCAAATTATCCTATTATCTTTAATAACTGTCAAATCACCACATTTCCAATGTCAAAGACAAATATTTTTAATTTTCAAGGGCAATGAAGTAACTTACTTGTTTAAAAATTAAATTAAAAATTAAAAACCCTATTGACCCAAGTTATTATTTTTTTGTCCTTCATGAGCAATTATGTAAAAATATAAAAAAAATCATTTAACCCTTTTTTTTCTGATAATAACTAATATGCCCATGAAAAAGACTCTCCTACCTCTAAATTCGAACCTGGATAGTTTGCCCATCCAAAGGTAAAATCAATATTTTATTGTGCGAATCCACGATAAAATGTTGATCTCTTTTAGGCATAATGGCTCCCTTAAAATTAGTCTCGAGAAGGTATGCATTTCCAAAATTAAGCTAATGAGGTTTTTTTTTAATAATTATTTAGTTTAATACTTATTATTTAATCAATAAAGTATGTAATTCAAATATTATTTTAAAGGCTAAAAATACACATAAGACGATTTTGTACGAGAGCAACAAACACAGATAGTTCAACTAAGTAATTGAATAATTATTGTATTTAGAGTAAGTTTGGTCGGTGCACTGATAGTCTAAGACAATCGGTTATTGTGAAGAGGCGAGAACAGTATAACATTGGGGTTCTCTTGCTTATTATATATTTATAAGACTTTTAGACTCTAATATTGATTTGATTTGATTCAAGGTTGGATCGTTAGTCAGATAGATTATTCAATATTTTTTTAATTTTTGAAACCATGTTTTTTGAGTTTTTTTTTTAAAAAAAACTAGAAATAATATAATTTTAGTTAAAAATAAATAAAATCCATAACCAAAACCTAAGTAGGTGAGTCATCATGTTAATTCGTAAAATATAGTGATTCATTGACCAAGTCAGTCTTATAATTATGGCTTGTTAACAAAATAATTAAAAAAGATGGGTTTGGTTTTACATGAACAGAAAAGAAACTATTTTTTTGCTTTTATTTTTATTTTTTTATTTCAATCAAAATCTTTTATAGTCCAATTAGAATTTAGGCTTGAAATTATGTAAAAAATATAAAATTATAAGATATGGAACTAAAATGTAAAACACAGAAAAAATATATAGTTAATTGAAGACACTTTTCATTATGATTCTAAATATATTTTTTTATCAATCTTTGAGTTAGAAAGATAAGAGAGAAACTCAAATGAAAAGAAAGAGAAGATAGAAAATGATCACTTTGGATCCTCTTGGGTGATTATTTTCACTATTTTTTGTGTTAAAGGTTCCACTTGATGAGAAAATTTGGAATATTATGGGCTTTGTTTACAAGTATGTCTACAAAAGAAGATCTGGTTCGTTTTTATTTTTTGACTCAATTGATTTTTTTAAACTAATTTTAAGGTTATTTGATGGTTTAAAGTGGTTTTTATTATATATTTTTAGGTAAAATAAGTTAAAAATTAAGTTTTTACCCTCAAAATTCCACCCCTCGAATTACCAGCCACCGTGGTTAGATTTTGGGCAGTAACATGCAATATATCGTCTTGTGCTGCTGTTTTTTTATTAAAACAAATTGAGAAAACTTGTATATTGTTCGCCTCTTTAAAAAAATAAGTATGTTTGGTTCTTCTTTTTTTTTTTGAGTGTTTAGTTTTTTAATTTTTTTTCAATCTCATTTTTTAACATTGATTTAGTTTTTTAAAAATTTTATCATTCAATAATTGATTAATTTTAACTATAATTTTATATTTTTTATCATATAATAAAATTAAAAAAAATTAATTAAACTTAGTAAAGTTTCATGATCCAAATCATGAATTTGATAAATTAACCTAAGTTTTTTTTTTTCATTAATTTTTTTTTTAAACTAGTCAAGTTAACAAAGTTATAACCTACGTAATTTGACAACTCCCACGTAATTTGAAAAAGTTATATCATGACAACTTCCACAAAATTTAAATCAAGAATATTTTCCATGTTTAATATGTTATACCAAGTTTAGTGCAATGTTAAAAAAAATTCATATACCTAGCAAGTACGGTAAGTAACCTATTCAACGAAAGCTAAACATGGATTGAAAAATAATATGGATGCAAATTTATCAGCACTATTTTTTAGAATAATGTAATAAAGTTTTTGCCTCTCCTACCAAAAACAAAAAACTAGTTATTAAGGGCATGAAAGTTTTTTTATACGATGCATTAGTCATTAACAAATTCATTAGAATAAATATATTTTTTTTATATTTTAAAAGCACGGTAAAAAAACTAAAATTTCACTGATAGCATCAAAAGTTAATTTGATAATTTTAGAAAAGTTTTTTTTTTCATTATTATTATAAGATGAGGAATAATTTTGTATTTGGCTATATATATATATATATATTAGTGACAACCAAAATGTTCGTTAAAAGTCAAAAAATTAAAACTTATCTCAATGGGTTTTTTTTTATCTTTTTACAAAGATTTTTTTTTATTATCAAGTCAACTTAGATTCGATGAAGTCTTTTTATATCTAAATGAAAAACAAAAGTTACAATATGTGCAACACTTTTGAAGGCACGCGGGTGGCAGCAACACACTTTAGACAATGTGTGTAAATCCTTACAATGTCCAAAAATACTATTTTATTATGTTGTTGGAAGTTTTGGAAGTGTTTTTTTTTTTAGTAGTGTGGTGTTATCGACGGTGGTGGTTAGATTTTTAACTGCAAGCCTTTCCTCTCTTTTTCCTTCTCAGAAAATCAAATTGACATTTTTTATCGTCAATATTTCAACTTTAGTTTTTATTTTTTTGATTTTTGATTTTTAATTTTTAATTTTTTAAAAGTTTTAAAATCCTTCAATTATAATTTACCAAATATTATATTCTTCAATTTGATCCTTATTTTTTTGCTTTTTCTTAGGCCATTTGTTAAAATGATTTTTCTTTTCAATTTCACACTTCAATCAAAATTTTATTTTTATTTTTTATTTTAATTATGATCCTCAAGCTTTTTATTTTTTTTGGGTTATTTAGTTTAATTTATTTTTCTTTTTAATTACACCCTTCAATCAAAAACAAAATTTGTTATGTATTCAATTTTGATCCCCATTGTTTTAATTATAAATTTTTGTTTTAGATCCTTGTGTAATTGATTTTTTTTTTCAAATTGATCCTTCAATATTTAATTAGTTTGAAATTAGACTTCGTGGTTTTTTTTTTAATATAGTGCTTTCAATCTAGTGCCCTTGATAATATATTTGAAAAATTAACACATATTGATATCATCTTTTTTTTTTATCTCTTTGATTTTTTATGTTTTCTTTTATTGACTTATTTTAAATCTTTTTGTATGGTTAATTTTTTTTTCAATTTCATCATTTAATATTAATTAATTGAGAATTAAGTTTCATAATTGTTTTTTCAGATAGGGTGCTTTGAGTCTAATTACCCAGGTCATCAGTTTAACAAGTTAACACAAGTTATATTTTTTTAAAATAAGCCTTATAATATTTTTTATTTTTATTCTACAATGTTTAATTAACTTTGAATTGAGATATATTATTTGTCTCATTTGTTTTAAAAAATTCTGGATTATCATTATGATTTTTTAAATTTTAATATTATGTTCATCTATTATAATTAATTATTTTATTATTTCTAATTAAAATAAAACCCATTTATTTTTTCTGATTGAATATACAATCCATGTACCAAAATTTTCTTTCTATTTTTCGAGTACAATTAATATCCCAGAAAGGTGGGAAAAATTATCTCTCACTTGGCATTGTTGTAAAGATGCAATATCAAGCAATAATTGCTTTGATGACATCAACATACCAATTATTATTATTATTATTATCTCTCCTTAAAGAAAACTCTTTGAAATAAAGCATCATCAACTTTACAATATGGATATTTTAGTCATTTTCAACCTTCAAAGAATTGTTAGTATTTAGAGTGCTTTTCAAAAGCACTTTAAAAAAAAATTGAAAATTTTTTTTAATTAATATATTTTTAAATTATTTTAATATCATAATTTTAAAAAAATAAAAAAATATTATTAACATGTTTTTTTAAATAAAAAAAGTTTAAAACCATCGTATTTCCAAACACATGCTCATGTACCGTTTCAAGCCAACCACTCTTCATTCTCTCTCTTCGATGAACGCTAATCTTTGATTTTCATAGTAATAGACAGAAACTGATGGTGGATAACAAGCCAAGCTAAAAGAAGTTCAAAGGTCCTGATAAAATAAAGCCTTTTAAAATATTTTAAAAATAGTTTATTAAGCCATGCCGGCAAGAGAATATTGTCAATATAATACGGGATGAATAGCCCCTTCATTAATTTAAAATATTATAAAAGAAGCTCCATGATTCGAATTGAAAGGGAGTCAACATCATACAATAAGTTTTCCTAATTACGAAAGAGAGAGGATAATCCAAAATAACAAAATATAATTCACAATTTAATGAAGTGCATAACAATTTCCGTTTTTCTTATTTTATTTCTCAGTAGATATACTAATTTCTCTCACTAATCATCATAAATTGAAATGATTCTGATTTTATTTAAGAAGAGTAAATAAAACGAAGAAGCGTTGATCTCTGCAAATAAATTATTTTCCCGGAAAAAGGGAACCTTCAATCATGGTAAAGAGAGAGTGAGATTATTGAATTGTTAGGAGCCCGTACGTACCTTCTTCTAATGGCAAGAGTGGAGTGACTCCTTGAGCATGGGATCCAAACTTGTCCACAGCAAAGCAATTCAACACCACAAATCCAAAAACCAAAACGGAGAGAGTCTTCGACAGTAGTGATGGCCACAACGCCATGCGCAAAGCACAGCTCGTTCTCTTGCTAATTGCTATATTATCTGGGAGGAACTAATTAGAACGGTGATCAAAGAGCAAAAAACCACAAGCAGAAACGGCGTGTTTTTCTCAGTAATGAGAGGTGGGTTGCTGGAGGAAAGAAAAAGACCAGGAAGGAGATTTTAAAGATGATCACCAGCAACTCGGTTTGCTTTATTTTGCCTGGGGAAAGGTCCTTTTAGACATTGCAGTTCGTTGGTTTTATAGAGCGATAGAGAGAGAGAGAGAGGGCTGCACGAGGAAAACGCCCTGGGAAAGTCCCCCATTGCTGCTGGAGAAAAATCAAAGATGACTCAAAAGCGAAAATTAAAGAGATTAGTTATATATATATATATATATTTGACAAGTATATTTTGAAAAGTAAATTATACTTTGGTACGTGATAGTATTAGAAAGAATAAGTTGAAAAATAATTTTTAATATTTAATTTTTTTAAGATTATTAAAATAATAAAAAATAAATCTTATAAATTAAAAAGTTGATTGAGAATGGAATTAAAAAATCTAATTTCATAAATTATCTCAAATAAAATAAATAATAATTAAAATAATAGAAATCATATCTAACATATTAAAAAATTAAAAGATAATAAAATAATAATAATAATTTTATAAATTATTTTAAATAAAATAAATAATAATTAAAAAAATAATTATCAAATCTGATTGATAAGAAATTTCAATTAAAAAATGATAAGAAAAAAGTAAATAATAATTATAAAAATAAGTAATAAAGTTAATATAAAAATCAAATTAAATTAAATTTTAAAAAATAAAATTAAAAAAATTTATATAAAATATATATAAATTAAAAATATGAGCTGGGTAGATGGAAGAAAGAAAAATATCAATAAGTAGAATTTAAAAGCATATTTAAAAATATAATTATAGTTGCTTTTCAAAATGTTTTTTTAGAAAAGAATGATAATAATATTTTTTATTTTTAAAAAAATTATTTTTAAAATCAATATATTAAAATGATTTGAAAATATTTAAAATATATTTATTTTAAAAAATTTAATATTTTTAAAAAATAGCGTAAAACACTCTAAAATGATCAGCAGCAACTCGGCTCGCTTTATTTTGCCTGGGGAAAGGTCCTTTTGGAAATTGCTGGTCGTTGATGGGGAGAGGGAGAGAGAGAGAGAGAGAGAACTGCACGAGGAGAACGAACTTAGGAAAGTCCCCTGTCGCTGCTGGAGAAAAATCAAAGATGACTCAAAAGCGAAAACTAAAGAGATGTAACAGAGTATAGAACATAAAGAATATGAATCAATTAGGTATACAGTATTTCAACCTCAACGGGTAGGATCAGCAGTCATGTATTAGAGTATAAAACATAAAGAATATGAATCAATTAAGAAATCATACAAGATCACATGAACAAGCTACCCAACTAAATTTATTGATCACTACTAGCTGAATAATTATTATCCAATGTACGTATTAGAAAACATGATATACACTTGAATACAACAGCTTCATAAGTTAATTAATTTTTTATTCATTTTCATATAATGGATTCATGCTAATGTAACGTTCATAGATGTATAAAACGAATGAAATTATAATCTTTTTTAAATTAAGTGTATCCCTGTAAAATTTATTTTTATCAACGATGTTAAAATAATGGATATTA
This sequence comes from Populus ilicifolia, assembly GCA_015708895.1. Classification (NCBI taxonomy): domain Eukaryota; kingdom Viridiplantae; phylum Streptophyta; class Magnoliopsida; order Malpighiales; family Salicaceae; genus Populus; species Populus ilicifolia. The sequence continues at coordinate 125,560 of SRLM01000270.1, forward strand.
AATTTATATAGATGATAAGAATTGAGCTACGCTAAAAGATTTTTATAAAATGAGAATTTTTTAAAGAACAAATTCATTCCAATTCAAATTAAAGATGTTACAGTTTGGATTTGCAATTCCTATAAATTTATGTTGCAATATTTTTCATGAAATCTCCCCAAAGCTAGAACTAACATCCTCAGTATTGTTAACTGCTCCACCTCCATCACTTGAAAAAAAAAGAAGAAGAACTTGATTTGAAACTTTGCACTTCCGTAAACCATATAGCTACCAATCTGTCATCTCTTGGCTTCAGAATTAACCATAATCAACGTCAATATTTCATCCATGATCCAGGAACATAAACACACTGAACTACAGAACCACCCACGATGTAAGAAAGGGACAAATGTCTATTCCAATCTCCAAAATATAGAGAGATTTTACTTCCTCAATCTACGCCCTTTGATGTACCAGAGAGAGACAAAGAAGGAGAAACAAAGGGGGCTGAGTTTTTGTTAAATTTGAACCTAATTTTCTCTGTGTTTACACACCATGAAGTTCATCCCTATTTATGGGATAGAAATCAAAGGGTCTTGTTGTTTTTTATGTTGCTTGGCTCGTGATTCAACTCTAGATTCAACTCTAAATGATTTTAATTATTGGTTCAAATAAATCATTATAAATTGTTAAATTTGTTAATTGAAAGTTGGCTGAGATATCTCTTTAGACCATCACCATGTCCATTATGATGTTCATGGACTAAAAATAACCACATCAACCATCTAGGTAGTAGTCAAATGGTAAAAACTTGGAATCAAAGGGTTTGCTTTCTCATTGGTCTCAGGTTCGAGTCCTTGATTGCTTATATGAAAGCCACTGGAGACTTACATGGTCATTAACTTTAGAGCCCGTAGGATTAATCGTGGTGCGCACAAGCTGACCCGGACACGCACATTAATCTAAAAATAAAAACCATACCAAAATGTATAGAAATATTAAGTAACCATGTTTATTTAAGTTTTGCTAAGTTTAATGAAAGTTAGAGATATTAAATATACCTATAAAGTAACTTATTAGATAATCTTTTTAGAGAAAAGTTAGGGAAGAAGATAAGTAGTAATTAAAACAATATTGTTTTGGTAACGTTCATTTTAGTCCTTTGCTTTATAATTACTTTTAATTATACCTTTAATTGGCATTAAACATTTAATTTTATGCAATTTCATTCTTAAAAAACTTCAATGTAAATCTTGGATTTATGTGTCATTTTCGTTATAGTTCTTGGTGTCAAATATATATAATTTGACTCTCAATTATCCATTAAACTTTTTTTTTAATTTCACCTCTAATTTCAACCAATTGGATCTTCATATTTCAACGCCTATTACAAATTGATCATTGGTTATGAATTTGTTTAATTTAACCCTTAATTGACCCCCAAACTCTAATTTGCTTGCTTTACCTTTTATTTCAATCAATTAACTTGATAAAAATTAAATTTGACCTTTAAAATTTTTATGTTTTTAATTAAACTCAAATTAGATTTTCAAACTTAATGTTTCACCAATTAAGCTCCCTAATAAAATTAATTTGACTATTTTAAATTATAATTAAATCCTTGTATCTAATTAAATATTTCAATTAGACCCAAACTAATTCTTGAATATGATTAAACTTCAATTTGACCTATAATTAAATTAAATTAACCTATTAAAATTTTAATTATATCTTTAAACTGAATTTTTATATAAATTTTTTTAATAATAATTTAATTTGATTTTAAATCTATATTATCTCTCTAATTTTAAATATAATAATATACAATTAGCCTTGATTTACATTCAAAACTGTAGCTTGTATTATTTTCGGAATCCTCCTCGGTCAACATGCATTCCACTTCCTCAAAGAGTTCGCAACCATCCCATCCTTGTCAGCCCAAGGGCACCCTTTGGCTGCTCATTCGGCATCACTTCCTATTATGACAGCTCAGCCATTTGGTGAAATCACAGTAATTTGGTGATCTTGCTTCTCCTTAACTTCTGACGGAGCTTCAAACTTATACTGCAATTCCTGAAGAATGAATGATACACCCACAATTAGCCTAACAAGTCATCCCTTTCACTTACTGTTCACTATTAGAAATTCACTAAATAACGACGGATTTATCAACGGAATATTTTTATCAGTAATTTGAGGTCAAAATCATCAACAACCACTATTCCATTCGTAATTCAGTCGGTAACTACTAATGAAAAATTTTCTTCGATAGTTACCGACTAAATTATGGACAGAAATGTTTCCGTCATAAAAAAAGGGTTGCTGACGTGGAAGTTTTAACGGGTTATTTTTTCAGACGAAATCACTGACGGATTCAAACCATTTATATTGCCTACAGATTTGAGATGGCAGATCCGTACGGTGACATGTCGATTATTCTATTAGAATCATCGACAGTTTCACCGACAGATTGTCCCGCGATGAAACCGTCGAGAAAAGTTAATATATGTATATGCTATTGACCCTTTGCTCCCTTAATTTCTCCTTCTTCTTCTGCCTAATCCCAACTCTCCCCATCTATAAACAAGCAGCCCCTCATCCCCCCAAACAAAAATCTCCCTCATATCATCATAACAAGTTATAATTCTTGAAGTTTTGTGGTCATAACATCCGTGTTCTGATTTATCGATGGATTTTGTCAATTTTTGTAAGTAATTCTTTCTTTTTAAACCTTAACATTTAATTAAATGTCAATTTTATCGTTTTTTTAGTATATATATTTTGCTAGTAAATGTACATGTTTTATTGTTATTTCTTAAACAAACTTGTAGTATATGAATGTATAATTTTATACCTATTATGGTTCGTTTTAGATTTTGTAAGATTGTATTTGTTTGTAAATTGTTAAAACTTTATGGAACTACCGAAGTACATGTGTTGTTTTGAAATAATTAATAGCTTACTTATGGGGTCCGTTTAAAGTTTTGTTAATAGTACTGAGGAGTGGTAATTTCTATAAATTTATATATTTTAATTTGTATGGACGTTGATAAATGATAATGAATATTTAATATTTATGAGAAGTTGTGATTGGTTTGTTGGATAATCTCATGGTAAAGTAATATTTTTGCAAGTTTATTTACCTAACTTAGTTAATTAATACATTATGTCATCATAATTTTATAGAGGTTCGATATAAATAATGGATGATCGTTCATGGATGTATCAAGATTCACCTCAAGGATTGCGGAGGATGGATTATTGTAACGGGGTTCAGGGTTTTAATAATTTTACAACATCTATTCCTAGAAATTTTACTCGATGCGGTATTAGGTGTCCATGCAGGAAGTGTCATAATAAAAAATATCTGCATCCAGATGTTGTAATGATGCATCTTTTACACAAAGGGTTTATGGAGAATTACCAGTGTTGGTATGCACATGAAGAAGTATATGTTAGTGGGAGGAGAATGGAATAAACAGTGGTTGGGTCTACTACTTATGCTAGCAACGAGAATGACAACACTAATCATTATAGAAACATGGTTATGGATGCAATGAGAATGAATCAAGGTAATATCAGTCAATGTCCAATCGTAAAAGAAGAACCTAATGTAGATGTAGCTAGATTTTTTGATTTGTTGAAAGATTCTGACGAATCATTATGGGATGGCTGCACGAACCACAATAAATTATCGGTCATAGCACAGGTGTTCACCATCAAGACAGAGCACGGGTTGAGTGAGGCTGGGTATGACAAGAGTATTGAATGACAAGAAGCATTTTACCTGAAGAGAATAGGCTAAAAGAGAACTTTTATGTTGCGAAGTCCATGATGAAACCCCTTAGTTTAGGATACCAGAAAATTAACATGTGCCCTAACTTCTACATGTTATATTACCTTGAAAATGCTGAGATGATCGAGTGCATGACATGCGGACATTCCCGTTACAAACCTAAAACTGGTAGGGGAAAGACTGTGGTGGCATATAAAAAACTTAGATACTTCCCGATCACAACTAGACTATAGAGGTTATTCATGTCACCAAAGACTGTTGAGCACATGACATGACACCAAGCACACCATGCGGTTGATGGAGTGATGGTTCATCCTTCTGATGGTGAAGCATGAAAATGCTTTAACATTGTTCATCCTCACTTTTTAGCTGAATCAAGAAATATGCGTCTTGGGTTATGTATAGACGGATTCAACCCATTTGGGTTATGTATAGACGGATTCAACCCATTTGGGTTATTTGCTGGTCCTTATTCTTGTTGGCCAGTCATACTCACAGTTTATAACTTACCACCGGGAATGTGTATGAGGCCGAAATTCATGTTTTTATCTACTGTCATACTCGATCCAAGTAGCCCGGGATAAAATATAGATGTTTGTCTTCGACCGTTAATTAATGAGTTGGCACAGTTGTGGTTCTCTAGAGCTCTGACTTATGATATATCGAGGAAACAAAATTTCCTTATAAAGGTAGCTTTGATGTGGACTATCAATGATTTTCCAGCTTATGAAATGTTTTCTAGTTAGAGTACGTATGGAAAACTCGCATGTCCATACTGCATGGAAAACAACAAGGCATTTACGCTCGCAAATAGAGGTAAAGCTTTTTTTTTTACTATCACCGTCGCTTCTTGCCACTTAATCATAGGTACAGAAAGAATATAAAAGATTTATTTATTGGTAGAGTTGAAAAAGATGTTGCATCCCACGTTTTTCTAGTAAAGAATTGCATGATGTTATCTCAGAGTACGATGACATTGTGTTTGGCCTTCAATCAAGTAAACAGAAGTTTCCTAGTTTTGGTTTGACCCATAATTAGGTAAAGCAAAGTATCTTTTGAGAGCTTTCTTATTGGAAGACCAATCTGCTCTACTATAACCTTGACGTCATGCACATTGAAAAGAACATGTTTAAAAAGATTTTCAACACCGTTATAAATGTGAAGGGGAAGACAAAGGACAACATCAAAGCTAGATTGGATATAGCTTTATATTGTGACCATAAAAATATGGAGTTAGTTTATGATGAGCCACGGGTCACAAAACCAAGAGTAAGCTTCGTGTTAAAGAAAAACACACAACTACTAGTCTACAAATGGCTTAAGAGTCTGTATTTTCTAGATGGACATGCATCGAACATATCATGGCTAGTTAATATAGAGGACTGTAGATTTTATGGAATGAAGAGTCATGACTGTCACATGTTTATGCAAACACTCATCCCATTAGTTTTTCGTGATTTGTTACCAAAGGGAATATAAGATGCACTCATGGAGATTAGTCATTTCTTCAGAGATATATGCTCTAACAAGTTAAATGTTGATCATATTGAGAGGCTTCAAACGAATATCATCGAAACGCTATGCAAACTTGAAATGATATTCCCTTCATCATTTTTTGACTCAATGGAGCATCTCTCTATACATCTACTGTTCGAGGCAAAAGCTAGAGGACCGGTCCAATATAGATGGATGTACCCATTTGAACGGTTAGATATTACAGTTGCAATGTAATTCATATATAAAAGTATTTTATATGTTTTTCTTAATTGAAAATTATTGATTCATATTTCAATGCAGATACTTTTTTAATCTCAAGAAAAAGGTTAAGAACAAGGCACATGTTGAGGCTTCGATATGTGAGGCCTATATTGTTGAGGAGATCTCAACATTTATCTCATACTATTTCGAACCTCATCTGAGAACAAGAATCAATCACATTCCCCGGCATAATGATGGCGGCGAAGTGCCTTTTAGTGGAAACTTGTCAATATTCTCTAATACTGAATGACCCATGCCTAAAAATGTCGTAAGAGGAAGATATTTGTCAGAAATAGAGTTCAAACAAGCACACAATTATGTTCTATTTAATTGTGATGAGCTGAGACCTTTTCTTTAATAAGTTTATATCAATTAAACTTTGTTAGTAATATAATGTTACTTATATATTGTAATATCATACACTCATTATCACTTGCAGGCAACATCGATAATATTTGCTCTCCAATAACTCACAGCTGACTAAATTCCAAATCTTTTAATTACAAGATGAGCAGCTTTCCACATGGTTCAGAACACATGTAAGCATTATCATAAACTCATTCTAACTTGCAAAATTATTGTACGTATACATGTCATTATGAGATTCTCATTCATTTACTGTTTCTTGATGTAGAACATTCAAAGTTTATCAAATGGAAAGGAGTGCACCTAAGTCATTGTCTTCACTAAGCCTTGAGCCTGAAAGAAAATGTAAGTGCTACCATGGGTATTTTGTCAATGGATATGTTTTCCATACTAAAGAATACGAGCAAGAAAGAAAGACATACAACAACAATGTTTGTATTAAGGGATCCACTAGTAGTGAGTTAGAAGTTGACTACTATGGTAGATTAGAAGAGGTTGTCGAATTGTAATATCATAATGAGTATAATAGAGTGTTTTTATTCAAATGTTATTGGTATAACACGACTGACAGAGGAATCAGAGTTGATCCATACTATGATCTGGTCGAAATCAACTTAAAAGCTAGACTCCGCAACATAAACATTGTCTTTGTTTTCACAAACAATATCAACAAGTTTATTACATATACACCCCTTCATTTAGAACGAATCAATCAAGAGTGGATTGGTTGTCCATTTTAATAATGAAACCCCGAGGTCATGTCAAGGTTGTTCAGGATGAGAATGAAGAAACAAGTATGCGAAATGAAGTCTTTCAAGTTAGTGAGGTGGTTGAACCGTATCAAGTTGCTCCTTCAATTGAATCAAAAGAAAATTCAAATTTTCATGTTTTTGATGATAGTCTTGTTGATGTTGACGCAGAGGAGTTGAATATTTTTTTGAGCTCTAGTGGACAAGCAAATGTCGAAAAAGAAGATGATATTCATATTGAAGATTGCGATGAAGGTGATGACAATTCAATTGATAACGATGAAGAAGAAAATTCTGACTAACTACCAAAATGAAGCCCTATGTAAAACCCTTTTTTCATGTAATTTAGATTATAAATGATATATTTTGAAATACAAAATATTTATTACTTGAAATAATTAGTTGAAATGCCATAATTATGAAATAATTACTTGAAATAATTATTGATCATGGATGATATATTTTGTAACATGAAATAATTACTTGAAATGCCACCACATAACTAATGGCATTAAGTCCGTTGGTATTTCATAGAGAGTTTGAAAATAATTACTTGAAATGCCACCACATTATCGACGTCAACATTAACAACATTAAGTCCATCGACATTTCACAGAGAGCTCGGAAATAATTACTTGAAATGCCACCATATCACCTACGGCAACACCGACGACATTAAGTCCAAGGGCATTTCACAAAGAGTTTGAAAATAATTACTTGAAATGCCACCACATCACCGACGGCAACACAAACGACATTAAGTCCGTCGGCATTTCACAAAGAGTTTGAAAATAATTACTTAAAATGTCACCACATCACCGACAACAACACCGACGGATTTATATTCGTCAGAACGTTGGCAGCGGATCAATTTTACTAACAAACTTACTAATGGACTGCGCGTATTTCAAAGTGTTGTGCATTAAATGCATCTCTGACTGCATCATATTGCCGACGGATTTACCGATGGACTAAGAAAAATATGGAGGGACATTAAAAAATTTGGTGCGAAATTCAAAATTTACCGATGGATTTTTAACACATCACCGACGAAATAAATTAAAATAATAATTAATTTTGTATACGTCGATAAAACTAGCATATAAGTGCCCTCTGACCTCCTCTTCAGTTCATTTTTTCATCTCCTTAGTTTTGCACCATTCTTTTCCTCTCTATGCTCCTCTACGTTCTTCACCAGCAATTTGAAGCATTTTTTATCGTGAATCTCCATCAGTTTAAAAGGTTAATATTTCTTCTATTTCATTTTACTTTAATGGTTTTTTTTTGCTATTTTTTTGTTATGTTTTTTGTTTTGGTGTATTTTTTGTAATGTAGATAAAGTCTATAGTTTTTTTTTTGTATAATTCATTGCTAAAGTCTATAGTTTTTTTTTGAATTTATTGAATATTTTTTATTGTTGTATTGGCATAATTATTATTAGTTAATTTGTTGAATATTTATTGTTAATGTTGAATTTACCATAGAATTTACTTAAATGGTTTTTTTTTAATTTATTGTTTTGTTGTATTGGCATAATTATTGAATAATGTGTTGAATTGTAATTCTTAATGTTGAATTTACCTTACGATTAGTAATTGAATATGTTGGCATAATTATTAATTTTACTTTATTATTACATGATTTGGGTTTAATTTTTTCCATTTATTTTGATTGTTATTCTAGAGTTTTTTTTTTAATTTATTGTTTTGTTGTATTGGCATAATTATTGAATAATTTGTTAAATTGTAATTTTTAATGTTGAATTTACCTTAGAATTAGTAATTTAATATGTTGCAATAATTAGTATAGATTGCGTGAATTGGTTGTGGCTATTGTTAATATGTGCAGATTTGTGGATTTGGGTAGTATCCAGTATAGGGGAGGTGCTGTCGAATTTTTTTTAATATTTGAATTTAATTATATAATTATTTATATAAAATTATGTAGAAGCGTAGAATAAAAATCAGAGCTGGTCGCTCATATATGGTCGCAACTAGTTTGTCTAACAACGATGATGATATTTCTTTAGGTGCCTCTCAAGAAGAGGCACCTACACCAGCTACACCATCAACCGATGCTACCTCTTCCAACACTACTTCATAGCACAGCGGCGGCATGCCTTCGCAACAGAATCAATTTACCTACCAATATGAGGCACAGTGAAGAATGACCTTTCAATGTAAGTTTATTAAGGTTTTAGTTTTTTTTTTTAATTACAACATAATTTATGAAATAATCACTATTGAATTTATTTCATTTATTTTTAGGTTCACAAACATTGAAGTCGCCCGAGTAATATCATCGGCATTTAAATCGTAGATGGAAATTTTATTGTTTCAATAGAGTCAGATATTCAAGCATTCTGAATGGATGCCTCAAATCAATGCATGGTTTAACAGGTTTGAGGTTGATATTAATTTCTAATTTTTAGCTTATTAATATAATTGTAAATAAATTATTATTTTTATTTAAACTTGTTCATTTATACACTTTACAAATTCTGCTGGGACAGTGAGCATAACACTATTGTGAGGAGGGTGTGGGAAAATCACAAGACAACTAGATAAGATCGAAAACAATATAAGATTTTTTTAGACAAAAATTTATGTTTTGAAATGTAATTTTTGAATCTGTGAAGTAGGTTGCTTGATTTTTTATATGAAGCACAAAAAAAGGCAAAAAAAAAAAGCCACGAGGGATAGGGGTTTTCAAGGCTGGAACGATGTTGTGATTTGGAGCAATTTCAAACCGATATACATCCCGAAAGATATATGGCCACACTATATTGAGCACGTGATGTTTGAGCGGTTCACACGATGCTCACAGTCCGGTGCTGGCAATCGGAATCAACTAATTCATGGTGGGGTGTCAATGCACACTGACAGCTCTATTCCATTTGCTGCACATGTGAAATGGATGGTAAGATCAATTTAAATGAAATATATCGTTAAATTCAATTGTTGTTAATATATCTTTTTTTCATTATAAGCTGCATCTCTTGGACGTGAGTTGAGCTCGATGGAGCTGTTTGTGGAGACGCATGTGTGGAGTCAAGACCGCCAGAAAGGGGTGCAACAATTCATTGATAACCGTGCTCTTCGTGGTATGTTTGTTCAACCATTTTATTTTCTAAGTTATTATGTAAGTTATTATGTTTATTGAATTGAATATGATGATTAGTTTTTATTTTTTATTTTTAGGAGACCTATAATAATCAGTTGAGGGAGAGATACGGGGATGATATTTTGAACCATCTGGAATTCGATCTAGATTTGTGGATGGAGGTTGGCTCGTCAAATGGACCTGATAAAAATCGGGTTTATGGGCTCCAAATCAATATCAAGCTCCAAATCTAAGGAGTTCGAGACCTTACGGCAACACATGGCTCAACTCACAGAGAAATACGACCACCTATCAACGGAGTACGCGCAACTCAAAGCGTCTCGAACATAACAAAAAGTGGAGTATGAACAACAAAAAATAGCTTATGAACAGCTTCTCGAAATGGTTATGAACATGGCAAATAGTGGAACTTGTACGCCTAATCCTTTTTTGCCGTATAACCACCAGCCTCCTCCAGGATCTCCTCTTCCTCCTCCTCCTTCTCCATCTTTATATTAATTTGCAATAAACATTATTTACCTTTAAAACTTTATTTAATATTTTTTTAACATATTTAGTTTGTAATGAATATTATTTAACTTTGTTTTTTTTGTTTAATATAATTTTTATTTGCATAATTGGATTGTATTACAATTAATTTATATAGTTTTATATTATATATCCTAAATAATTTTTTTTAAAAAAATAGAAAAAAACAATTACCAAGGATTTTACCGACGGATTCATTCGGTCGGTATTTTAAACACTCATCGATCGACTTACCGATGGAATTACTCCGTCGATATTTAACAGTAGTTGCCACACTTATCGATGAATTTATAGACGGATATATTTGGTCAGTATTTCATATACTCACCGACAGCTTTACCGATGGTTAGCATTCGTTGGTAAATCATGATATCACCAACAAAATACAAATTCGTCGGTATATTTCAAGCGGGAATCTTTTTTTTTGCGTGCAAATTCCGTCTGTAAGACCATCAATAAATGATTTTTTGTTTTGCTGATGGATATAGCAACGGAATGTTGAATCACCAATGAAAGGAAACCTGACGAACATAATCCGTCGGTGATGACATCGGTAAAAAAATCACTAACAAAGTTATAATCACACACCGACAGAATTTATCTTTTGGTGAAACTGTGAAATCTTGTAGTAGTTGTCATAGCCTATTCCAAACTTGTCTTCCTCTTTTTTACAGGCAACTCTCTAGTGTTAGAGAATAATATAAATTATATTTTAGGACTTCATTTAACAGATTAAACTATTAGATTGAAATGATTATTTAACATGATATCAAAATCTTGATGACTAAATGATTTTAAGTTTGAATCTTATCATTCTCATTTATTTGATAAAAAATTAAGTACTCTATATAAATTTCAAGTCTAAAAAGTTTTTATTTAAAAAGATATATTAAAAAATAATATAAATTATATTTTAAGATTGAATTAAAATGATTATTTGAACTCTAGTATATGTGCCCTCTATACTTCACTTTGCCTCCTTGTAACAATCAACCCGTCTTTTTCATGATCTGATCTATTACTCTTTTCTTAACCTTTCATATGCCCCATTAACTATTTAAAGGACTTCAACATATCAGGGCTCTGATGAGGCGATTTTCACCTCCAAGTGTCATGTGGCAAAAACAAAGTGTGCTGTTTGTTCTCATTATGCAAGCTGCAAGAGTCATCCTTCAAAATATTTTAGAGCTTTCTCAAGTACCTGTTTTTTTTCCTTGTAGGGAGGGCTTGCAGAGTTTGCACAAGTATACTTGAATGTTCGTCCACATCCTTTTTTAAGATTTAAGTTGGTATATATATAATCCTTCATAAATATAATATGATGGCAAAAAGCTTGAAATTGATACAGTAGGTTGCTCTTGAGTCAAAATATGTATTTTTTATAAAAAAAATTAAAATAGTTAAAGTTTTACTCGCTAATCTAAATTTATAAAATATATTTTTTAAGAGTAAGGTTTTCTCAAACCTAAAAAAAAAAAGAAGCAAAAAGTTACTATATATATTCTTAGATTCGTGATTTGTGCTTACATTGTTGATTTGTAGTCAGAAGTTTCTCTTGAGATTGGGCTAGACTGCTTCTCTTCTTTTCATGTCACTGGATGTTAAATTTTATTGCTACACTACTGTCTTTTTGTAATCTTGGTTCTTTATTTTCAACTCATCCGTGAAAGCTGATCCAGCTAGCGTGCTCAATCTTTATTTTGTTCTATTGAAATACAAATATTACATTTCCAGTTTCTCTTTGACACAACCAAAAGCAAAGCAGGAGACAAATTATTGTAAATCCTAAATTAATTTAATTTTCAGTTCCTATTGATCATGAGTCAAAGCAACATCCTTAGACCAATAGTAAAAACAACATGCCTTGTATTTTACCCTACCTTTGAAGTTTTGGTTGCTAATTAATCTGTTTGCTGGTATAAAGAAGAGAATTATTTGTTAATTTCAGTGTAATTGTCTAGAAAGTAGACCAGGAAATCTTTTGTCTCACACGCCACCTGACTTAATTGGTGCTGAGCCTGTTTCGCTGTGTTCTTCATCCTTTGAATTCTTCTATCTCTAGGTGGATATGTTTAATGAATTTGTATGGCTTTTGAAAGGGAATTAATGGCTTGTACAACCTAAACTCTTTGAAAAGCTTTCTATTATGGAGGGTGCTGAATTTATCTCTTTTTATTTTTTCTAAGATCAACTTTTTAGTTCTATGTTTTGTTTAGATTTTCCATGGTATGCCATTTTTTTTCTTTTTGAACACTTTAACTCTTGCCCTCTACCTTGACTACAGTTGCTTACGCATTTCTATGGCATCTACATGATTTTTCGTGCACTTAATGTAATTTGGATTGCATTATCACACTTAATGCACTGTTGTTTGATTTTGCGAATTGTGTAATTGACTATTCATCCATAACCACAGTAATTTATTGGAAGATTGCCTGCGGTGTAGTGTCAACTACTTATCTAATACTAGCAATTATGATTAAGTAGTTCCAACAAAGAGCACGAATGTGAATGCTCTTAGCACGTATTTGGTAACTTTGTATTAAAATAGTATATTTTTATAATAATTTTAATTTTTAATAGTAATACATCAAAATAATAAAAAAAATCTAAAAATATATCAATTTAATATATTTTCAAGTAAAAAAACCAATTTAAAAAATATTTTAAAAACAAAAAGCTAATAAACAAATACTTAGGCCCTCCAACAAAAGCTTTGAAGGACCATATTGCAAACAATTAATAGCCCGGATAAGAAAAAGAAAAGAAAAGGAATAATGTTCACACACAAAGTCAAATTAAAGGTATTGTCTTTAATCAAATTCCATTAAACATATTCAAAAAATTCAATTCAATGGGCTGAATCATAGCAGGCTACTTCATCTCTTACAGAGTTCTCATTCAATGTTCGAAGTCTCAAAACCACCTCAAATTGTAATTTTGTAATAGAAAGTTTTCTTAACAAGGGCACTTTGAATTTCTTCAGAGCCACCGACAAGAGGAAGTGTAATATACAAAGGATAAAAACATGTTACTAAACCGCCAATTCAATCCAAAGTTTTAGATGATAGTAGTGAAGTATATATACGCTGGTCATTCTCATTATCCAGAAATTTAATACTTCAAGTATGTCAATTTGTTAATATATTTATAATTCAATTATCTTGTCCATATTTTTTCTTTTTAACTTATATGGCAACTCGTCAAGATTGGGTTACACAATGAAAGTAATTCTCCTATTATATATAATAATGATATAATTTAAATTATTAGAGCTCAAATTTACTTTATAAAATAAAAAAATAAATAGCATGAACCATAGATAGTTGACTCGGTTTCTGTCACTTCTCGCTTAAAGCAAGCCTCTATCTTTCTTTGTTTCCGTACTCCTTCCTTTCTTTCACACAAGATTCCAACTCTCGATTTAGTGTATCACAATTCTGTCCACTGTATACTCTCTCTCGAATGCTTAACAATTATCATGTCCTTCTCGAGGCTTCTTTTTGCTTCACTCGTCGCCTTTAGTCTCGCAACATTTGCTTCTGGGGCTACTCGTTTACCCGATGATGAAGGTATGTTCCAGGCAGGATTGGATCAGTGATTTTGGAGTTTTCTTGTTTTATATCATCTCGGTTGTTTCCCAACAATCATAGATATGGAGATGAAGCTCTTCAATAATTTAATTATATATCATTATTCTGGAAAATAATGAACCTTGTACTATATATATTTAAATTGTTACAGTTGAAGCTCTGCGTGACATAGCAAAGACAATAGGCAAGACAAATTGGAATTTCAGTGCTGATCCTTGTGGTGGTCAATGGGGTTGGGTTGATCCAAATCCGGTGAAAGGGAATGAAAACGCCGTATCCTGCAACTGCACCTTCTCAAATGGCACCATCTGCCATGTCATTAGCATGTAAGAAATCTCTCTCAAAGTCTTTTGTTAGAAGTTGCAGATGGCCCTTGATTAATCATCCCAAGCCAAACTCTACCCCTGTAGATATTTATCTTCATCCTCTTAACTACATGGTAATAGAGAGCATCACTACGATATACCAATAATTTTATATTTACTACATATTGATAGAAACTTGAGAGAATTCTTTGAGACTCTGCACATTTGATTCCAAAATCTGCCTTAAAAAGATAAATTACTCATGAAAATTGTTCATCTGCAAGTTATGTGGGATAGGCAATTTGAAAATATTGAACTTGTTACACACCCACCCAGACACACACAAGGCTACCAAGAATAAGAATAAGATATTAAGATCCCAAGAATCAAGATGATGAATGTCAAGATTGAATATTGGTTATGGCACAAAAATTCCTTCCAATTTAAATTTCTTTTTAGAATAAGAAAACTAAATGCTAAATCAACTTTATGAATCAACCAACGTGGAGAAGTGTACTTGGTAGCCGCTTGTTCAGTGGCCCTTTGTTTCTGCTGTTGAAACTAGGTTTTATGATTTTATATTTTCTGTATTCAAACTTGTTTTAATATACAAGCAACCCACCAACCACTACCTCCCAAGTCAAACATGTAACATGCCATACGTGGGCATGTGGAACGAAGGCTGTGCAAAATCAGATTGTTAATCAAGACAAATGAGACACAGGACAAAGAAGAGGGCTGTCGATGTCGGCCCAGTGGCCGAGTTGCGTAGTAATTAATTTTAGTTTCTTGTTTTTTATTTTCTGTCACGAATAGATACGGATTAGAATGGGGTCGTACGGCACCCATGCGCTGGCGTTGAATCTGACGTGTAAATGACAACCTCCACGTATGATGGCAATATTATATGTTATATGATTTAAAGGAATTTGAAGCTGCATAATTGGGTTAATTCTTTCCCATTACATAGAAATTATTGTCATTAAAACTTGAGTTTTTTTCCCTGAATAGTAAATAATTATCAGACTAAGATTGGTTGTTTGTTTGTATTTATTTTATGTTATAGGCAAATCTAAACCTTAGCTTAGAGGATTATTATGATTTAGATATTAAGAAGAATAACTATGTGGACTTAAGGGGAAATAGAATTTTTTTTGAAGTAGTTTTTATTTTAAAATGTATTAAAATTATATTTTTTAAATTTATTTTATTATTAATGTATTAAAATAATTTTAAAATAAAAAGAATGTTGACATGGTTTTCTGCTTACGTTTCGACCACACATGGAATTTGATAAAGTAAGACTAAACACTTTATTTTTATTATTATTATTATGAAGAACTCAGCACCTTTTCAAATTGTCAGCTGTAATGGATTTGATGTGTGGATTTGGTTTTGTAATAATAACTATTTTTAAAATATATTTAAATTATATATTTATTTTATTTTTTAGAATTTATTTTTAGCATAACACTTTAAAATAATATAAGAAAATCAAATAAATATTAATTAAAAAAATGTTCTATTTATTAAAAAGTAGCAAGGCTGTTGTGCTTTTCAACGTTGTGATGTCGTTTTAAGTTTTTTTTTTTTTTTTTTTNTCACTCTCTTTTGGGTGTGCATAAAATATTTTATGATAAAAAATTCTTCTATATTTATTTTTAGAGAATATTTTTCTGTGTTAATATTCCATAAATTATTTTACAAAAAAAAATCATTAATAAAAAATATCTTAATATCAACTTTTAAATTTGATTTATTTACTAAAAAATATTTTCAACCCATAAAAAATCATATAATATTTTTATAAATAATAATTCATTTATAATATAATCTAACAATTTCAACCACCACCATTTTTTTTTTTGTCTACTATCATTTTTTCCCCGCCATTAAAACCACCTCTTCTCCATGTTTTCCATCATTTCACGACATCACCCTCACAGTTGTTTGTTCATTTTCTAATGTTAGATTGTTTTATCATCAATCTATTTTAATTATTTTAGATTGATTTCCCGATGGAGTTTCATAACTGATTCAGTACATACAATCAATCAATGAATGATAAACAACTACTGGCCTAGTTGACTCGATTTAGGGGGGGTGTACGTGTAAATGTATATAAATTATTGAGAAATTTATATGTATGTGTTAATATGTTAGTCACCTTCTGCAATATTTTTGGTGTAAATTAGAAGGCATAGTAGCACATTGGATGGGAAATATTATGAATGGAGTTCCAAAATATTGCAACGAGTTTGAAAATCATTGTTACAGTTTCAATTCTCAAATAAAATAAAATAAATGACAATGTAAAGACCTGGGTGAACCTTTTGGTGATCTACAGGGGAGTGCTATAAATTACTTGTAGAAGTCTTTTAGTTTGTTTAAATTAAGATGAAGATTAAGATCTTTAAATATTGTTGAAGCACAGAGTTCTGAAGACCCAGAATCTTGAAGGCAGTCTTCCACGAGATCTGGGCAGGTTCCCTTACCTCCAAGAAATGTAAGCATTGCCTCTTAAGTTCTTTACCAAATTTAGCCCAAAATCATTGTTAATCATATGATATGGAATATAATATCATTAAACTCATGGCTGTAACCTTTACAGTGACTTGTCACGTAACTACCTCAACGGTACCATCCCTGCAGAGTGGGGAGCCACGCCACTGGCTACCATGTTCGATACTTTTTCTCTCATATAAATTCATGAGTTCTTTAATAACGTTTAGTTGTACAGGAAATTAACTGAAAAAATGAGTTTATACATATCATATGCAGTTCTATTATAGGAAATCGATTAACCGGTCCAATCCCAAAAGAAATTGGAAACATCAGCACTCTTGCAAACTTGTAAGATAAACAAGATCGATCCTTTTCTTCTTCAATCTATTTACTAAGTAATAGTTTTTTGTGGGTGTGATGTTTTGAGTGAATCGATCATGCAGCACTGTCGAGTTTAATCAGCTTTCAGGAGTTCTGCCACCAGAGCTTGGAAATTTGACTCGCATAGAAAAAATGTAAGACCTTTTGCTACAAGTTTGTGTGCTATGCAATTTTTAAGTTACTTTTTAGAGCTTTGCTTGAAAAACCTATGGAAATTTATTTAGCTATAATTGTTTTTGCTCGGATGTTATAGGCATCTATCCTCTAACAACTTTACTGGGCAGTTGCCAGCAACATTTGAAAAGCTTACCACAATGAAGGATTTGTAAGTTTTTAAAGTATTATTATAAGTATGACACAAACTAAATGTTCAGTTTTGAATCAAACGGCATGATTTTATTATTTTTTGCAGCCGAATTGGTGATAACAACTTCACAGGTCAGATACCGAATCTTATTCAGAAATGGACCAACCTGGAAAAACTGTAAGATTTTCTATGGTTCGTAATTGTATGAATTATTTTACAGTTTGTGTGGCCTATGAGATTATTTATTTGAACCAATATTTGACTGCATGATAGAGTGATACAAGGCAGTGGTCTAAGCGGGCCGATTCCATCAGGCATAGCTCTTCTGGAAATGATGGCTGATCTGTGAGTAAAGCTCTGTTGTTTGATAACTTTCATAAGAACAATAATAAAAGCTCTTATCCTTAACCGTGCATATATGCAGGAGAATCAGTGATCTGCAGGGAAATGGAACTGAAGCCCCATTTCCACCATTAACTAATATGAAAAAACTAAAGACACTGTGAGCTAGATGCTTTCTTATCAATCATCATGTGATTATTGCTTTGCGTTGTTGTTTCTTCTTTATATGATTCTTAAAATGAATGTTTATGTTGCAGGATACTGAGGAGTTGCAATATTATTGGACCACTACCTGACTTTGTTGGAGAATTGCCCAAATTGACAACCTTGTCAGTTCCTTCTGTCAGCTTCTTTATATACCGTTTTGGACTTTGTTAGCATTTACCCTGTCTTGTATTTGCATACTTGGCGGTGATACACTGACTTTGTTGGAGCATTTACCCAAATTGACCATTTTTCTTCCTTCTGTAATAATATGCTGAGTTCTCCTTATGGTTTCTTTGCAGAGACCTCAGCTTTAACAAACTTATCGGAGAAATTCCAAGCAGCTATAGTGGTCTAAGAAAAGTTGATTACATGTAAGCAAATGGCTTTATATTTGTTCCTTCTTGCATTCAGCTTGAAGTCCCGAGCAGTTCTCATATTTCAAACCAAGTCTTGCAACTGTTCTATAAGCTACGGGAACAATTGTTCTATACGGTTTTGTCACCTTTGCTTGAAATCCACTTTCATTGATGCGATACTTCTTTCTAGATATTTAACGAGGAATCAGCTAAACGGAACCGTACCGGACTGGATAATTAACGATGGAGAATCTGTGTAAGATTTCTTTTCATGTCTAGATTTATTTCTGATACGTCTAAAAGTTATTTATTTAGTTTTACAAATATGCTACAGAATTTACCTATTGTTCTCTTGATACAGCAGCCATTTGAGGAACACAATTCCATACCATCCCTAGATTGTGTTCAGAAGATAATAAACTTGGTTTGGGGTTTCGATTGCAGCTCACTGATGATCTATTGCAATTGGAAAACCAAGTCATCTAGCGACTTTTTCTAGATTTGATGCCTAAAACTAAAATTTCAATGCATTAAGAGATAATGAGAACAGCAGAAGGATTCATAACCACTAAGACTAATTAGGCACCCCTAACCAAATATGCGATCAACAAATTGTTTGATTGATTTACATTTTGAACTGAACATCTACCTTTCTTCTGGCAGTGATCTTTCCTACAACAATTTCAGAAATGAAAGCTCATGTCTACAGCGCAATGTGTAAGAAAGTGAAGTTTTATGCTCTCCACTTCTTTTCTATCCATCATTCCCTCATCCCCCCTACATTCAATTGCAATTTGCGCAAGAGCTAATTTTTTCCACTTCTCTGATTTCCTACAGTAACTTATTTGGCAGTGCTTCAATGGGCAACGTCTCGTAAGTGTTTATAGACTCCTGAAAACTCAATCTTATCTATTTCCAGAGAGATGTTTGGTAATTTGGTCTAGGCCTTTCCTATTCTAAATTTTAATCAGATATGTTGCCGTTTTTTTTTTTTTTTTTTTTTGTATCTCAGCGGAAGTATTGTTCCATGCTTAAGAAGCTTTCATTGTCCAAAACGTAAGTCAAGCTTATGATTGTGTTATAGAAAATTATTTGCTCCTTTTGCGTGCCAAATATCTATAAATCAGCAGTCTTGTTCTGGAAGTTAAAGATCAAGTGTACCGTGATGTCATGTTTCTTTTCATTATGAAGGGATAGAATTGCATAAGAATACGATCAATTGTAAATGAAGTATTCACATAGTAGCTTAACAAAATTAAGCTTCTACAAGGTAACAAGAATATTTTCAACATACATAAGTTGTTCTTTGCCATTGTAGTTTGATTTGCGCATGTTCCTATTCCATGGTGATTGATATGTTGTTGCTTTGGCAACAGAATTCTATTCCCTCCACATAAATTGTGGAGGAAAAGGAGCAACTATTGAAGGGAACATATACGAAGATGATACAGATCCAGCCGGACCATCAAGATTCTACCAGAGCAGAACTAACTGGGCAGTTAGTACAACTGGTCACTTCATGGACGATGCCCGTTCCTCAGATTCCTACACATGGACGAATGCAACCAAACTCTCCGCAAATACTTCAGCACTTTACATGGATGCACGCCTTTCTCCAACCTCTCTGACTTATTATGGTTTCTGTATGGGAAGTGGGAGCTACACAGTTACCCTTCACTTCGCAGAGATAATGTTTACTGATGACAAGACATACAGCAGCCTTGGCAGGCGATTTTTTGATATCTATATTCAGGTGACTCGATCAGAGTTTTATTCTGTCATTCAGTATTAAGGGTTTGAATGAACATACAAAATTTCATTTTTCTTTCAGTTTTATTAATAGCAATCTGACAACAAAAATGTAGGGAAAGCTTGTACAAAAGGATTTCAGTATCCAGGAAGAAGCAGGCGGTATTGGTAAGGCAATTATCAAAAACTTTACTGCCAACGTAACTGGAAATGCATTGGAGATACGCTTTTATTGGGCTGGAAAAGGGACAACTGGGCTGCCTGTTAGAGGAGTTTATGGACCTCTTATATCGGCTATTTCTGTGACACCTGGTAAGTTGAGGAGATTTTATGAACTTAATCATCAGGATTCTGTTCGTACTGTACCAAACCATCAATGCAGTCCAATTTGTGTGCCCTCTCCATCCAAATGACCAATAAATCTGGGGGTCATTGTACAAATTTTCCATTTTTATTTATTATTGGAATTTGGGAGGTGCATTTAGCAATTTTCATGAGACCAAATGGAAAGCTTTCGTACGTACTATACCTTTTCGTACTGATTTATTACAAGATTTAATACAAAAATAAATTGCTTTATCTCTGAAAAAGATGAAAGCAATAAAAACTGATAATGTTTCCTTATACTGCTATTTGAAGCTAGTCTGAAGGTACAGTTTCTGCACTTACATACGAATAATGTATTGTCCAGCCAATTTGATTTACAATGTGATGTTATTCGTCTTTCTGTTATAAACTCTTTGCTTCCTGCAGATTTTGTACCTCCTTCAGAAAATAGCAGTAGTAATGGTACATCTGCTGGCACTGTGGTTGGCATTGTGGCTGCAGTAGTGGTTGTCATCTTCCTGATTCTAGGAATTCTCTGGTGGAAAGGTTGTTTAGGACAGAAGATCAGCATGCGTCATGGTATTTTCTAAGATTTATCTTTGTTTTCCTATTTCTGCATACGATTTGTCCATATCAACACCATATATATATATATAAATCAAATCTGTTAAGCTGAAACTGGAAAAAAGAAGGCTGCTATGGCGAAACTGATTGACAATGAGAAGTCAAAAGAGAGAGAGAAAGACAAGTGAAATTAATTCCAAGAAAATGGTTTTTTTCTGAAACAAATTCGCCTCTCCAACAGATTTGAAGGGCCTAGAATTAAAAACAGGTTCATTTACATTGAGGCAAATTAAAGCTGCTACAAACAACTTCGATCCTGCTAATAAAATTGGAGAAGGTGGTTTTGGTCCTGTTTACAAGGTATTCAACATGAACTTTACTTGGTTTCTTAATGCATGGCCTTTGTAACATTTTTAAGATTCTTAGCTTGATGCAATACTTGTCTTGCGAAAGTTTTTACATTATTTCCTTGATGCAGGGTGTTCTATCAGATGGAACCGCAATTGCTGTAAAGCAGCTTTCCTCCAAATCAAAACAAGGAAACCGTGAGTTTGTGAATGAGATTGGCATGATTTCTGCTCTGCAACACCCTCATCTTGTAAAGCTTCACGGATGTTGCATTGAAGGCAATCAATTATTGTTGGTGTATGAGTACATGGAAAATAACAGCCTTGCTCGTGTTTTGTTTGGTAAATTCAAAGAACATAATTTAATTGATTTCAAGCTCTTGGCTCTTAGATGTTTCCATACATGTAAAGGTATGCATGCTTGTATGGGAAGGGACAAAATACTCACCTTATACTTAGCATCACTGTTGATCTTGTCTCAAAGGTCCTGAAGAATACCAGGTGAATTTGGATTGGGCAACAAGGCACAAGATTTGTGTTGGTATAGCAAAAGGTTTAGCTTATCTTCATGAAGAATCAAGATTGAAGATCGTGCATAGAGACATCAAGGCCACCAATGTGTTGCTTGACAAGAATCTAGACCCAAAGATATCTGACTTTGGGCTAGCCAAACTTGACGAAGAGGAAAACACCCACATAAGCACCCGAGTTGCCGGAACCCTGTGAGCCTGCTCTCTACTGTTGTATCTTGTTAATACTTTTTAGTTCTTGTATTTTAAGTTGAATACAATGAAAGAAAAAAAAAACGAAAGAGTCCATCCTACAGCTTCAAAAAGATTTGGTCAGCAACCAGAACTTATCCCCCGTCCAATAATATATATATATATATATAAAAACTGAAAAAGAGCCATCCACCTTAAGATTTAAGTCTTTTGAATAGAACTCAGTCTAAGCTGTTTGATATTGGTTATTTTTGCAGCGGGTATATGGCTCCTGAATATGCAATGCGGGGTCATTTGACTGACAAAGCAGATGTCTATAGTTTTGGAATCGTTGCCTTGGAAATTGTCAGTGGGAAGAGCAATACTAGTCATCGAACAAAGGAGGACACTGTCTATCTTCTTGATTGGGTAGAAACAGTTTCTCGGCGTCTTGATTGATTTATTTTTATTATTATTATTGTACTTAATTTTATATATCCATCTTTTTTTCTAGGCGTTGGTTTTGAAGGAGAAAGGGACTTTGCTGGAGCTTGTTGATCCAAAACTAGGCCAAGACTACAACAAAGAAGAGGTGATGACAATGATTAATGTGGCTCTCCTCTGCAGTAATGTCTCTGCAGAAGTTAGGCCTGCGATGTCTTCAGTAGTAAGCATGCTCGAAGGAAGCGCTGTTGTTCAAGATATTGACATTCCAGAAAGAAGCTTGTCAACGGATGAGAAGAAGATTGAACAAATGAGGAGGCATTTTCAAGTTATCAACGAACAGGAAATAAGTGAGACTCGTACCCTTTCAATGGATGGACCGTGGACTGCTGCTTCTACATCTGCTGGTGATCTTTATCCAGTCTCTTTGGATTCAGACTATTGGAAGGGGAGAGATTAGAGAAGTTTGCTCCAATTTGCCTCATCAACTGTCCATCCATCATCATCTTCTTACGTTTGTTTTTAAGCATATTTCTTTGCCTTGTTATCATCATTTCTGTTCATACTTGTTAACTTATTTGAGGGCATATTATAACTTTTTCAAAACTTCCAATCAAAATTTTTCCTTCCACTTTCTGTAAGTTACTCAATAATTTGATGACGTGTCCTTTAACCTTAATCCATTTTTGGTACCCCAACTTAGGCTTTGCATGATCGAGTACGTACATTTGATTTATTTATTTAAAAAAAAAAAAAGAGTGCACCAACATTTTTTATTATGTTAATCTAGTACTCGTATCAGTATCTCATTTTTTTTAATGTAGTTCTTTCTTGATAAAAGTACCCTTCTAAATAATTTTATATTTAATGGATTAAAATATTTTAAATTATAATAAATATTTTAAAAAAGAAAGAAATTGATATCAAAAAATTAAAATATATGTACTTGATTGAGAAAAGGTACAAAGTTGATGTCCTAATAATGCATTTATTCCTTTTTTTTTCTAATTTTTCGTGTTATTTTCTTATCTTTAGAGCTATTTCTGACCTATTACATATGTTGTCTAGGATCCTATCTTTGTTTCTCGAGTTGGTTGTTGGTTTCTGACCTGTTTCTAATACATAGTTCTTCTTCTTCATGATGTAGTTCATAACAACGATTTTTTTTAGATTTTTGCCCTATTTTTCTTTTTTATATGTATATTTTTTCCCTATCTTGCTACATGTTAGGGATTTGAAGCACTCTTCCCCAATGTTTTCCCTATTTTTTCATGTGCTGTCTTTCTTTTTTCTCTTGATTTTTAGGGTTTGTATGGAAACATCGATTGAATCTGTATTTTTAAAAAAATTTAAAAAAAATTATTTTTTATTTTTATTAAAATTTAATATGATTTATTCGTTTTGAATCGTTTTAATATATTAATATTAAAAATAATTTTAAAATAATAAAAAAAAACATTATTAATATACATTTTAACACAAAAAATTATTTAAAAACAAATTAGTATCGCATTATCTAGTACACTCTTGCAACTAGCTCTGATGTGATGGCTTTCGATATGATGTAATACTTTCCCTTCCTTATGTTGTCCTGTACATAGTCTGTGACCTCTTGCAGCTGCCCTCCGAATTTAATATGATGTTTTTATCCTACTTTTTCCTTATTTTCCCTTCTCTTTCTTTCCTTTTTCATTGAATATTTTCCATTTCTGTGCTTAATTCAGTTATGCTTTGAGTTCCTTTTCGTTTCAAGTTGCTCTACGCTAGTCCTGCCTTGCCTTAATTATGCTTCTCTTTTAAAACTATCTATTTATAGGCTTTTCTCTTGGCTCTCTCCAGATTAATTTGTGGCTACATTTTCTTTTAAAGCACAATTGTTTAAGTTTTTCTCAATTTATTTGATCCTTCTGTTATTCTCTTGTTCATTTTTGCTTGTTTTCCGTTTCTTAAGCTTTGGTTAAAGGGGAAATTTGATTTCAGTTTTCTCTTGTACGCAATAATTGATCCTTGTAGGTTTTCGTTGCTCATGGTTTACAAACCTCAAGCCTTTCTTTGATAAATTACTCTTAGAATTGGAATTGCTTTTTTCATGAAGTTTCATCGCACTCCCTATGAATCACTCAATCTACTATATGATGGCGTGCTGTTTTGTTTTTTTTCCTTACGAATTTCCTCTCTCCATGATGTTGCTTTCCTTGCCTGGAATTGACTGCCTGTTTGTTTCAGTTATTTCTTCGATTGAAGGCTCGTCATTTTCATAGATTTTTGTTTTTATCAGTGTTTAATCTACTACCTTGAACTAGTTTTTTTATTACTTTTGGGTGTTGTTTTCTCTTTAAACCTGCCTTACCTTCTCCATCTAGGTTCTTTTTTTCCCCTTTATTTGCCTACCTTTCCACCACCTGAACTAGCCCCAAAAAAAAAAACAATTAAATGATTATCATTACTATTACAAGATGAAGGAAGATAAGCATGCTTAGTCTAATTTCTACTCGTGCCATCAACATTTGAACTATCCGATGGTTTATTGTGTATGTTTTGAATAAAGAAACCTTCATAATCCAAACTCTACCTATTAAACAGGGTTTAAAATTATGTTTTTTATATTCAAACAAAGCTTTTGTTTCATCGGGCTTGAAAATTGATGTTTTTGTTCATCTTTGTCTAGAAGATGTGGTGATATTGCTGTAAAAATCCATAACTGTGAGTTTTTTGGATTTTATTTTATTGTATAATTTAAGGTGCGTGATAAAATTGTCAGATAAATTAAGGATAACAAAAAACAAAAATACATGAGAGGGATTGTTTAGTATGTATAGCGCTAAGTCTCTAGTAGAGTTAGAGCTTGAGAAAGCTGCTACATGAATTGTGTGTGGTCTTTAACATAACATTAAGATTGGTTTCGCTACCAAAAATGATGAGCATATTGTTGACACTTATGATGTTTTCAAAGAAAAGACATAGCATGTAAAGGCTTGGAAAATTACATTTAAGCTAGTCTCCAGCTATAATAAAGAAGCAGTCTACTCCTTTCATTTAAGCAAATAATAAATCGTGACACAAAAAACATTGTAGATTCACGTAAAGTACATTTGAAACAACGGAAACCTACAAAATGAACTTCCTTGATTGCCCGATGAACCTTGGCAAAAGACAGGCAAGACCAATTCCAATTACCTCTATTATCCAAGAGAAACGTGAACAGAAAGCTTTTCTTCATAGGAAGGCTATGCACGAAGCTAAAATCTGATGCCACAAACATGGGAAACATTGTGGCAAAGATAGATTGATGGCCATATCTAAAGCCAGGGTTACGAAGCAAATTTATCTCTCAATTTGTATTCTCTTGTCCCTTATCGGCAAGTCAATCGGCTTCTGAGCCTCGTGTGGATGAGTTGGGCCCGTGTAAACCTTAAGGTGGTTGAATAATGCTCTGCCAAGCTGCAGGAAACAGACGTGGAAACCACATAATTGGGAAACAAGCAGATACCCAATAATGCAGTCAGCATGAAGTAGAAGCATTTCAGACTAGACATCAAATAGATGTTAAAGGGGAAAATCATTCAGAAAAGAAATGAAATAGATCTATTTAACTAAAATTCATAAAGTTAACACAGTGTATCACAAGCATACCAGCACATGTAAATTTCACATGCATTTAATTGTTTATGAGAAAAAAATATTTGTCAGAGTTTCTCTTGTGATTTCTAATTGGACTCTGTAATTATCCTCTCATATTTTACAAAGACTAATGCCCAATCACCTGTCCTGCAATCCATCAGGCCATCACTCACAGAACTACTTGATGCCAGACTCCCCTATCCTACTAACTACCCAAACATATAAAAGCTCTCATCTGACTTAAGTATCATCTAATGGCATATAAACTTACATCAGTTACAAACAAAACAAAAGTAAACAAACAATGGCAGCATAGGCAAAAAGGCTAGCCAGGGGCAAAGCAAGAGCTTTTTCAGGCTTGCCAATGAACTCGGGAAAAGCCAGATTGTTTTAGGAAAAGCCAGATTGTTTTAGGAAGCGTAACAAATTGATTCATCCAAAATCTGTTATATAGTGACATCAGAAATTTAAACTTTTCATCCAAGTCAACAATGAGCATGCAGTAAGCACTCTTCAATTCTCACTATGCCATCCTTATTACTTTTTCTTCTCAGCTGCGTACATTTTCTAAAAGCTCAAAATCACTTGTGCTTGACAATCCAAAATCATTAAGAGGGCATCACCAACTTATGCTCAGCCACCATGGCTACTCACTATCCTTTCACCATTTTCACATTTTAGGCATATCCCCAAAGATCTTTCTGATCATGTGCATGCACATGCATTCACATGTTAGGTTATGCAGCCCATCAAAAAGGCAACGTGTCAGAGCATGCCAGCCCTGGCATCACGAGGACTGTATCCCCTCAATCTTTCAGCGTCAGCTAGTTTAGCATGCTCTGATCTTAGCAGCCCAATTACATACACACTATTCCCTAAAAGTGCTATCCAAACAGCCCAATTACATGCAAAACCATAATTGAATAGGATATCAATAATGAATTAGGCTTCTATCATTCCAACTTGTCCAATGACAGGCCAATGATTTAAATTCAAAGCATTTCAAATAAACTTGTTGCAAACCTATTTACACTAGATGCTTTTAGAGTAAGACAGAGCAAAAAAGGCAATACAACTGAAGAGTGAAGATCAAAGCACCCGAAAAGATAAAACTACAGCTCCTATGTTAAAATATGAATATTTAATACTACAGAGCAAAGCACCAAGGAAAACCAAGAATTTTTTAAATAAAGTACCAAAAATAAAAAATATAGTCAGACTTCATGGAAAAACTTTGTAAAAATACAGGCAAAACAAAAATCCTAAAATATATAAAGGTCCAATATGTTTACTTCATTTTATAAGCAATTTTATTGAGAATGGGAAAAGAATTCGGTACAGCTAAGAGGATAGCTGGATAAGACATCCTTAAGGAATGAGAAAGCTTGTAAATAAATAAATAAATTACTTATACTCATTCTGAGTCGGAACAGAAGCACTCACCCTTCCTTTAGGAAGCATACCACGAACAGCATGTTCAATAATTCTTTCTGGAATCCTCTGTTGTAGCTGATCAAATGTCTCCACTTTCATTCCACCTGGTCTTCCTGAATGCCTTCTGTATAACTTTTGGGTCCTCTTCTTACCAGATACAGCAACTTTCTCAGCATTTACCTTTTGAGATCAGATAAAGCATTAACTTTCAGAACTTTAGCACTAAGTTAAATGTAATTGATACTATAAGATGCACTGTACAGCAATTGACATTCAGGGATGAAGTAGAAATGTCCCCCTAATCCTCGCATCAGAACCTCAACAAGCAGGTATAATTGCATGGAAACAATTACAATACCAATAATCCATTAAATCTGAGTGGAGTTGTGAGCAAATTATATCAGGTGAATCTCTAGATGACAATATTTTGAGAAAAAATGATTGGTACACAAACTAAGGAAAAGATATAGAGATTAATGTTTTGGAAATCAAAACAGATATCATCCTGTGAAATCTAGCAATAAGACATTATGAATTCTAATTCTTCATCATACTTTTTCTAGATCAAATCAACAAACATGTGGATAAACTGTTGGTGGAATTTCAATTTCAAATTTTCAAGAAGTTCTCTCATGTCTGAAAATACCTGATGAAGTCAGACAAGCCTCTATATGTATTAAGATTCTGGTACAAAACATGGTCATAGAACAACTAACACCTACTCTCTTCCTCATCCAAATCACATCGGTAATTCATACTAAGCACTTTGAGTGATCAATGATCTTATCAATAAGAGTGTTAAGAGATACATTATATTATGCCACCATAATGATAAAATTAGTAAATAATCCATAATGTAACAAGATTTTTCTTAAGGAGGATAAACACTCAGCAACCCAAGTGCGCTGCATGAAGCCTTCAGTATCAACCCACTTCCACCAACTGATGCTTATGGTACTAAATTGACTGGAATATAATTGGTTTCCTGGAGGAAAACAACCTCAAAACCTATACATAAAGATCAGTACCCTTGCTAATTGCTTTTGTTAATTGGGAATGCTAATTCTTTAAGCAATTTTATAACTCTCTATCTATGTTCATCAGAACATTCTTCTAATGCATTTGATAAGATTTTGTGAACCATTCAACTCCAAATACACTGTAATCAAGCCTTAATGCATTTGATAAGATTTGATGAGCCATTCAACTCCAATTATGCGGCAAGATTTGATGAACCATTCAACTCCAATTATGCGGCAATGAGCTTGCAAGTTACACAATTAAGATAGAATCAAGTAAAAGCAGGTGAAACAAATAGTATATCATGATCCATATTTGTCAGATTCACTTTGACGGATGCGAAAAGTGCATTAGACAGAAAGCTATTTTAGGTTTGAAACCATACCAGGAGCATTAAGGATAACATCTAGTAGAAACTAATCAAATGCAATGTAATGTGACACAATAAGAGATATATAACAGTTTTATCTACTTGAAAACAACAAAAGCCCCCAATTTCAGAAATATTTTGCTGATGAAAATAAAATGAAATAAAGTGAAACGTTACGCATTCAACATTCATTGCAAATGGTTAAAGAAAGGCATGGAACATGCGTCCTTATTCTATCCACATACCACGATCACAAAAGCCCCCATGTCCACACTAGGAGTGTAAGTCGCCAAATTCTTTCCACGAATGTAAATGGCAATTGTAGATGCCAGTCTTCCAAGAATCTTGTCAGTTGCATCAACAACATACCAAGTTTTCTCCGTGTTAATATGATCTGCAGCTTTAGGATACCATGTCGTATTCCAAATATCCTATTCAAAATAAAACCACAACAAACCGAGAAATTGAAATAAAGCAAAAGTGAACATCACCCACCGCCATAAGAATCCTAAAAAGGGACTCAGAGCCTGGCAAATATCAGAAAGGAAAAAAATCCCAGATAAACAGAAGAAAAAAGATATTTATACATCAGGAATTCTAACAATTAAATTAAAGAAACTTGAGAAAGAAAGAGAGGAAATTACAGGGCCATTAAGTTCAGATTCTTCAAACAACCAGCGTTGGTCAAGAGGAACGCGAGTGACTACGTTTTTCTCTTTCTTGTCGCACCGAACCTCAAAACTACGGCTGCCATTATTCAAAGGAAATAAAGATGTTTTGACACATGGTTTTAATTTTGATTGTGAAAATGAGAACCCAGCAACAAAAGGGGTAGTACAAATACTAGTGCCGTTCCTTGCTGAGTAAGAACAAGAGGGTTTTGTTGAAGTAAAAGAAGATGAGGCGCAAAGCATTGCCATTCTCCTATCTCTCTCTCACTCACTCACTTCCTCTCCCTGCCGAGTCTATGCTCCTGTCCTCCTCTGGTCACGCGACTGGATAAGATGGGGTTCGTTTTTTCATTGGAGTTGTGTGGTTTGGGCTTGGATGAGCCCATGGAAGACGGATTTGAGTTTGAGAGAGAGATCATCCAACCCCGCATTCTACTGACCCCGTTATAAATTACATGATGATTATAAATTATAAATTATAAATTACAAAAATAAACTAAATCGCTATTTTCCATACACATGCTCTACCCTCTTAATTGTCTTTGTTTGTTGCCCCTCTTAATTCCTCCACATGTCTCATTGTTGTCTATGTTTTCTTGATGTTTATTTGATTTGCTTTTCTATTAGCTTTCAGGTATATTTGAAATACGGTTCAACTATATTTTTTAAAAATTAAAAATATATATTTAAAATTAATTTTTTTATATTTTTAGATTGTTTTAATATGCTAAATTTTTTAAAAATTAAAAATATATATTTAAAATTAATTTTTTTATATTTTTAGATTGTTTTAATATGCTAAATTTTTTAAAAATTAAAAATATATATTTAAAATTAATTTTTTTATATTTTTAGATTGTTTTAATATGCTAAATTTTTTAAAAATTAAAAATATATATTTAAAATTAATTTTTTTATATTTTTAGATTGTTTTAATATGCTAAATTTTTTAAAAATTAAAAATATATATTTAAAATTAATTTTTTTATATTTTTAGATTGTTTTAATATGCTAAATTTTTTAAAAATTAAAAATATATATTTAAAATTAATTTTTTTATATTTTTAGATTGTTTTAATATGCTAAATTTTTTAAAAATTAAAAATATATATTTAAAATTAATTTTTTTATATTTTTAGATTGTTTTAATATGCTAAATTTTTTAAAAATTAAAAATATATATTTAAAATTAATTTTTTTATATTTTTAGATTGTTTTAATATGCTAAATTTTTTAAAAATTAAAAATATATATTTAAAATTAATTTTTTTATATTTTTAGATTGTTTTAATATGCTAATTTCAAAAATTATTTTTTAAAAAAACTATTATTGTGATACATTTTAAACAAAAAATATTTTAAATCACAACTATTACAATATTTCTAAACACACTCTTGGGTTTTTTTCATGTCTTGTGCTTAACTTATATGCTGTTGATATAGGTCTCGGCTTTTGTTTAGGTGTCCAATTGATCTCAACTTTAATTCATCAATGACAAGGCCATATATATTATGTTTCCTTGTA
This sequence comes from Populus ilicifolia, assembly GCA_015708895.1. Lineage (NCBI taxonomy): Eukaryota > Viridiplantae > Streptophyta > Magnoliopsida > Malpighiales > Salicaceae > Populus > Populus ilicifolia. The sequence goes on from SRLM01000270.1 coordinate 156,628, forward strand.
AAAGATTGGTGCACAGAACTTATGTAAACTTACCTATCTCTTTTCCATGATAATTGATCGGCTCTTATTAGTTTTCATTATAACTAATATTATCTAAATCTTTCCTTTAATGTATCAGTTCTATTTATTGGGATTTTTATTTATTTTTTGGTTCCTTTCTAATTGATGTATATTGTTGCTATTGTAGATGTTGATTTTCTTCTTGTTTATTTGCTTTCCATTTTCCTTGCCTGGCTAAGAATCACAACTTAATTCCCCCCCATCCTGTGTAGTTTTTCACAGTAGCATGTGAACCAATGCATTGCCAATGACGGTGGTGCATGAGAACCATGTGCCACCACTGTTACTGCATTGCTAAAAGTCTTTTTCTATAATTCTTGAATGTTTAAGGGTTTATTTTGCAATTTTTAAATTATATATTATGGTGTTAGATTTGTTTTGAATTTATGATATTTTGTATTATGTAAAAATAATGTAAAAATAATGTGTGAGTGGAGCATAGGAAAAGTGATGTTTGTGTATTTTTTTTCTTTAATTACGATTGGATGCTTGTGTTTTTTTAAAAAATATATATATAAAAATATTTTCTTGTGTGTTGCTAATGACCAATACCCTAACATATTTTGAATTTTTTTTTAATATTTAAAGTGTCGAAAATATGTTTTCACATGGATTTCTTAAACATAACAAAAAAAATTATGTTCTTGCATTCTGTATTTTACAATATGTTTATAAAACTCTAAAAAGTATTAGTCAATATTTTAAAAAATTAAAAAAATATATTTTTAGAAGAATTCATCTATTATTCATCATTAATGTTTGGATAAAGAAATCCCAAAAGGGTGAATATTCAAAATATTATTAGAAATAGCTTGTTGTTATTCACTGTTAATATTTGGATAAAGAAACCCTAAATGATAAATATCTAAAATAATTTTATAGGAATAATAAGTCATCACGCATGCTTAAAAGAAGCCTTGATTATAATTAAGGATATTTTAATTTTTAACTCAATAGTTTACGAGCCGTGAGAGTATAAAACACTAAGGTAAAAATAGACTTTTAAAGTGCTTTGAATTTTCTTATATTTCTAAATTTTTATCTTTTAAAGTGCTCTGAATTTCCTTATATTTCTATATTTTTGTCCCTACTCCTTATAATTTACAAGTCGCAAACTCTTAAAATATTAAAGGAAAAATAAGTTTTTAAAGCACATGAAATCTTCTTAGATTGTTATCTTAATAAATTTAGTTTGAATCAACCACAGATTTCAAGAGATCTGCATTGATTCTCCTTGGCACTTTGTAGACATATCTAAAAGTATGATCCATATTAGCAAAGGGTTCTTACTTTTAGACTTTGAACCTAAATCCATTTATCATGGCAAAAATATTCTATGAAAACTAATTAAGAGAATATCAATACCATATCAATTATAAGGCAAACCAAACATCAAGCAGCTTATCTTAGGTAAGGTAAGCAGCTTATCTTAGGTAAGGTGATTAGTACTTAAAAGTGCATTTTTTATCAAGGTTTTATATCATCATTTTGCACTTGAAGTATCAATAACTCTTTAACTAAAGTATGTTTTATAATAACATATCTAATAATATAAGATACCTTTAATTTATGATAAATATTTATTTTAAATGCAGACCTATCACATAAATAAAAATATTGATTGATGAATTTAAGAACTGAAATTGAAAGGACAAAGAGATGGCCAAACTTAAAAAAGAGATGTCGGTGTAGTCCAAACCGAAACACTGTTCAGTAATTGGGTCTTATCTAGAGTTGTAGATCTCAGATTTAGGTCTATTTTATATTAATGGAAAGTTAAGACATAGGCCTACAACTTTTATACGAAGCCCAAGATTTAAAAAGACCATTTTCAAGTTCAAATTGTAGCAATAACAAAGAAGTCTGAATCTATCCTCCAACCCAAGTACTATTTAGTATTTGGCCCATATCTGGAGTTCTAAAAGTCCAAATAACCTCAATGTTTTACACAGGAAAGCTGAGACAATTTTCTACACATTTCATGTTTTCAAATGGTTTTAATTTTGATGTTATCAATGATATTTTGGGCAAACAAGAGAAGATAAGGATTGTCACTGAGTCAAGAGTTGGTCACTGAGTCAAGAGTTAGTCACTTACTCATCAATTAGTCATCAAATCAATAGTTCTCAATTTTGGCCTATAAAAGGATGCATTTGCCATGTATTTAGGCATCTTGGTTTCCAAATCAAAATCATGCTCTTACTTTCTCTCTTTGTATTTTTTGTAATGTTTATGTTTTGTTTTCATTAATATCAAATTTATGCCTTTCATTTTCTTTCATTTACTTAGTTAAATTTTATCTTATTTTATTTATTTATTTTTCTTTTTTTCATTATATGTAGTTAAGTTTATTATATCAAGGTGAAAAGGTTACACTAATGGTGTAAGAATAAGTATAATGTAAACTCAATATGAACTTTAATGTTTGATACTAATATATTTTGTATTTGTTATCTTGTTCACTCTTTAATACTTTGCTTGTTAAATGACTAATCTAGATTTATATTGTATAACACTTGATACAACAAATATTTGGCACTCTCATAGCCCATAATGTGTGGTATAACCAATACTAAGCTATGAAAGGAACTTAATTTGTTGTTAACATAAGTTATAAGCATGGATACCTAACGAGATTTACAAGTATTAGCATTAATCGAATAAGATAACTAATGTGATCACGTTAACAATTTATAATCTGATTGGAACCTTCTTTGTGTGTGGTTTCCAATTGAATAATAAGAGTTTATACTACACTTGTTTGACATATCATTAGTGGAACCTCTAACCTTGACATTTGTTATTATCATTATTTAATCCTTACATTAATATTTCATCTTAAAGTTCTCATCTTCTTCTTCTTTTTCTCTTTCTTTTTCTTTATTATTATTATTAGTAGTACTACTATTACTACTACTATTATTGTTATTATTGTTGTTGTTGTTGTTGTTATTGTCATTTATAATTTATACAATTAACCTCCTTATGATTCGACCCTTATTTTGCTGGGTTACTTATTACTTCGACACTCCTACACTTGGGAGAAGACATCGATCTTTTAGTTGTGCTATAAGGCATACGAAAGGTGTTAATACCTTTCATTTATGCAATTAGTTCCTTACTGCAAAATCTCTAAAAGACTAGTTAGGGTTCTTAGTAACCATAATATTAGGTAACAACTCATTTATTCACAAAATAAAGACTCGACATCAATCTCCTGATCCAGGAAAGGTTGTCGCTAGGGTGCGATAAGTCTTCTAATATATTTTTAAGAATAGACAACGACATATATAAACATGTATTTTAAGCTTATCTTTTGACAATTTAAAAAATATGGTATTTTTTCATAAACTTGTCAATATCTCACTTCTAATAAGGCTAATGATACCTCTTAATGATGGCATTAGTAATCTTATTTTATCCTAAGTAACATGCTAATCCTTTTCCATATACATTCAAAATCACATTCTCTCATCATGAAGTAGGAATGTAAAACTAATTACCTCTTATCAAGAACTCATTATGAATGTGAAAGTCAATAATGACAATTTAACCTTGTCTTTTTTCCCTGTAACTAGCTTAGTTCTCATCATGCTGATACAATTCTATGAAATGGTTGAACACAATGATCTTTTCTTTTAAAGTAACCAACAATGATGCTTTTCTAACCAAAGCATTAGCAACTTTATAATAAACAGAACATTATTGTAAAACCTTTAGGCAAAAATTATAAATTGACTAGTTTATTGTAAAAAAAATTATAACTCTTAATCAGGTTATTAGAAAATTTTAAAATTTTGCAATGAGCTTTTTAATATAATGTCTTAGCCTGGGTTAAAAGTTTAAAATTTTTAGAGAAATTCAGAAATTTGACAAAAAATTACAATTTGACTAGTTTTACATTATTGGATGTAATTTTCAATTCGACCATTTGATTGAGCTAAAATTTTTTGAGAAATATTAAAATATATTGAATAAAATCTTGTTGAAATTTAAGATTAATGGAGCTTGGTAGTGTTAGCAAAAAATAAGTATCGTCAAATAGAGGCAAAAATACTCATTAAAGGTAAAATTGTTGTTTACAATTGAAAAGAAAACAATTAAACTCTCTTTCTCTTTTATTAACTACCGATTAGGAAAAAAAATGTAAAAAGAAAGAACAGAAACTAACGTGAGAGAAAGAGAGAAAAGTAAGGAAAAACAATTAGAAAATTAAGAGAGTAATTATATAAACTTGCAAGTTCATCTTATAAAACACTAAATCAAGTGAAGGAAGAATTGAGAAGGAGAATTCGGCTAACTTTGAAAGAGAAGAGAAATTGGAAAAAAAGCAATATGTAAGCATGAGAAGTTTGGATTTAATGTTTGATTTAGATGTTTTCATATTTGATTAAGTTAGGAAGTAATTTCATGGAATTTTACCTTAGTTTCCCTTAAATCCTTGATTCTTAAATTTACAGTTCTTATATGAATTTAGGGAAATTAGGAAAGGAAGGAAAGATGATAAAATTGAAATGAAATAGAATGAAAATAAATTGGAATAACAAGTAAATAAAGAAAGAATTTGGGGGAGGAAAGGAAACATCACATTCAGCCAAATGAAGGAAAAAGTGAGAGAATGAGTTTTAATGTTAATATTTAGAAAAAAACCATGTTTAATCATGATATTTGAAAATGTGAAAAAAAAAGACTAAATGAAGAAATAACATTTAAGTTGAGGGGGGGAAAAGGGAAAACTAATAAGTAAATTCAAATTAAAAGAGAAATAAACTAGTTAAAAGAAAATATAAAGACAAGATGTCTAGATTGTGTTTGAGTATAGTTCTTACATATATTTAGATAAAATAAATAATATAAGGTGAGGGCATAAATAATAAAAGAATTATTTAATGAAAGAATTATGAATATAAAGTAAGAAAAGAAGTAACTTGAGTTAAATACTAGGGTGTATGTAAAAGAATGATGTTATATTTAAGAATGAATTTTTATTAGAAAAAATTATAGATAAAAATATTATGTGCTTTGTGTTATGTCGCCGAAGAAAAATACTAATGGACTAATGATATAATGATACTTGATTGATACAGTAGTTATGTCTAAAGCTGGTTATCAAACAGGAGGAGTTGGGTCATCCCGAGTAAAAGGTAGGTGATTTGTCAACTTATTTTGAAATTTTAATTTTTCTAACTATCTATGTTGTTTATTTAATTGATGTTAAAAGAATGGAGCAAATAAATAATTTGAGTTATGATTATGTGAATTATCATTAAATTATATGAAATTACCGGGTTTATTAGTTAACAAAGAGATTAACTGAATATAGGGTAATTCAAATGGAATTACTGGATTGTTTGGCTAACAAAAATGGTTAGCTGGATGCTGGTTAATTCGAATGGAATTACCGAATTGATTTTGATAACCGAAATGGGTCGGCTAGATTTTTGGGTAATCAAGTAAATTACCGGTTTATTTGTTAACAAAGAGGTTAACCGAATGAGTAATTCATATGAAATTACCGGATTGATTGATTGACAAAAGATGTTAGTTGGATGAAGAGTAATTTGAATGGAATTATCAAATCTATTAGTAACAGGGGAAGAAAAACTAAATTTCTAAGTAATTATATGGAGGCATTGGATTTATTTGGTAATTAAGATGAGTTGACTGGATTTTTAAGTTTTAAAAAGATTATGTATATTAAGGGATTGAGTTAGATTAAAGTAGATGATTAAATTTCAAAGGTTAAGAGTGCATAATTAATATTGTACTAATATAGCAAGTAAGTTAATTAATATGGTTATTGTTAAAACAGGTACACCGCAAGGTGATACAGATTGTTAGATATAGGATTTCTCCTATTTATGAATTATCATCTTGGAATGTAATATTCATAACTTTACTTTCAATATAAATCCTCTTGTGTTGTAAAAAAAATCAAGCAGAAGATGTGTAGTTTGTAATAGATGTATTACTTTTGTGTTGTAAAAATCATGTAGAAGGTGTACTATGTAGTGGATGTGTTATATATAATTGTTAGTATGACCAAATCATTTTTAAAATGATAAGATAAGAATTTTAATATAAATATAATATGACTCTTAATCTAAATATTGTATTTATATAGTTTGAAGGCATACATATAGTTAGTTAGCATTTATTACTTTTAGTGATGAATTGGTTTATATTTTGGATTGTTTTTAGTAATATTTTTATGTTGATTTACTAATTGATATTATGAAACATGAATATACTGATAAGTGTATGTATTGGGTTATTGTTTGATAAATGGAATGTGATCCAGGATGATTGGATGAAGGTAGAAATTGAAATGACATATAATAAAAGTGTTGTTAATAACTTGGTACCAATAAAAATAAAGGAAACTCTACCAAAATTTTCACAAAAGAAATCCCATGATTTTAAATAAATTATCTAATACTTGACATTTGTAAAGAAATGTTGGAGATTTTATGACATTATAATTTGAGGGTATTATAATTATACACAATTCTAGTTAAGAATTATTGCAAATAAGTTACCTATCTTGCATACATGTCATTATTAATCCTTTTTTAACTATGTAAAATTTTTAGCATTTTATGATCATAATACAAAATAAAATATTTACCTATTAGGTAGTAACCTCATTTTTTTATACTCTAAAAATAGCATATAAATCCTTATTATATGGTTACCACTTCAATCTAACATAATTCAACGTCTCACAAAAAAAAAAGACATAGGTCTTTGCTTTTGGAAGAGTACATCCTTTGTCGCACATATGTAACATTGCGGTAAACCATCCACCCTTCAGGAAAATGTAAATATCTAATTGGTCTTAGAGATGTATGAAGACTAGTTGCGTAAAGAGATGGTATTAGCACCCTAAATATATCATACCTAAGGTAAGCTATATTATTTTATTTTTCTGATTAAAATATAAGGTTTGGTCGTGTTTTCTAATTATTGGTCATATCTGTCTAAGATTCAAGAAAAATCCTCCTCAATAATAAAGTTTTTATCTTAATTAGATAAAACCTAACCATTCCAGTATAAAAAAATTAATATCCGGAATACATATTACATTTAATATCATACTCTGGATATGAAAAGACAAACAAAATAATTTTTTTTAAAAAAAAATTTAGCCAATATTTTCTTAACTTTAATAAATTGGTTATTAAAGCTAAAATGCATACTAAAACATTATTTTGCCAATGTTCTCTTGATCACACCCATGCTTAAACTTAATTAAACCTTTAATAAATTTAATTTAGTTCACTAAACATCTAATTTTGGATATTTCTTCCTCAAATTAAATTTTCTTTGTCAATCAAGCTCTTATTAGTCAACTATATATTGTCAAATTTCAATCCTTATATTTTTAAACCTCCTCAACCACATTTTAGTCATTTTTGGGTGCTTTAGCATCCTTTTTTTCACTATTATTATTTTTTTAGTTTTTCTCACATATATATATATATATGAGAAAAACCAAAAAATAATAATAGTCAAAAACCATATATATATATATATATGTTCTTTTTTTTTTACGCGAGGACCCAAAACTTGGTTACAACAGATGCTCCCTTTTACAATACTTACGTAACAAAGACTTTGGGTAGTAAGTTTTGTAAAGATAAACAAACCCGATCTTCTAAAGATGATCTTTTTAAAATTTATGTTAATATGAAAACCCATTCGACGATTCTTTTGTATCAAAGCTAAAAGGTTATGTGTGATTAGGTTAAACTAAAATCCTTGTTATCAATTCTCTTTAACCAGGACTAAATTCCTATATAGTTAGGCTAAATTAAGATTCTTTTCGTCAATCCTTTTTAGCTAGAATCAAAATTCTATCTGTGGTTAGGCTAAATTGAGATTCCTTTTACCAATCCTATGTGTGGTTGGGCTAAACTAAGATTCATTTTGCCAATATCTTTTAACCTAAATCAAAATCTAGTGTGTGGTTGGGCTAAACTGAGATTCCTTTCGTTAATCTCTTTTAACCTAAACCAAAATTCAACATGTGATTGGGCTAAATTGTGACTCCTTTTGTCAATCTCATTTAACCAGAACCAAAATCTTATATGTGGTTGGGCTAAACTAAGATTCCTTTCTCCAATTCTTTTTAACCAGAACAAAAATCTGGTGTAGGTGGGTTAAACAAAGCTTTCTTTTGTCAATCTCCTTTAACCAAAATCAAAATCCGATGTGGTTAGGTGAAATTAAGATTCCTTTCGCTAATCCCCTTAACCATAACAAAAATCCTTTGTGGTTAGGCTAAACTAATATTCCTTTCACCAGTCCCTTTAACCAAATAAAAATCTAGTATCGTTGAGCTAAACTAAGATTTCCTTTGCCAATCCCGTTAACCAAAACTAAAATTTGGTATGTGGTTCAGCTAAACTAAGATTCCTTTCACCAATCCCCTTTAACTGGAATCAAAATTTGATGTGTAAAAATTATATGGTCGTCTCATTGCAATGGGTGACCACCTAGATAAAAAAATAAAAGGTGAAGAGTGGAAGATGAAAGAGTGGTTTCATTGTGATGGGTGACCTACCTAGGTGAAAAAATAGTCTCATTGTAATAGGTGACCTAGCCAATAAAAAAAATAGTGATCTTATTATAATGGGTTACCTATCTAGGTGAAGGAATGGTCCCATTCTAATAGGTCACCTATATAGATTATTAGTACTCAAAAGTGCATTTTTATCATGGTTTTATATCATCATTTTGCACTTGAAGTATCAATAACTCCTTAACTAAAGTACGTTTTATAATAATCTATCTAATAATATAAGATACCTTTAATTTGTGGTAAATGTCCATTTTAAATGCAGGCCTATCACATAAATGAAAGGATTGATTGATGACTTTAAGAACTTCAATTGCAAAGGCAAAGAGATGATCAAACTTAGAAAAGAGATGTCGGTGCAATCCAAACCGGAACACTGTTCGGTAATTGGGTCATATCTGGAGCTATAGATCTCAGATTTAGGTCTACTTTATATGGATGGAAAGGTAAGACATAGGCCTACAACTTTCATATGGAGCCCAAGATTTGAAAAGGCCATTTTCAAGTCCAAATTATTGGAACAATAAAGAAGCCTGAATCTGTCCTCCAGCCTAAGCATTGTTCAGTATTTTAGCCATATCTAGAGTTCTAGAAGTCGAAAGGAGCTGAATTTTTTACACAAGAAAGATGAGACAATTTCATAGAACTTTCATGTTTTCAAGTGGCTCTAATTTTGACGTCATCAATGACGTTTTGGGCAGACAAGAGAAGATAAGGATTGTCACCAAGTCAAGGGTTGGCCATCTACTCATCAATTAGTCATCAAATCAATAGTTCCCAATTTTGGCCTATAAAAGGAGGCATTTGCCATGCATTTAGGCATCTTGGTGTCCAGATCAAGATCATGCTCTTGTTTTCTCTCTTTGTATTCTTTATGCTTTGTTTTCATTAATATCAAGTTTATGCCTTTCATTTCCTCTCTTTTGTTTTGTTAACTATTATCTTATTTATGTTCTTATTTTGTTTATCTATTTTTCTTTCTTTCATTATATCTAGCTAAGTTAATTATGTCAA
>SRLM01000270.1:168668-291405 GCA_015708895.1 Populus ilicifolia
TCCTGATCAAATATTTCAAAGATTCATTCCCGACAATGAGGTAAGTAGTGTCATTAAACTTTGTCATTCTAAAGCATGTGGAAGTGATTTCTTGTCAAATAAAACTGCTGCAAAAATCTTGCAAAATGGATTTTATTGGCCCACCATGTTCAAAGACACGCATGCATTCTACAAAACTTGTAAAAATTGTCAGAAAGTTGATACTGGTCAAAAAGTTTTGTTTTATAATTCTCAACTCTATACATCCCCTAGAGAGCTAAGACCAAGATGGAGGAATTCTTATGGGGCCTGTGATATTGAGAATTTAATGAATGACAATGATTTTAAGGAAAATGAACATCGTTTGAAAGCTTACTTTGATAATTTTTCTAGTGAAAATGAATCAACTGGTTGGAATGATCTTGTAGATAAAGGTTGATTATTTTATTTTTTTCACATTGTTTTTGTGTTTCTTTTTGAGTGATTTTTGCTAGTTTCTCTCACCCCGGTCAAATGGCGGATAACGGTACTCCGTGACTTAAGTAAGTTCTTTCAGTTTCCCCATAATAACTGATATTTGTATATACATTTGTGCAATTCTTTGAATCTCTTTTCCAATTCTCATTTGAAAATGGACACTAATCTTGCAAAATTGAAAAAGTATTTTCTCGCTCTGCCTCAGAATGCGATTACAAAAATTTACCGTGCTAGATGCGCAAGATTAAGATTATTAATGAATCATGGAATTCCTGAAGATATTCGCTGGTTGATTGAAGCAAAAGTCTGATTATCAGGTGAGTCCTCTAACTCCTTCATTTCACACATGCCTGGAACAAGAAAAAACACTTTTGCAAAGAAACGTCATGCAAAACGATTGAAAGTTTATCATCGATGTGCTAGATGGACTTGTAATACACAATGTCAGTCTTTAAGAATGATATCTATAAACCGTGAAGATAAAATACAATTCATTAAGGATGGCCTGAGTAAGGAGTCTTTAGATAACCTTCTATTGACTCTTGAGACGCATCCTAGTGGAGATGTGCACCGTGTAATTCATGATTTATGGCCACTATTTCATAAAGAACATGATCGACTTAGTCTTGGGAATCTGACTAAAAAAGACCATGTTTGCCAGTTTTTAAGAAAACTAGATGGGAAGCCTATCCCCGACAATCCTAAATGCTTGACGAAATTTATAAGTATTAGCATTAATTGAATAAGATGACTAATGTAATGATGTTAACAATTCTTAATCTGATTGGAACCTCCTTTATGTGTGGTTTCCAATTGAACAATAAGAGTTTATACTATACTTTTTTGACATACCATTAGTGTAACCTCTAACCTTGACATTTGATATTATCATTGTTTAATCCTTACATTAACATTCTATCTTCAAGTTATCATCATCATCATCATCTTCTTCTTCTTCTTCTCTTTCTTTATTATTATTATTATTATTATTATTATTATTATTATTATTGCTATTATTATTATTGTTGTTGTTATTGTTATTATTATTGTTGTTGTATTGTTGTTATTTATAATTTGTACAATAACCTCCTTGTGATTCGACCCCGGTCTTGTCGGGTTATTTATTACTTCGACACTCCTGCACTTGGGAGAAGACATCAATCTTTTCATCGTGTCAATAGATAAAAAAACATGGAGAATGGTCTCATTGGTGTCTTACTATAATAGGTGACCTACCCGGATAAAAATATGGAGAATGGTCTCATTGTAATGGGTGACCTACCTAAAAATAACGACGGCTCGAAGGTGCACTCAACAAGAGGTGAAGGCTTAAAGTCGTACTTAAAAATAAAGTGAGGTTAGAAAATGCTCTACTTAAGAGATGGTGGAGTAATGATCTATTAAAATATTAAAAACAAATGCATTATAATCAATATACATATGTACTTATCCGAGAAATATGGGTCTCTTTTTTCTACATAGAATCCTTCTTTTCTCAAAAGGTTGAATCTTGGTAGCAAACTTTGATGACCCTTTCGCTCTTGCTTAATCATGTCATATTTTATGATTTTGACCTATAGAAAGGATTTGCTACTCATTTTTCTTTGTCCTCCAACCTTTATATCAAGGGCTGTCCACTCTGCCATACATTTGTTTTCTTATGAAGGGAATCATGAAGCCATCCCTCACCATGTATTTTTGGATTGCCACCTAGCTTAATCATGCCCCAAAGTATAATGTTATTTGATTCATCATGTTATATAATAAGTCATTCATCTCCTAGATTCTCTCGGTAACTGTTTTCTGATCAGTTATTTGTATCCTGCTAACACTCATCCAAAGATTTTCCAATCGATCTCATCCTAAATTGTCAATTATCCACAAACATGCCTCTAGTTATAACATTGATTAAGACTTAAAAAAGCATTTTTATTAAGGTTTTATATCATTATATTGGACTTGAAATATCAATAACTCCTTAAACATGTTTTATAATAACATATCTAATAATATAAGAAACCTTTAATTTATGGTAAATGTTCATCTTAAATATAGGCTTATCACATAAATGAAAAGATTAATTGATAAGTTTAAGTATTGAAATTAAAACAACAAAAAGATGGTTAAACTTAGAAAAAAGATACTAATGCAATCCAAACTAGAATATTGTTCTGTAATTAGGTCATATCTAGAGCTGTAGATCTCAGATTTAGGTCTACTTTATATGGATGGAAAGGTAAAACATAAGCCTACAACTTTCATAGAAGTCCAACATTTAAAAAGGTCATTTTCAAGTCCAAATTATAACAGTAATAAAAAAGTCAAAATCTGTCTTGCAACTCAAACATTATTCAATGTTTAACCCATATCTTGAGTTCTAGAAGTTCAAATGACCTCAATTATTTTTTCCTAAAAAGCTGAGATAATTTCCTAGAAAGCTAAGACAATTTCCTAAAACTTTTATGTGAAGGTCTGGTTGAAATTATGATGTTATCAATGATATTTTATTCAGATAAAAAGATAAAGATTATTGATTAGTACTTAAAAGTGTATTTTTATTAAAATTTTATATCATTATTTTGCGCTTGAAGTATCAATAACTCCTTAACTAAAACATGTTTTATAATAACATATCTAATAATACAAGATACTTTTAATTTATGGTAAATATTCATTTTAAATACAGGTCTATTACATAAATAAAAGGATTGATTAATGGACTTAAAAACTAAAATTAAAAGGACAAGGAGATGGTCAAACTTAGAAAAGAGATGTTGGTGCAGTCCAAACTAAAACACTGTTTGGTAATTAAGTCATATATAAAGCTGTAGATATCAGATTTAGGTATACTTTATATGGATGGAAAGGTAAGACATAGGCCTAAAACTTTCATATAGAGTCCAAGATTTAAAAAGGTCATTTTTAAGTCCAAATTGTAGCAACAACAAAGAATTCCAAATCTGTCTTGCAGCCCGAGCACTATTCAGTGTTTAGCCTATATCTGGAGTTCTAGAAGTTCAAATGACTCATTTTTTTTTAGAAAGCTGAGACAATTTTCTATAATGTTTATATTTTCAAGTGATTCCAATTATAACATTATCAATGACGTTTTGGGCAGACAAGATAAGATAAAGATTGTCATCAAATCAAGAGTTGGTCACCCACTCATTAATTAGTCATCAAATCAATAATTCCTAATTTTAGCCTATAAAGGGAGGCATTTGCCACTCATTTAAGCATTTTGGTCTCTAGATCAAGATCATGCTTTTTATTTTTCTCTTTGTATTGTTTAAGTTTTATTTTCATTAATATCTTTTTTATGCCTTTCATTTCCTTTTCTTTACATAGTTAACTTTTATCTTATTTACTTATTTTTCTTTCTTTCATTATGTTTAGTTAAGTTTGTTATGTCAAGGTAAAAAGGTTACACTAATGGTGTAAGAATAATTATAGTGTAAACTCAATATGGATTTTAATGTTTGATGCTAACATGTGCTAATATGTTTTATATTTGTTATCTTATTCACTCTTTAATACTTTTCTTATTAAATAACTAATCTAGATTTGTATTGTATAACACTTGGTACAACAAATATCTTGCACTTTCATAGCCTAACTGTATGGTATAACCAATATTTATGCTATAAAAAGAACTTGATTTGTTGTTAATATAAGTTATAATCATGAATACCTGACAATATTTAAAGTATAAGCATTATTTAAATAAGATAATAATATAATCATGTTAACAATTTATAATTTGATTGGAATCTTCTTTGTGTGTGGTTTTCAATTGAATAATAAGAGTTTATATTAAACTTGTTTGACATACCATTAGTGGATCCTCTAACTTTGCTATTTGTTGTTATCATTGTCTAATCCTTACATAATCTTCCATCTTAAAGTACCCATCAACTTTTTCTTCTTCTTTATTGTTATTATGACTACTACTACTATTGGCGTTGTTGTTGTTGTTGTTGTCATCTATAATTTATACAATTAACCTCCTTGTGGTTCAACTCAGGTCTTGTTAGGTTATTTATTACTTCGACACTCCTACATCAATCTTTTGGTCGTATCAATTATCACCAAGTCAAGATGTGGTCACCCACTCATCAATTAGTCTTTAAATCAATAGTTTCTAATTTTGGCCTATAAAAAGAGACATATATCATGCATCTGAGCATCTTGGTTTCTAGATCAAGATCATGCTCTTGCTTTCTTTCTTTATATTTTTGTAATGCTTAAGTTTTGCTTTCATTAATATTTTATTTATGCCTTTTATTTCCTTTTCTTTACTTAATTAACTTTTATTTTATTTATCTTTTTATCTTGTTTATTTATGTTTCTCTTCTTCATTATGTTTAGCTAAATTTATTATGTCAAGGTGAAAAGGTTACACTAATGGTGTATGAATAAGTATAGTGTAAACTTAATATGGACTTTAATGTTTAACCTTAACATGTTTTATATTTGTTATTTTGTTCATTTTTAGTGTTTTACTTGTTAAATGGTTAATCTAGATTTATGTTGTATAACACTTGGTACAATAAATATCTTGCACTTTCATAGCCTAACTGTATGGTATAACCAATATTTGTGATATAAAAAGAACTTGATTTGTTGTTAATATAAGTTATAATCATGAATACCTGACAATATTTAAAGTATTAGCATTATTTGAATAAGATAATTAATGTAATCATGTTAACAATTTATAATCTGATTTGAATCTCCTTTGTATGTGGTTTTCAATGGAATAATAAGAGTTTAAACTACACTTGTTTGAAATAACATTAGTGGATCTTCTAACATTGATATTTATTGTTATTATTGTTTAATCCTTACATTGATCCTTCATCTCAAAGTTCTCATCAACTTCTTCTTCTTCTACTACCACTACTACTACTACTATTATTATTATTATTATTACTACAATTACTATTACTATTACTATTACTATTGCTACTACTATTATTATTGATGGTGTTGTATTGCTGTTATTTAAAAAAAAATCTTGAAACGGTGCAGTTTTGAACGACATGATTGGTTTTCTTATTCCTTTGGAAGTGTAAAGTAAAGTAAGAAAAAGATTTTTCCCCTTGTTTTTCACCATTTTCTCTTTCAACAAGATGCTGACCAAGGCCCCCCACTTGCCCAAAGCTTTTCACGTGTTAAAGAAAAGGTAGGAGATGTGTCCCTTGAGCAGTGGAGAGGTGGTAGCACAATAGTTACCCCAGCCTCTCTCTAATCTGTTTTTCACTTATAAATATAGGAGAGACGAGGGAGGAAAAAAAAAGGAATGAAAGAAAAAAAGGCGAAGAGGAGAACCATAAAAAAAAATAGAGATTAAAAGAAAAAAGGTAGAGGCAGGGGCAGAGGGGGAGGACAACCACCTTCAGCCTAGTAGCGCCACTGTTGCACCTCCTCTCCATCACCACCACCAGCAGTTGCTTGTGGAGCATAAGAAGAAAAGAAAAAAAGATGTTTTTGCCTCTGCACAATCAAAAAGAAAAAGCTAATAACGTGCCATTATGCCCCCAACCGCCACTAATAGCGCCATTGTAACCATCATCATCAGCAACATCACCTCGATGCCACCATAAGCTGACCTTCTCTATAATTGTCACCATCCTTGCCATGCCTCCACTATTCATGTAGCATATGAACAGTGGAGAGCATTATTCATATGAGCTAGGTTAATTCCATCCCAAGTAGTTGGGTTGGGTTCAGCCCAACCCATTCATTTGGGTCAGGTCTAACCCATTTCAACAAAAAAAATTTTTTTAAATTTGTGACTTCCATACCTTCTGATTTATTTTTATTTTTTTTTGCTTAATAGCAATTTGTATTTTACATTGTAAAAGTGCAAATCTGATATGAAAATACCAGGTTTTGAATTAAATTATTTTTTTTATGTTGAACGGTTAGGTTTTACCATATTAAAATAAAAACCTCTTTATTGAGGAAAGCTTTTGTTGAATCTTAGACGGACATGATCAACAATTAGAAAACGCGACCAAACCTTAGATTTTGATCAGACAAATAAAACAATGCAGCTTACCTTAAAAAAAGCATATTTAGGGTGCTAATACATTTTCTTTGTACAGCCAATCATCATGCCCAATCTCTGAGACCAGTTAGGGTTCCTAGTTGTTGTAAGCCAATTTTAGATTCGCTAAGATTTTCTCGAATGTTATTTTATTTTATTATTCATAAAAAAATAAAAAAGATAAAAAAGTTTAAAATATATTCATCTTGGGTCAACTGCATCTTTCAATCAAAACCGACTCCACAGGGTCAATATGTGTCCTAACATGTCGACCGGGATAAAAATGAGTTTTGGGTCATTTCGGGTCAAAACCATCATTTTTGGTCAAAACCGAGTCCACCGAGTCAATATGGGTCCTACCATGTTGAAAGGGATAAAAAATAAGTTTCGAGCCAAAATCGTTATTTTTTATCAAAATCGAGTCCACTGGGTCAATATGGGTCCCACCATGTTGACCAGGATAAAAAAAAATGAGTTTCAAGCTATGTTTTTGTCAAAATTGTTCTTTTTGATTAAAAAACCCGGTCCACCGAGTTGATACCCATATAAAGATTTTTTTTAATATTCCAATATAATTTTTGGTAATTAAAATTGATTTTTAGTAGTTGAAAAGTTTTTTCAAATATTGATTTGAGTTTTTAATTTTACCCTTATAAATATTTATTATTATTATATATAATAAAACAAAAAAATAATACAATTT
Source organism: Populus ilicifolia (assembly GCA_015708895.1). Classification (NCBI taxonomy): domain Eukaryota; kingdom Viridiplantae; phylum Streptophyta; class Magnoliopsida; order Malpighiales; family Salicaceae; genus Populus; species Populus ilicifolia. Next base: position 175,880 of record SRLM01000270.1, read on the forward strand.
TGTCATAGTAGGTGGAGGATTTTTGCCGATGATAGGCGATGCAATTGTAACGTTGAAATTTTACACACCATGTGATTTTTTGTCCCCTCTTTATTGGCTATAACTAGCCAGTGAAAATAAGCCAAAGAAGAGGAAGAAGAAAAGAGAGAAAATCTGAGAAAGAGCTTACTATTTATGTTTACTATTTAGACACTATTTATGTTTTTTCTACTTTTTCCTTCACACAAGTAAGATATTGATTTTTTAAAAAAACAATTTGAAAATACTAAAAATATCCTAACCGTTAGGTCTAATAGTGTTTAAATCTGAGCTTTTGATTTAATAGGATACAATAGGACTTACCATACTGGATTAAAACCCAAATCCATCTCAGCCCTTAAAACAATCTGTCCTTTGCTCCTGTTATGCCATGTCCTCAGGTGTACCAAACATCCAGTGCACCGCGCCATACCGGATTAAAGCTCATCTCATCCGGACAGTCCGATCAACTTACAGATCAAGTCAATCACAGCCACAGGATCAGTTCATCCACGATCCAACAGTTCATAGCCTTCAGAGGCACCGGTGCACCATGCTCATGTTCACACTATTGCAACATCTCAGGGCCTTTCTCTCTTCTTGCCAGTGATTCTCTCTCTCATCCGATCTCTCATTTTCGGCCGTTTTAAGCAGCCAAACCACTACAGAAAGGTGAGTCACCTCCTCTGAAGCAAAACCCCAGTAATTTTACGTGTTTTCGCCGCATCATCTGGCCAAAAAAGGCACCGGCTGTCATCGGCCACTCGAAGCTTCAAACCAACAATTCTCCCTCATCAGCCATCAACGAAAGTCGAAACCACCGTCATTAGAATCTTCTCCCTCAAATCTACCTGAATCAATCACCTGTTGGTCGGAATCTCACCAGGAAATTTCATCGCCTCCAACAGTACCTGCGCGTGAATCACACGAGCTGCCTGTGGTATTTTCATAAATTTCTAACAAATTCAAGGATATTTCAGTCTTTTACCTATACATGACACTCAAGTAATTTGTTTTATGATTTTTTATGGTATTTTTGATATTTTTATATATAAATACTTGTAAATTTTTTTGCAAGTAAAAAAAACCAAAAAGAAATTTAAAAGAAATAACGACGCGGGTCCAACACCCATTTTATCATATTATTGTTCGTGGGTTCAAAACCCGATTCTCAAGTATAGATATATCCATTTCTCAATGATATCAAAATATTTTTTGTTTTATAAAATAAATATTATTTGTTGTCACATCTCTTTTATTTACAAAAAAAAGACCGATGTTAAAAGTTTAAATATCAAATATGGATTATGTCTATTATTATTTCTTTTAGTAAATCAGATGTAACTCTTGTTTTTAAGGACAAACATCGATATTTTACACAAAGTCTCCTAGTTTTAGGGATTGATGTTATTTTTAACGTGTCTTTTATTTTAGGGACCAACGTTAACCATCTTTTAAAAAAATTGCAAAAAAGCTCAAAATATAATAGCATTTGAATCAAATAAAAAACACACAAGTGAAGGTAACCTTTCTCTGAAAAGATGTTTTAAGAGTGGTATCTACCTTCCCTTAATCATAACTAACTCAGTACCTGAATATCTAGGACTAATGTTTAATTTTGGATTTCTAGTTTCCTTAAATTATTAGATGGTGACTCCAATAAAATCTCTATTTCTCCCAATCGAGAAAAAACTTATTTTTTTAAAATAAACAAAAAGAGTGGAGTCGTCGCTCGATGTCGTGTAGCGATACTAGTGATCAAAATACTATGTGGCATCTCCCATTCCATTTTTACTGATTATCTCTTCATATTTGCCAGATAAACCTTTATATTTTTCTTGAGGGTGGATGGTTCATCATGATGGTGCACACGTGCAAGAGAATGATGACTCTACTGAGGACTATTTAGTGGACCAAGTTTTGTTTTTGTTTGATAATTGTGTTTTGTGTTGTGTTTGTTTTGAGCATTTTTTTTCTCTTACTACATTTGATTATATTTGTTGGCTTCAATTTCTATACATTCATTTCATAAGACTAAGTTCCTACATCATTCACATTTTGGTATAAGTTACATTGAAAAAACTTCAAGTTAAGTGCGGAACTAATAGCTTATCTTATGATTTTTAGTCAGGGTTTAAGTTTGTGTCATGAAAAGGAAATGCATACACAACCTTCTATGAAAACATTGTTTGACCTTGTTCCATACGAGAAGAATATTTTTAGCTCTTTTTCCTAGCACTCTACCACCAACGACCACATCATTTTTTTTAATATGTTAAGGTAGTGTTTGACATAAAGATAATGATTTCTATTTAAATTATTTTTTAATCAAAAATATATCAAAATAATTTTTTTATTTTTTTAAATTTACTATTAATAGTAACATATTAAAATGATCTAATAATATTAAAACAAAAAAATTATTTTTTTAAATATAAGATGCAAAGAAAAACAAAACCTAATTTTAAAAAACTCATGGAGCCGGCTCCTAAAACTTAAGAGATAAGAACAAGCCTTAGATTTAGCTTTAATTGCTAAAAAAAAATAATTTTTAGGTAAATGGTAGATATTATTTACTTATAAGTTATTATCGAGACTCAAACTATAACCCTAGATTGAGGAGGAAAAATAAAAAAATAAATTAAATAAAATAAATAAAAAATAACTGAAAAAACTAATTGAAATTTAAAAAAAAAACTAATAAGTTTGGTTCAGTTTTAATTTTATAAGTCTAAAATTAAAAAAATAAATTGAACCAAACCTAAACAAAAATTCTAGATAAACCAAAAAAACCAAGTCAAATCAAGTCAAAACCAAACTAAATCTGTTTAAATTAGTTTTTATTCTATAAACCAAACCAAAATTGATCGGTTTGAATCAGTTTTGGTTTTTTTATAAAATTTGTTTTGTTTGCTTTTTCTCTTATAAAAACCAAATTAAATAAAAAATAACTACCTCTGACCCTAACCGAGTTTAACCGAGAAATGGAGTGATCGGGATTCGGGTGAGCCTGACTAAAATCGGAGCTCTAACCCAGTTTTGTTTGGATATTCAAATACTCATGCTTCTCGCTTCACTAACTTCCAACTAAAGTCAAGTAGAACACACAAAAATGGCACTTTCGACACTCCTCCACATCAAACACCCAATTCTCTTCGCTCCTCTCCATTTCTCCAAATCTCAAATCCACCCCAGAAAACCTTTAATCCCCACTTCAATCCCAACACTTAAATCCCACAACAAAATGCTCCCTCACAGACCAAATGCAATCTCGACGCCAGGAGTTCTATCGGAGGCTATGAGATTGATCCAATCAGCACCACCCACTTGGAAATCAGCGCTTTTCAGTAATCTCTCTATTTTTCTTGTTGGGTCTCCAATTTTGGTATCTGGGCTCTCTCTTTCTGGGATTTTTGCTGCTTTTTTGTTGGGTACTCTTACATGGCGCGCTTTTGGTCCTTCTGGGTTCCTTCTTGTTGCCTCATACTTTATTATTGTGAGTTGGAAAAGAAAAGGACTGAATCTTTACTTGCATGTAAATTGATTTATGTTATGGGTTGTTTTTGTTGGGTTTTGGTGATTCGTTTTATTGGTTTTTTTTTAATGGCTAAAGTAATTGAATTCCTTTTGTTTTAGTGATTCAGGCATTACATTTTATGCCCTTTTTGTCTGTTATAGTTATTTGTATAATATTTATGCATGTTTATGTTGCTTGAGCTTTTTTTCTGACTCTATTCAATTTAGAGTTTGTGTATTTAATTTTGGTTCATTTTTTGTGTAAGAATTAATTTTCCAATCTGCCATTGTGTTGGATTTTTTTTAGTTATTTTGTTCTAAATTTCGGTCCTTTCTGGGTTTAATTTGTAATTCCTTTCATTTCTTTTAAATGGTTTAAAAATATTCTGTGGGATTTTGATTTTCTTTTCTCTCTCTCCAATCTTATATATTATTTTGTATTTCTAATGTGCAAGATCTGAAGAGTGAAAGTTAGAGATTACTTTTAGAAACCGATTGTTTACAAAATAATATGCCTGATTTAGAGGGTGATTTATCAGTAATTGCAATTTTTTTTTGTTATGTAAGACCTTGTTCTTAATAGGATTCAGTTAATTTATGCTGTTAGGGAACTGCAGCTACAAAAGTGAAAATGGCACAGAAGGAAGCTCAAGGAGTGGCTGAGAAGAGGAAGGGAAGAAGAGGACCAGGCAGTGTGATTGGTTCAAGTGCTGCTGGTTGTGTGTGCGCTTTTCTGTCAATATTTCAATTAGGGGATGAGGCATTTCTTGCACTTTGGCGACTTGGGTTTATTGCCAGTTTCTGTACCAAGCTGAGTGATACAGTCTCAAGTGAGATAGGGAAGGCATATGGCAAAACTACGTAAGTATTGCTTTTCTATTTGGTGAGGATTTGGCAGTCCATTCTGAATTTTTAGACTTTAATTCCGTCACTCATGATTGAGAAGGATTTTGAATTCAGTGGCTTTAAATGGCATTAACCTATTGCTACTTATAGCATCAGTCATCAGCCAGTTTTATTTAGTATTTCATTATTTTATAGGCGATAGCTTCTCCAGAAATAACTTAGAAGCAGTACTTGTAGATGATTTAGAAGTTTGATCATCTAGTCAGATCTGAATTTGGACCATTGGTAGCAGTTGCACTAATGGTAGTCTTGTAAGCCTTGAGAAAAGGACTATCCTGCTTAAGAAGGTAGCTGGGATAAGAAAACTAGGGCTGATTTAAGAAACTAAGGTTTGACTTAGAAGTAAAAGATGGAATAGGAGATTTGTGTATGTAGTCTGCATTGTTTGGGTACACTTTAGATTGATGTGCTAACCTTTTCAAGGAGGGCTGTTTATGCAATGAAACTACGTAAGAAATAGACTGGTTATTTTCGATATATGGTTGATTGACTAAACTTTTCAGTGATTAACTACCTTATTTTGATAATAATTTTATGTTTGAGGTTTGTGTTTCTTATTTTTAGATGGTTTTCAAAAGAATGTGTGCTATGTTCCCACTATGATTTACATTTTTTAACAGCAGGAATTTTGAAAAGAAAATGTATAAAATTTAGATAACAAAGCATGAATGATAGAGGAAGTGTAAATAAAGATATTATGAAGTAGGCTTTCTCAAAGATTTTGTAAGCTTAATTCTTTTCTCATCCAATGGTCAAAGCAAGCTTTCAAATGGGTAGGTTTTCTATATGTTATCTTGGTAATTATGACGTCAAGCCTGTGCACTTTGCACATGTACCTAATTCTAAATTTTTTTTATGGAATATTGGAGACATGTACAATAAGCATAATCAGATCATATGTTTATGTTTCTTCTCATTCATTTGACAAGAAAGCTTGTAGTATTCTGCCATCCCAAAGACAATCAGCAGTATTGCATCATTTACCTGTAAAATGTGTTTAGTGCTTTTGTTATATATGACTCATATCCAATGTATTTCATTTTTTACTATCCAATTTATAACTGATAGAAAAAAAAAGGAAAAAAATAAATAGAAACCTTCCTATGAGGCAACATGTTCTTGCACACCCAGACACAATTGCATGCACAAGTTGAGTAATTCTTTACATTCTGTAGTTACACTAGTTTATGAGGGTTAGAATTTTTATGAGAACCTAACTTGATAATCTAGAAATGCTGGTTGGACTTATTTCTTGTTATTTGATCATTGCACTTTCAAGGGTTTCAGTGATTGGTGAAGCTTGTATTTTGTAGGGGAAAAAATTGATTTTAATGAAATTCTTTGATGCCTTTCTCAATCTTTTGTTTTGTCCATGGACTGTAAGAAGTCTGTAATTTCACTTTTATGTGGCTTGAGTAGGTACCTTGTTACAACATTTAAGGTAGTTCCAAGGGGAACAGAAGGGGCTGTCAGTGCTGAGGGAACACTAGCTGGATTGTTGGCCTCTATACTTCTTGCCTCCGTTGGTTGTCTCATGGGTGAGGTATTGTTTATCATCTTGTCTTTAATTACGGACTACCTTTTTTATTGTTTAAATGACTCTTTATATGTATAATTTATTCTTCTTTAGGTTGACTTGTATTCTTTATAAGCATAAGAAAATAATTGTTGCACGCACAACCAAATGGCTGTTAGCACTGTGAGCTTTTCTTTCCTGCCTCTTTCTTTTTCTTTCTCAGATTGCTTTGGAGATCAACAGAGTGTTTCGTGACCTTATGCTAGTAGCATTATCATAGTTTCATATTCTCAGATTATGTTGTTATAGTGAGGCTAGTGTCTGATAGTTACTGTCAAATGTAAAATCTGAAAACACAGCTTAGCTTGATCCATAGATCTTTATATTCTCCATTTAATTTCCACCCCCAATCCCACAGATTGCTATGAGAAAGTTAGCTCTTTGTTATGATTGCCATTTTATTTCTGAAGCCTTGCCAAAAAAGATTAACTTGGTGGAAACCTTGCCAAGAGAGATTTGGAAGGAACCTAGTATTATGGAGTCACTCCTGTTATCTGCAGAGGACGATTACCCCCCCTTTTTTTGTAGTTCTTTTAGATATATTTCTTCATTATGGAAGGTTTGAATTGGGCTTTTATGATGCTCATGGTCCTACTTATCCCTTAGTTAAACCTTCCTTCTCCCTATATTCGACATAAACAATTAAAATTTCAAGAATGAACAAAAGGTATTTTTTAGTGAAAAACTTCCCTTCTAAGAATTAGGAAGTTACTTGATTTTGAAAGAAGCATTGTGCATTTATCAACATGAAAAGATGTTTTTGGTGCGTCAGCAGAGAACCCTTGGTCTAATGATGGGCTGCCAAATAGGGGCAGCCTCTTTATCTTCTAAACTGAGCATCCTCTGTCTGAACAGGATTCAAGGAGACTTTTAACAGGTAGGTGCAACCATTTTGACAACATTTGCATGCTGTTTCTTCAGATTATTTATTAATCTCGATCAGATCATGCCACACTATTTTATTGTGTAACTGCTTTGACATATTCCTGTTCTTTCTCCTTTTCCTTTCTATGGATCAGATAAATGTACCTGAAGTAGTTATATGTGTGATAGCTTCCCAAATTGCTAATGTTGGTGAGAGCATAATAGGTGCAGCCTTCCAGGATAAAGAAGGGTTTCAATGGGTAAGCAATCAAAAAACAGATAACTTAATTTCTCATATTGCACTGTTTTTTTTTTTCTCACATGAGGGGGGATTGGAGAGTTTAAAGGACCACTTACCCATAACTCACCCCCTTTTCCCTGTTCCAGGAGCCGTAGAAGGCTCAAACTCAGCAGTCACTGGTGTACCACCTTGTGGAATACAGCCAGCAGTTGTACTTTTTATGTTTCTCTGCTATTGTCAATATATGCTCTGAATTCTTATCAGTTGTGTGGAAGAGTGGGTTGCACATGATTGTCAGTGACTATTTGGAGACCATTAACCAGCTTGAACCTTAAATTAATTATTTGTGTTAGATTGTGGTTATCTTTGAATTCAAATTTGGATTCATGTAGCTTACCTGACTAGTTTGGAATAGAGGATTATCACCTGAGTTGAGATGAAGCATCTGGTTGGTTTTGTCTTTACCTCATGGATATACATGCTGTATTGTGGAACCACTTTTAACCAGAGAGTACTAAAAAATGAGGAGGCCATTGTTTGGCTCCTAGCTTGTCCGGACCCTCCACTATGAAATGGGCATGTTAAGAAAGAATATTCCACTTCTCTGAGTTTCTACATATTATTGGAATAATTCATCACCCTGTCGAGTATTGAAGACTCTATTGCAGCCAGTGTGTACCTGGCTTGATGTTGCTTAGGTTCAGGATCTCATCAATCATTTGATAGGATGTTTGAGTCTGTGTTCACCAATAAACTTCAGCCTCGTACATTATATAGTTTGATGCTTCTGCTCCTTTTCCACAGCTCAACAATGATGCTGTTAATGTCATCAACATATCCGTGGGCAGCATTATAGCAATATTAATGCAGCTAGTGATTCTCCTAAAATGGGGTGCTTAAATTTATGAATCACCGGAATACAAATGCCTGAGCATTTTGGATATTAGCATTAAAATCATTCCAGTCACCCGCAAGTTCTATTGATAAACAAAGCATGATCAGGTGCTGATAAAGTTTAATGCCCTGTTTCACTTCATGCTGTGAGATTGTTGACTGTTTGGTGATCTGCATACAAAGCTCTCTGCTACTTTACAACAGAGTGCCAAACAAGGAGGTATTTACAAGCACTTATGGATCTGTTTGGGATAATATTCTTTGTATGGTTAGATACAAAATGTTTCCATTTTTATTTGTATATTTATTCGTATTAGCTGATGCATTAGTCCTTTGTATCAGACTGGTAACTGGACAATGTGATTTTTTAATCTTCTTCTGTGGCAATTTTCTGATGGAAACGATGTAATTTTGAATTCACAACCTCCGAGTAGCTGAAAGTGACAAATAATTTATGTGAACGTTTTACACACTAGGCTTTTATTAAGCAGCTAATATACCTAATTTAGCGCTGCTCACACATGACAAGTGCTATGGCCTATGGATTTCCCTACTCCATTTAGGTTTGTGTAATTTCTAATCTGTTTACATGTCACCGTTGTCCTCATGGCTATTCCTGCTAGTGCCTCCCTTGGCTTCCTTAAGAATGAGTTCCAGTAGTCTCTCGTACACTCCGATGGCTGACTCCAGCATATCAATGGCTTTGCTCCTATCTTTTGCTGCCACAGATAAGGCATCCTCTATCTCTACTGTATCCTTTACTGATCTGGTAAGCTCTTTTCCAGATAGCACAGTACCTCCACCAACAGATTTATTCATGTTATCGCCAACTCTAACACCATGTCTTCTAGCATCACCAATCCCACTGGCGACAACGAGTTCGCTTATGCTTTCCTTGTTATTGCCAAGAACCGTAATCACCTGCCCTCTTTCAACTTCCCACAAATACACCCTCCCATCTTCTGCAGCAGATACCAGATTCTTCCCCGCATTCATCATCACCACCGATATGATAGGTCCACCATGTTTGTCAGCCAAGATCGCCAATTCAAGCATGCGGCTCGCTTGTTCTCTGCTTCCGACTTTCAAAAATCCCTTGTAAATCAAACCATCTGCCCCTGCAGCATAGAATTCTGTCCCTGTTGGGTCCAAAGCAATCCTTGAAATTGCACATGGAAATGTAATTTTGCGCAGGTTTGTTCCATCCAAAAGGCTCCACAACTTGCATGTGCAATCTGTTGAGCATGAAATTACAGTATAGTGGCAGAACCCAATACTAGTAATAGCCGTAACTGGACCATCATGTGCAACAAAGCTATGCAACATCAAGTCGCAGCAATTCCCATCCGTTGTTTGCTCAACAAGTTGAAAGATTGGCATAACAAGTATGGTACCATCATCACCACCAGAAATTAGGAGTGAACCGTCATTGCTGATTGTGAGGCAGGATACAGGTTTGGTGTGGGCAGGAAATGATTTCAGAATGTTACCTGAAGGGATGAAGAGAGCATAGACATTCCCAGAAACGCCACCAGCAAATAAAAATGACCCATCAGGAGTGGCAACAAGTGGAGCCACAGGTTCAGGGACAGGTAGATGGTGAAAAGCTGTCGAGGACCACCAATTGTACAGGTGAATTGAGCCTGAGGCAGTGGCTGAGGAGATATGAGAGGCAGCAATATAAGCCTTCCCTACAAGGACAAGGCCATGGCGTGGTGACCTGCTGCCAGAGAAGCGAGCTAGGGTGGTGCCTGAGAAGATGTCATAAGCAGTAATGGGGCCATCAGGAGAGCTAGTGAGGACAATCTCACAAGAAGAAGACATTTTCTTCAGGAGGGACTTCCGGCTACTGGGCATGCAATGAATAATATAAAGGATGTCTTGTGATTTTTCTTGGGGTAAACGTGGATTCCATGTTAAGGTTGGATTTTTGGTCTTGGGCGTTGAAAACGAGGTTGCTAATATCATCAGCAATTCGCTTTCCTTAAACACCTGTTAAACTAGGAAGGAGGGTTGGTTCACGTGGCAAGAACAAGACCATTTTCGCGTTAGGTTTCAAGTTTCACAGACTAATCCTGTTCATCATCAAAGGAGAACCTTAAGCTTTATTCCTGCTAAGAAAATCACAACATTTTTTTACCAAATCTGCAGTATACACCCCATTCTGTATCCAAAAACGACTTCGAGGAGTATCATCGAGTGGTAACTTGTATTTCCACCTACTGGAGTTATATTATGATCTTATAGGCAAAAGGTTATGGTAGAGAGAACAATCTTAAGGCTGCATCATTGTTTACTGTTAGTGTGTTTCGTAGGAAATCTCCCTTCTGGGTTTCTTACAGGCTGCAAGAGAGGAGCTAGCTTGAGATTTTTGTTTCTCAAGGTGATCTTTTTCACCATATATGTATGCATACATGCTGCATTCCATAACCCGTCAAGAATGGAGGCATTATTCACCGAACAGTAATACAATCTTACTATGTTGATTACCTTCCTTATCTACAAATTAATTGCCTAATTAACCGGGGAGGGTCACAGCATTGCAAGCGTGTGGGGCATCTGAATGTTTATGGGTGGGCTCCTTTAGTAATGGGTTAAGACTCTAAACGGACTTCTCTTTAATTACACTTTTTTTTTCTGGATTTGATGCCCTGCTAACTGAAATTGAGCTTGGATTTGATTATCTCTTCTTGAAAAAAATAAAATAAAAATTGTTATCTTCACTTGATTTTTTTTATGTAGCTGGTGTGAAAAATAGATCTCTCGAGTAGTCGCTAGGAGTGAATAGTGACGCTGGATGCTAATTTTATAGTATAAGTATTTTTATTGTATTAAGAATTATAAGGGTTTAGTTTGGATTCTATTATCTAGCCATGTAACTTTTAATAAAAAATAATTTTCTTATAAGGATTTTAGGTTTAGATTAATATAAATACTGATGTATAACTTTTTTTTCTCGTTGAATATTATTGAATTAAAGTTTTTTCCATATAAAAAAAAAAAACAGAACAGAACACATCCATGCCCGAAGCATCATGGTTTCACACCAAGCAAAGCAGCAACCATCGCCAACTCGACACCAAGTCCAAATCATTTGTTCTTTTGTCTTGTCCTCTTATTGCCGTCGCCGAGATTGCGAATTGTGGTGGGCGACTTTAAAAGCATATCATAACTGCCCATCTGCGTGGATTGTGTCACCATGCGCGCCATCTGTTGCGCGAGACAAAATGCGTTTCTAGTTATCTTAAAGACATTGAATACGTTTCTGTAGATAATAATGAGTGTCACCATATTGCATGCGGTTTGATGAACTTCCAATAACTCCCTTGTAATTTGCTTTCTCTTCCCGCGTAAGCTAATAAACATGGCTGCAGGTTGGTTTGGGATTGCTGCAGTTTCTTCTTCTTTTTTGTTTCTATGGAGAGAAAATTGTTTGGTTTTTCGAATAATTTCTAGGATTTCACGTGTAATTGCATTTTGAATTTCACGAGAATATATACTTTTATAAGCAGATTTAATGCGTTCTTCATCAAATATAAACTAAAGATTCACTGCTCTAGTTTAGGCATAAATTATAGAGTTAATTCCCCCAAAACCGAAAGAGAAGAGAAAACTTTCATAATTTCCTTTCTTAAAACCTAATGGCAACCTCATAATTTAGGAGGAAACTAGGGTTTTTGTTTAAGAACCCCAAAACACAAAATCAATTCCCCCCCACATACAATCGCTTTCAGTCTTCGAAAGCTCAAAACCTAAGGGGCCACCTGTTACTCTTCCTTCTTCCTCCCTCCACTTCTACCTGTCTTTGATAATTTTATTATTTCTCTTTGCAGAATTCAACAGCAGTAGTTAACTTCAATGTTTTCTTTATTCACCCTATGAATACACGCGTCCTCACTGCTAAGAATCCTATAAAACAAAATTCCTTTCTCACACGTTCCAAACACCACCTCCTTAGCTCCACATTATCACTGTATATTATTTATATTCTCACTGTTGAGTAATAATAACCCAACATGGCCCTCAATTCAACTGATCAGAAAGATGTGATTCTGAGTATGGACGACGTATGTGATGAAGGTGTTAACGTGGGGTCAAATAACAACAATACTGGAGGAGGAGGAGGAGAAGGAGGGAGAATTTGGAGGGAGTCAAGCTATGATTTCTTGAACAATGCAAATAACAAGGACAAGCGACCTCTCATGAATGGCGACAACAACAGTACCATTACTAATGGAAGTAGATGCTACAAACTTGATTTTAATGGTCATCAGAACAGTAACAGTGGTGTTACTGCTAGTGCTAGTGCTAGCGGTTCAGTAATGGAGGAGGAAGATCCACCCTCGAAGCTGATTGGTCATTTCCTGCACAGACAGAAAGCATCAGGTGAGTTTTGTTTAGATATGGACTTAGAGATGATGACTCATCTTCAAAACGATACTGTTGTTCCTCATAAGAATTTAGCTCCTGTTTCTGAGTCTCCTACCACTAATACGAATCGGGTTTCTTTTGACCCAAACCCACCCGGTTCAAGTGAGTCATTGAGGAGGAGAAGGGACTTCAAGAATTCTTCTCCACGTAATCAAAATAATGGTGATGGTGAGATTTTGAAGTGTAGCTCTAGCAACGACGGATCGTTTTGTAGCAATTCCTCGTTTAATAGGAAGTCTAGTTTGTTGAAGGAGAAGACAAAGTCTAGATTGATGGACCTACCGCCGCATCCACCGGAGAAGTCAGGTAGAGTGGTTGTTGGGAGGTCAGGGCAGTTGAAGTCTGGATTTTTAGGGAAAGGGAGTGTTGTTGATGAAGAGGAAGATGACCCTTTATTGGAAGAGGATTTGCCTGATGAGTATAAAAGAGATAAGCTTGATATTTGGATTTTACTTGAATGGTTGAGTTTGATTGTTATTATTGCTGCTTTAGTTTGTAATCTTGCAATTCCATATTTGAGAACTAAGAATTTGTGGAGACTTAGGTTGTGGAAATGGGAGGTTCTGGTTCTGGTTTTGATTTGTGGGAGACTGGTTTCTGGTTGGGTTATTAAGATTATTGTGTTTTTCATCGAGAGAAATTTTCTTTTGCGAAAAAGGGTTTTATATTTTGTTTATGGAATTAGGAATGCTGTGCAGAATTGTTTGTGGTTAGGGCTTGTTTTGATTGCTTGGCACTACTTATTTGACAAACGAGTTGAGAGGGAAACTAGGAGTACGACACTTAGGTTTGTGACTAAGGTTTTGGTGTGTCTAGTGGTGGGTACCTTGCTGTGGTTGGTGAAGACCTTAGTGGTTAAAGTACTTGCATCTTCATTTCATGTGAGCACTTACTTTGATCGGATTCAGGAGTCACTGTTTAATCAGTATGTGATCGAAACCTTATCTGGCCCCCCATTGGTTGAAATGAAAAGAAATGAAGAGGAGGAAGAGAAACTTCTTGCAGAGGTAAAAAAGTTGCAGAATGCAGGTGCCACCGTGCCCCCTGGCCTTAAGGCAACAGCGAGCCCGTCACCACCACAGAATACAAAGGTGATAGGAAGTAGTAGTTTCCAGAAAAGCCCTCGAATTGGTACCCCCAAGCTTTCTCGTGCACTTTCCAACATGGTTGATGAGGAAGATGAGGGGATAACAATCAACCACTTGCACAAATTAAATCCTAAGAATGTTTCTGCTTGGAATATGAAGAGGCTAGTGAATATAATTCGACATGGTTCTCTGTCCACACTGGATGAGCAGATACAAAATTCTAATCACGGTGATGAAGAGTCAGCTACAAAGATTAGAAGCGAATTTGAGGCAAAAGCTGCAGCAAGGAACATATTCACAAATGTTGCTAGGCAAGGGTCTCGGTAAGTCATTATTTCCACCCAAATTTTCATATTTTGAGTCCTTCCTTAAATTTTGTCTAGTCTGGTCTTGCTTTTTTCTGCATTTACAATATAGTTGGTGTGTTTGATTTAATCTACTTTCACTCTATTTTAGTATCTGACTTGCTCTACGAGTCTCAGCTTTTGTTGGATAATTTGGGCATTGCTATGTGAAATTTAACTGATTTCCAAGTTTCGATAGGATTTATCTTTGATATGAAAGTAGTCATTTTGATGTGAATGATGCGATATGTATTGTTCTGTACAGTTTTGCTTGAAAAAATCTATGTAATTGTTTTTTATCTACTGATCATAGAATGTCTTCTAGGATAAGGAACACTAGAGATACTTGATCGGGGTTTCTGATGACAGGTGCTTGATAATTATAAAGAAACTGTTTTGAGTTTTTCTATGATGTTGTTCTTCTCTGTGGTACCATTGTCATCCTGTGTTGATCCTCTGTCATTACTTGACCATGCAGGCATATCTACCTGGATGACATCATGCGTTTCATGCAAGAAGATGAGGCTTCAAAAGCCATGATCCTCTTTGAGGAAGCATCTGAAAGCAACAAAATCAGCAAAAAATGTTTGAAAAATTGGGTGGTAAGAACAAAGTAATAATATAACTTTTTTTTTCCTTTTTCTCCTTTTAATTTGTATTCCTTCTTAGGTTCTAGAATTATCTTTTGCTTGTAGAGTTTACAAATATCTCAAGGTATCTAATTGTGTAGTAAGTGCACCCGAACTTGGAAATTTATGGGATTAGACTGGGAACCTTTCAACAATCCATAGGTCTATAAGAACGTCAAAGTTTGGACATTAAAGCCTGAGCTCCAAATTTTGAAATCTCCATGATTTTTAGATGTTTGTCTTTGAAATAATGTAAATTTTTAATGGTTCTATGCACTTTTCACATTAAACTAAGATTGTGATTTCCTAGACGCATAACTTTATTTATCTTCTATGTATACACCACCACTTTCTTTTCAGTTCGATGATCTCCTCTCTTAAATGAGGATTTTCTTGTTATGGATTATGCAAAAAGGAAGCCTGCTTTGCAGACTCATAATTGATTGGATAATTATGAAGTTTGTCTGCTTCCATATTTTCTTGGCATGGGATTGTAATTGTTCAAACTACTGTCATGTGTAGGCATATTCTTGCATGATTTTTATAATATGGTCATATGACAAGGCGCTGTATGATTCTGTCAGGTCAATGCTTTCAGAGAACGGAGAGCACTTGCTTTGACACTCAATGACACAAAAACAGCTGTGAACAAACTGCATCGTATGGTGAACTTTCTGGTTGGGATTATAATAGCAATTATTTGGCTTCTTATACTAGGAATTGCTACAAGCAAGTTTCTCCTCTTTCTAAGTTCACAACTCCTTCTCATGGCTTTCATATTTGGAAACACCTGCAAAACCGTGTTTGAATCTATTATTTTCTTGTTTGTGATCCATCCATTTGATGTGGGGGATCGCTGTGAAATAGATGGAGTTCAGGTATGCAAGCTAACATATGAACTGAATCCCAATTTCATGGATTTGCCATGACAGAAATTTTGACTTCTATATATTATGGGCCTAATTTGTTTGTCAACAAATTTCAGATGAACATTTTAACTACTGTCTTTTTAAGATTTGACAACCAGAAGATAATAATCACAAACAGTGTTCTCGCTACCAAAGCCATTGGCAACTACTACCGTAGCCCTGATATGGGGGATGCAGTTGAGTTCTTCATCCACCTAGCTACTCCAGCTGAAAAGATCGCCATTGTGAAACAAAGAATAAGCAGGTAAGCACATAAATGGGAGGGCTTTTTTTCCCCTGTCAAGTTTTATTTACTGAAGTGATAATGATATTTTAACATTTGATTGGACAACAGTTTGTTCTCTTAAATCCGAACACATTAATAAAGTTACATTAAAAAACAAAAAATCATGCTATGCAACATGAAAACCTTGGAAAATAATAATCACATCCCTTGCTTTCTGGGATCCACAAGTGGAGCCCACAGATTCAATAGCTGCGATTCTTTCAGGTTGTGGTTTTGTTCGGAAAGCACTTTTCCCTTGTAAATTTATGCCTTCTGGAAGATTAAATCCAATATAATTGTCTTTTGAATGAGTTGGAGATTATTGTACCGCTGGATATTATCTATGAAAATTTTAGTTGTTGTTGATTGACTGACTGGAACCTAGAAACTTGATAAACAGCAGTACACACAAGTACTGTTACATATATGCATGATTGCATGTTCATATAGTGAGAATCTTTGTTTTTAATCTTCTTTTCTGTTAAGATTCTCGGTTCAATTATCTATTGTTCTTTCATTAGTTTATAAAGGCACGCATTTAGTTCAACAGATATTTTCTTTTAATTGATTATCTATGCTAAGAATAAACTTGCATCTGTCACTGCAGTTATATTGAAAACAAAAAGGACTACTGGTATCCTTCCCCTTTGATTATATTCAAGGATGCAGAAGACATGACCAGGGTGCGGATAGCAGTTTGGTTGACACATAGGATGAACCACCAAGACATGGGAGAGAGGTTTATAAGAAGATCTCTCTTGCTGGATGAGATGATGAAGATTTTCAGGGAGCTTGACATTCAATATCGCTTGCTTCCTCTTGACATCAATGTTCGTGCCATGCCTCCTGTTATGTCTGATCGCCTTCCTGCCAATTGGACCAGCTGACAGGTGAAACAAAAATATTAGATACCATGCAATCACTCTGGCACTGAAGCTCTCTTTTGGGGACAAGCTAGCATCTGGGAAACAAGTAAGTTACAATGAGATTTTCCAATGTATTATTTATCGTGTTATCCTACAAAGAAGCTCTTATTAGTACAGTGACTTTTCCGAACAAGATGCTATTATAGAACTACATTCCAATTCATATTGTTATATAATTAGCTACTGTAGAGTTGGTGAGTCCTTGTAGAGTTATATTATGATTCTCACGGCAACTGCCCTCGCTAATAATCTGATAATTGACCCACCTTCTGGCTAGCAAATTCTGTAACTCCTAGTTAAAGAGAGGACGCCAGTATGGTGATTTAAGTTGATTGGTTATCTGTAGCCACTTAGCATGTGATACCACTCCTTTGTTTGAGGCATCATTTCCGTTTTACATCCCAAGCCTGCTGGGAATTCTTAGGTTCTCGAGTCTGCATGAGAATTCTTTGGTGAATAGTTAGCAAATTTATACCACCTGCTGGTCGGTCTATCATGAGGTTTTATACTGGGGTGCAAAAAGATGGCCGGATTGATTTGATTGCATTTTGTGTGGTTGTAGTTGGTGAAGAATTGTGCTGCAAATGGCGCCTCGTTGAAATTTTTTGTCAAGACTAGTAATTGAACACCTGTATTGCTTTTACGACATGACCTAGTTTCTGCAAGCGGAGATAGGTTCATTGATGATGTTATGTAGCAGAAGAAACGAAAATAACAAGAGTGTCAGGTCATGAGGAGTTGGCATTCCTGTTTTTCTAACGCATTCCGTGCGACTCATGATGCATTTTCAAGGGTGGGGACTGGGGAACCTATCATCATGAAGAGAAACATCCCAGACAATATTGACTGTCATGAAAAGTTGGAGCAAGCTGGAGAATGCCCTATGAGGACGCGTCTGGAGCTTTCTTCCTTGTCTGTCCATAGATGTGGTCTCCATTAGGTAGAGTTTGGGAACAGCTCGAGTCATCTGGGCCATTCCCAAGCCGAACGAACACAAGGACAGTTTTAGATATCCGTGATGGGCTTAAAGATTTTCATGGAAGAATTGTTGGTTCGATGAACTGGGGACCATTTTATTATTTAATGGAGAAGGCAAACTGATTTACATGGGACTGGTTAAAATCTTGAAAACAATAGTTTCATGAAAGGTACTAAAGTATAAAAAAAATATCAAAATTCTTCCGCTTGAATTTCGATTTAAGCTTCATGGGACAGACCAGTTTGTAGCATTATTATCGTTATCATTGATAGGTTAGAAATAGCTGTGCTGCAGTAACATCATGCTTGTTGTCATCCATGAGTGCTAGCAGGCAATGAATGGTGGGACTTTTGGCCTCCAATCTTTCAACTCTCGTGGATGACGAGAACTTGGAGTTGCAGGCTATAACAGGCTAAAGAAGGTTAAATAATCTTCTCTCAGAAATCAGATTAAGAAGCTGATATGCACCTGAGCCTGCATGCTGCAGCACAAAGGACATCATTAGCCTTCTCCTGGAGATTAAGAATATTAATTATTAACTATTAACGTTAACATTAACCTCACTGTGCGTCTCCTCTTCATTCTCTCATTCATAGCTCTGTTTATTGGATTAATTTCCTTCTCAATCCCTCAAATTGTTAATCTTTCTTTTTTATAATTGATTTTTTTTAAATTTAGTCCTAGTTATGTTTTCATGGTTTTATATTTATTTTAGATGAAAAACATTCTATCTCTAATGTTTTCATACCATCACCGTGATGTAAAAAAACATTCTAACATTAAATAAGAGGTCAATTTTGCATAATAGAATTTTTAGTTGTTGTGAGAAAATCAAAAGAATAAGGACATAAATTAAGTAGAATAAAAAACACCCAACCTTTTTCCCATCCATCTCTAATGTTCATAAGGCATGTAAAATTACACTTTGATCTCTTAATTTTTAATTTTTTATATTTGATCCCTGGTATTTCAGTATACTATGTTTTGTTCCTAAACTTCATTCTTTTACATTCAATCAATCTTCATGTCTGCGGGTTTGTTTTTAAAATGAGAGTTCAATGGAAGTGTTTTTTCTCCTGAACATGCTGAAAAATGTAGAAGGCCCATAAAATAGTTTTAGTTTTAGTTTAATTTCATTTTTATTTTTAGAGTGATCATAAAGAGTTCTCGGGAGGCTAGAAATGGAATTATTGAGGTTCTGAAAGTGTACGTGTGTATTTATGTTTTTAATATTTATTTATTTATTATGTTTTTAATAAGATTATTAAAAGTGATCTGAGGTGGACCAGGGACTAAGTCCTAAGTTTTATAAGTTAATCTAGAAAAATTAAAAAAAATAATTTAAGTTTTAATATTTTATATGAAAAAATCTATGTAAATATAAGTTATATATATCATAAATAATAATATTTAAAAAAAATATATCCTACATTAAAAAGATATTATATTAAGCTTTTAAGTTGAAGTATTTAAATAAAAAAAATTATTTCACATTAAAAAAATAATTTTTTTTAGAAACATAGAGTATATGTGTAATAGATTTCAAATTCCACATTAAAAAAACATACATTTTTTACTTGGAAATATAGAATATATCTACAAAACGATTTCAAATCCCATATTAAAAAAATATCATGTTATCATTTGAAGTTAAAGCATTTAAACTAAAAGGTTTTTTTATCCGATCTTGAAAAAACATAACTTTTTTTCTTGAGAACTTAGAATATATATACTAATAAGTTTCAAATCTCACATTGAAAAAATATAATTTTTTTTAGAAATATAAAATATATATATATATATATCAATAGGTTTTAAATCCTATATTGAAAATATATAACTTTTTTCATGGGAACATAAAGTATATAAACAAAAGGGTTTCAAATCCTATATTGAAAAGTTACTATGTTATCTTTTTAAATTGTAGTATTTAAACTAAAATATTTTTTTATTTTACATTAAACAAACATAACTTTTTGCTTGGAAATATAGAATATATAAACTAATGAGTGTTGAAATCTCACATTAAAAAAAATATAATTTTTTTTTAAGAACATAGAGCAAACCTCACAATAAAAAAAGATAACTTTTTTCATGGAAATATAGAGTATATATACAAAAAAATTTCGAATCCTACATTGAAAAGATATCATGTTATCTCTTTAAGTTAAAGTATTTAAACCAAAAGATTTTTTTATTCTACATAAAAAAAGATAATTTTTTTCTTGAAAATTTAGAGCATATATATTAATGAATTTCAAATCTCACATCATAAAAAATAAAAATATTAGGTCTCTTCTAGGTCATAGATTGACCTGTTAGGTCAACTGAGTTTTACTGGGTTGTTATTCTTTTATTATACTCAAACTAGTTTAATTATTGGATCTCAAATCAACTTGTCAAGTCAGACAATGTATAATAACTAAGGTTTTTAGGTAAAAACAAATTTAAATTTAAATTTTTGAATTGAAAACTTGGATTATTTTGGTGATCAGAGAAGGTAACAGTGTATAGTATATTTGAAAAAATAATGAATTTTATATTTATGATGGATAAAAAGTAGTTTTTACTAATTTTTTCTTGTAGTGTAGATATAAAATATTTATTATCTTATCAATTAAAAAAGTAATTGGATAGAAGATATGTTATCTATTAATTTAAGTTTTTTTGAGTAAAAAGCATGTTTTTATAGGCCTTTAGAGATATAATTTATATTTAAAAAATATTATATTTTTAGTAAAAAATTATTACACCTTCGAGCTAAACAAACTCTAAAAAAAATATAAAAAAAAAATAAGTACGGCGAGCATTGTGATTTAAGTTTTAAAAATAGGTGCATTTAAAGTCTATCACGGCAGCCCCTAACCCTTTTAATTTTTTTTTAATTTTTAAATATATTTAATTATTTATTTTTTAAATTTCAATTGATTAAATTTTAAAAAATAAAATTTAAATTAAATAAAAGGGTTCAAAATATAAAATAAATCAAAATCAAAATTAAAATATAAAATAAATTTTATATTTAATTAAAAGATAAAATTGAAAAGAAAAATTATTTTTGTGAACAAATAAAAAAACCAAAACTAAAGTTGATATAAAAATAAAAATAATTTTTTAATCAAATAATAAAATTGAAATGAAAAATAACTTAAAATAAAAAAAATAAAAACCAAATTGATAAAAATAATAAAATTAAAAAAATATTTTTTTCAAATAAAAAAATACGCCATAAATTACAATTAAATAAAAAATTAAAAATTAATAAAAAAATTAAAATAACTAACAGAAAAAAAAATTAAAAATCAAAATATTATAGAATTTAAACATCTACAATAGAAATGATCAAATAGTAATTTTCAATGGATAAGAAAGAAATAAAAAAAGGAAAAAGAGAAAAAGTCACCGCCCACCTCACCAGTGTTGAGACGCACCGTACTGACAAGGAAAAGAAAGCGAAAAGGCTTACAACCACACAGGTCAAACAACCTTCACAAGTCTACAGAAGATTTAATAAAAACACACTCGGCGTGCTCCCATCTTTGGATTCAGTGTCTTGTGAAACATAGATTTTCATCACGTTATCGAATTATTTCTTGATCAAACTTTCTATCTCGCACAGATATCAAATGTCTTAGGTGAATGAACTATGGAGTGAAGTACATAAGCCTTTTATCTTACAAGCTCCCAAGCAGCCGCGGTGGAATGGAGTAGCTCTAATGTCAAAGGAGAAAGCTACACGAATCAAACCAGTAAATCCTCTAAACCAACTTCTGAATACCAGGAAGATTTCATTGAAAGCATACCATCAAACTCCCACTTGATGATGAAGTTGACAGAGACAATTCTAGAGTTGCTGCCGCCATTTGGAAACAGTGCCACGCTGCTGACAGTGACGATGGTTTTGCACAGCTGAGCCACATATATCAGGCACAAAAATTGCTGTATCAGGATGATGAATACTTTTTGGCCAGTAGAGCCCTGAAGCCGTAGGTGGGGAAGGGATTTGGGGCACTGCCAAGGAGCTATCTGGCGCCTGACCCAAGCATTCTTCATCGTCTAACTCTTCTTCGGCAGATCTTAAAATTGCAGAGCTGTCAGAATCCCCGTGTTTGCCACTATCAGCCTAACTAGCAAGAAAGAAGCCAAAATTACAAACAGTATAGGACACCAAGTAGGGAAAGGTTAAAAAAAAAAACCTTGCTAACAACAAAATCATTACGAGGTAATTCTGAAAAACGACAAAAAAACACCAGCTCAATATGTACAGAACAACCTTGTGTGTGCCCGCTCTTTTGTGACAAATGCAACGAATCCAGAGTTTTGAAAATACACAACAACAGACACCAAGAACTATGGAATCCAATTTAAACATTGGATGCAAGCGTCTGTGGGTGACAGGGAGGAAGGAGGGGTTCAAGGACTTCGTTATCTGATTCAGTCTTTCCATCACATCAGTTCCTTTTTCTCAAACAGACACCAAGGAATACAGAATCCAATTTTAACATTGGATGCAAGCGTCTATGGATGACAGGAAGGAGGGGGTTCAAGGACTTAGTTATCTGATTCAGTCTTTCCATCACATCAGCTCCTTTTTCTCAATCATAATTCTATAATCTCCATGAACCAGTGGATAAGAACTTGGCACGCAATAAAAAAGGGCATACGAGGATAAAAAATGAAAAAAGAAATCAACTTCTTGAAAAATGACCTTACTTCTAACAGCAACAATACATCGAAAATCAATAGTATTACAAGGGCTGGAAATTTTTGGTACAAGGCAAGCCTAAGATCCCTGGTTCTACCAACTTTTGTGAGAACCTTGGGAGGAAGGGCCCATGATGTTACAATTGTACTAAAACAAGTTACAATTATCAAATACTGTACAATTATTCATGTGAAAATATGTAGTCGTATTTTCCTTTAATGATTTTTGGATAGGAAGAACCTTTAGAAGTATGTCAATCCCAACCATCTAAACAAGAATTAGCTTAAACTTCATTGTAATACCACTGGATCCAGTATGGTTAAGATCTTCACTCTCAAGCAGTACATCTGTGTTTGATTAAACTACAAACGTACCTTAGATGATCCATTATGCAGCATATAACCACAATTCTCATTAACCGAGCCAGTTCAAGAAATTCATCTAACAATAATATGTATACTGCAGGTATGATTTAATTCATGTTCTGCTAGTTGTGATGTAACGTAAATCTCAACCGGCTGAACATGAATTAGATCACAACCAGCCTGTGTTTGCCTCGTGAATCTGCATGCGTACCTTGGATGATCCATTATCCATATAGCCATAATGTTGATTACACTCAGCCAGTTCGAGAAATTCATCTATTTGCCACTGTGAAATACTGGAAGCTGCTGAATCTCCAGAATAGGGCAGTTTTGCAGGCCCAAATTCTCCAACTCCACAAACATTTGCAGGAAAAACTTGATTCGATGGACTAGCCAGGGGCATTGATGTGCCTCCTCTAGAAACAGGACATGATTTCATTTCCAAGGTTGTTTTTTCCCCTGAAGGTGACTTCCCTGGGGAAGAGGATGCACTGGGATCAGTTGATTCTAGACCTACCTTTACTCCAGTGAGCAGAAACCTCTGATGAGCAGACACACGGGTATTTGCTGTGTGTATGGCAACATCACATTTCCCACAGAGTAATGCTCGATCTTCTAGACAAAAGAAAAAACCGGCAGCCTCCTGTAATAAGCGACAGGTTAACTAGTTAATAAACAAGAAAAAAAAATTCATAATTCATATGCCAATAAACTCAATATGGTTCAGACCAAGATGCAAAGCACAAGAAAAGATATAATGTATGATTAAAAAGGGGGGGCAGGAGACAAGCCTATCGCAAGTTGAGCACTAACTCACTTTTTTAAACCCATTGAAAAGAACATCCTGCTATAGGAAACTGAAAAGCTAGAAGCTACAGAGCATGAATTCTGACAAAAATGAGCATATGTCAATATGGAGAATCAGAAAAACTGGTTACCAAAATGACAGAAATTTAGAATTATGCATATGGAATTTTTTAAGTTGCTAACCCTTTTCCTGTTCAAGAATAGATGAAAGTACAACTGGACAACTGCCCCCAAATAGCAAAATTTAGATTTCAAAAACAGAACTTGAAAATTCTAAAGAATTAGATTTTCTGAAAGGAAATGATATGTTTAGAACAACCTAATCCATGAAAAAGAATAAAGCTGCTCTTTGATTGTAAGTAACCCAGACAAGCAAATCAATGGGTCATCTTCAGGCTCTTAAGTAATGAAACATACTGGTAGCAAGCTACTTCGCTCTGAACCTTATAGACTCTTTCATGTGGGAAAATGCTAAGCAAGCTGCCTGCATGAAGCATAACTAGCTGATATGTGAAAGCTTGTTGCCAAACACAGAGAATGATTCTTCTTCTCCTTTCTTTCCAATTGTTTTGCTTCATCTTTTCCCTCAGAATATGTGTTTGATCTAGTCTTCCATAGCATTAATTTACTTCAGAACGTGGCCTTGAAAAGCCAGCAGTTATCACACTTGTTCACATCTAACTATCCTAGTCTGCCTATTTGAGATTGAGACTTTATTAAATTCCACAGGGCACAAAAGAAACTGAGAATGTTTAGACATAAACTTGTATAAGAAATCAAAAAACCAAGTTAGTTCAATATATTAGCAGAGGGAGTTGTTTATTTATTAACTTGTTTGGGAGGGGAGTGCTCGCAGAATTCGAAGGAAAAAGAAACTAAAATTACCCTTATTTTGGAGTATCAAGCAAAAACTCCAATACCCTCAACTCTTAGGTCGGATATTAGGCAATAACCTTATGAACTTGATCTTAATAAGTCGTCAGAGACCATTCCACTAAACCCTAAACCCAGAATCATATTGGTTTTGCAATTAATTAAAAATATAAAAGTGAAATCTAGGCGTACATTTCAGATAAAGTAAGCACACTTCACAATTTTTTTCCCTTCCTATTACTTTAACAAACTCAAAATCAAAATTCTAAACCCTTCCACTCCAAGTATGCTTAAAACACCTCCCAGAAGTCCATGACCACAAGCAACACCAGACACGTCAAATCCAAAATCTTAAATAAACCATCAAATTTAAAAATAAAAGATAATTACCTGACAAATATCACATTTAGGTATCTGAGGGGAAGAAGTAGAAAGAGGAACCCTCTGGTGTTTACTAGCAAGCTTGTTAGCTGCATGAACCGTCTCGTCACATGCCCGGCACAACGCCGCCTCGTCCGCACAACACAGCACGTTCGCCTCCGCTGCCTCACAAACGTTGCACTGTATCTTCATCTCCCCTCTCTTTCTCTCTAAGGACTCTCAGTCTTCTTTTTTGGTTCTCCCTCAAATCCTCTGTTTCACTATCTCCCCATAAAAAGAAAACACAGTAGTTTCTATTGTTCTACAACCTTAAACTCCTCTACCTCTTTCTTTTTTTTCCTTCCACTCCTTGAATCTGGCTTTCTCCTCCCTTATAACGAAAACCCAGTTCGTGTTCCCCAATCACTCTTCCTACAAGGATAAAAAAAAAATCCCGAAAAAAGAAGAAGAAGAAAGAATAGTTTGTTAGTGTAGGGAGAGAGTCCAATATAGGAAGAAGGGCAGAGATCTTTTGAAGGGAGAAAAGAAGAGGATGAAATGGAGCCACAGAAGCTGATTTGATTTATAGTAACAGTTTGGAGTTTGGACTTCTAGAAAAGAAAAGAACAAAAAAAAAAAGCGATCCATTCATTCATTCCTTTCCGAAGTTTGAATCTTTCTTCGTGTTGGGCGATATTTTTTAGCGGCGCCCGTCGTTTTTGTTTTTTGTTTGTACACGTGGCAGGTTTCGATTATGTCTTGATTTAAGGAGACCCTGCTTCGTGGAGAATTTTTAAATATAAGATGGAACTAGAATGCCATGTCATCATCCATGTCCTTGTTCCCAAAGACGAATTTAATTCTGTTTTCTTCCCTCAGACTTTCCAATTCTCTCTCGTGTTTGGTGGACGATGACATAATTGCTTGCTTAATAGGATTAATAAGATACTATAGGTTATAATTTTAATATCATGAAAATTATTTTGTTTGGGGCTGTATTATAATAAAGAGAAACCACTGGATTTTATAAAATGAGAAAAGCCCGTCGATAAATCTATTATAGTTTTTACTAGCTTCATAAGCCGCACATCACCACGATTAGTGTTCCAAGTTAATTTTTAAGATGATAAAAAAGAATATGTCAGCGTTATAAATTTATTTCCAAGTATAGTATTTTTTTAATTCAAAAATACAAAGTTGTTTGATAAAATAAATTAAAAAATACGTAAACTTATAAACTAATAAAGATTTGTTATTGCTAATTAAATACTAAAANAATACAAAGCTGTTTGAACTTAATAAAATAAATTAAAAAATACGTAAACTTATAAACTAATAAAGATTTGTTATTGCTAATTAAATACTAAAATAGAAAGGTGATCCCTCTTGAAAGTGATCGATGAGTATCCAAATATTTAATGCTGATTTTTCTTTTAAATTTAAATATTTGTTTATTTTTATCTTAAAGGGTCTTCTTTCTTGCCGACAGCAAATTATTTTAATTTTAAAAACATACCATGGAAATATAGTGTATTTATATAAAATATAAAAGAAAAAAATTAAACGTAAATTACAATAATCTCTTTGAAATGTTATAAAATTATTAAAAAATAAATATTATTTTAAAAAATAAACTAAACAATTTAAAAAATAAAATAAAGTGTATTAACTAAGTTATAAAAATACATAAAAATAGAGAATTATTTAAAAAATAATTAAAATATAAAAAAACTTTAATGACTATTTTTTCTAGTATTTTTAGATGAAAAATCCACTTTTTATTTTATTCGAACCAATATCACAATCATAGTGGCTTGAATGTCAACATCTGATTGTTTTTCTCTTTTCAATATTTTCCAATAACTTTCATTCTCCTCCCTCAATTTCTACAAATTGAGAGGGAAAACCAATTATATTTTGGACCGAAATGTGAAATTCTAAAATAACAGAGCCTACACAACATATAAATTAAGAATTATAGGGAGCAAATTAAAATTTTTAATGCCAAATTCAAAATGTGGTTTGTTGGATTTTATTTTATTTTTTGTTTAGTTTAGTTTGGTCTTTCTATTAATTTTTATGTGTAGCAACAAATAAATCCTTGTTAAGTTTGCTCTTCAGCACAAGACCAAAATACCCATCAACACTTTAAGAATTATATGAAAAATACATATTAAAAGACTTCTTAGCATATAAAACTATATCAAAGTAAGTCGGAAGTATAAAATTATAATTAAAAAGTTAGAGGACTAAAATGAAAAAAACTTTAGTTGCAATTCGTATATACAGGAACCCTACCCCAAATATTTTAGTTTTTATTTTTTTAGTTATAGCAATTCTTCTAAATATAAATCTAAATTTTCTAATATACTTTTAAATTCCACATGGCAGATCCTAGAGTAGATGTCCCAAGCCAAACTCCCCAAGTGTCCTATTTTTTCCCCCCCTAGAACTAGTTATCTAAATACCCTTTCTTTCTTGTCTCAAAAAGATACCAGTAATCTTAAAGTATATTTCTTATTTTTTTATTTATTTAAAACCAAACTTTCTGCATAAAAAATGAATATTATGGTATTTAAATTTTATTTTAAAATTTAAAATTAATTCCACAAAAGAAATGTAAAATAGATTGGTTAGATTAAAGGTTATTGAAGCTGAGGATATTTAAATTATATTTGTAGTTTTATATACAAAACATGAAGAAGGTAACTTGAAAAATAATAGAGGGATTTGAGAGTATTTAAGAATGTGATAGCAAATTTTTTTATAGTATTTTTTTATTTATAAACATATCAAAATAATATATTTTTTATTTTTTAAAAATTAATTTTATCATTAATATATCAAAGCAATTTGAAAACATAAAAAATTAATTTTTTTTAAAATTTGAATGTAAGTTTACTTATTAAAATTAGTAGTTGTATTTTTTTACTTCACAAGGTTGGAAAGATTATTTCACACTCTTCAATAAAAAATATTATTTTAACATTAATCATTGTAATGTTATTATCACTTTTATTATTTTTAATATCATTGTCATTATAATTATCTAACTATTACCTTTTTTTTAATCACCATGATTATTTTTTAATTATTATCATCATAATCTCATTATCATGGAGATCATTTTATTATTTTTTTAATTATTATTACCACTATTGCAATTAAAAAACATTATATATATATATATATGTTTTCTGAAAACAAATTAAAAATTTTAACTTTATAAGCGGTAAAATATCAAAAATCAGTTTGGTTATAATTATAACCAGAACGGACCATGCTATATCCATCTTCTAAAATTATATTACTTGAAAAGAAAACTCTTGCCGCCATTTCTCGACTTCAAATCTTTCACACACAGCCAAGAAGAGCTTAAAAACATTTGAAGCCACAACTCTTTCAGGTTATGGATCCACATTTCTCTCTTTCAATTCAAGTTTCACTGTTACGGATTTTTTCCAAAGTAATATATAAATTTGATTCCACAATAGAATTTGCTTCTCTCTTTTTGATAGTCACTTCACTCGTCCAAGTGAGCGAAGATTGAGCATGTTACGATTTTAGGGATTGATTTGTAATTCTGATAAGGAGAACGCAAAGGCGAGTAATTCTAAACTTCTTGCGCGGATTTTTATCAATTCGATTCGCGGATAAACCCGAATTTTACAAGATTTTGTTTACGGGTTTTCTGTTCTGTTGATGAGAAAAAATTGAGAAATGGAAAGGAGTTTCATAAATTTGAATAATAAGGCTTCGCTGTTTGGAACGCCAGAAAAATTGGTGATTTTGATGGACATTTGAGGGCTGTGCGGACTCTTTTGTTCAGTACCATACTGAGGGTGTTTTTGGACATTTTGGAAATGTTGACTGATTTTTTCTTGATTATTGGCTAACCACTACCTTAATCAATATTTTTATACTTGAAAATCTGATAAGTAACTATGGGAATTTGACAACTTTGTATCTTTTAATGATGTGACGGAAAAGTGTTAGGTGGATTCTTTATTTCACAAATTATGCATCTCAATCAATTTGAAGAATTTACTGGATATCGGAAATTCTATATATTTACAGCTGATGATTTTCTGCCAATATTGTCTTTCAGGCACATGTGGCTGCTTGCTACAGTGATGCAGATCGGTCTGAATCTATGTGTCTGCATGTGTTATTTATTGCAGTTGATGCTAACGCTATGAACCTCCTTTTAATAGGTTCAGATTATGCATATTATATTTGGATAGAAGTCTTATATTGAAGGTCAAAATGAGATGCAATGCGTGCTGGCGAGAATTGGAAGGGCGAGCTGTTTCTACTACTTGTGGACACCTCTTATGTATCCTAGTGCAGATTATAATTATGCCTTTTTAGTTCTATGTTTTCTGGATTATTATTGCATTAGCATAGAGTATCTTAACGGAGTAAACAGGTACTGAAGATGCAAGCAAGATCCTTAATAGTGATGCAGCATGTCCAATCTGTGATCAAGTGCTTTCTGAGAGGTCAGTACTTTATGAGAATGCTCAGTCTTTGAAATGCTTGCGGCTGTGTTCTGTAAAAAATGGTTGCTAAATCACATGGAAGTTCTAGGAATCATGATCAGTGAATAAAGATAATGTATTGTAATTTTGCATGGTAAGGAATTGTTTCTTGACAAAAAGAATTTATTTGAAATTATTGACTGATCTTTGATTTCATCCTTGATTGTATATTCTGTTGAATGCCCTCAAGATCATGCAGCTGTGTGAATGTATCAGCCTATTTTATTGAACTCCTTTAATACGAACCAATGATTAGGGTAATCTTTACTAATGTTTCTTGCTCATGGAATTCTGATTTGAGTTTTAACTTTGGTTTCCGCTTGACAGCCTTATGAAACCTGTGGAGATCAATCCAAATGACGAATGGATAAACGTAAGTAAGGACTTAGCTTGGAATATTATGAATAGTTTGCTTCTTCTTTTAAAACCTTATCATGGTTAAATCCGACAATGCTTTCATTATTTGGTCAAACATTGATAATTTCTTATTTTTCTGGTTGCTTTTTTCCTTTTATTTGCAATGCATTTTTTTCTTTTGCAGATGGCAATGGCTGGAATATCTCCACAAATATGTATCCTCTATAAGTTAATACCATTTTTTCCTTAAATCCATCCACTGGTTTGAATAGAACTAGAAAATTTGAAACGATAAGATAATTTGGTGGTACTCAATACTTCTTCTAGTTCATTTGAGAGAGACTCCAAACTGAATAAACAGAATGGTTCTTAGCATTCCCTGGGAAACATGCAAAACAGTATTTTAATCCATGCATCTTCCTCAAATCAATTCAGTGATGAAAAGCTCATACAGAAGCGTGATGTTTTATATTGGGCAAAGGGAAATTGAGATGCAATACAAGATGAATAGAGTTGTAGCTCAGTGCCGGCAGAAATGTGAATCTATGCAAGAAAAGTTCACAGAAAAACTGGAGCAGCTGCATACTGCATATCAGAAAGTAGCCAAAAGGTGTCAGATGATGGAACAAGAGATTGATAGTTTGTCAAAGGATAAACAAGAGCTCGAGGAAAAATTCTCAGAGAAATCTAGGTCAGTGAATATGTTGTTCAAAGCCTTTATTCACTTTATGAGCTAATATTGTGAGTCTGGATCCTCTAATAAACACCAGTGCTTTCCCAGGCAAAAGAGGAAACTTGATGAAATGTACGATCAGTTGAGAAATGAATATGATTCAACGAAAAGATCAGCCATCCAACCAACCAACAATTTCTTTTCAAGAAATGAGCCTGATTTGTTCTCAAATCATGCTGCTAGCATGATGGATAACAGAAACCCTATCTGGAAAGGTAAAGATTTCCATTTTAAAATGACAATGGGACAGCATAGGCTTTGGTTGGTGCAATAGAAAGTTATTGTTTCTTCAGCATTAGGGTCCTTGTTAAGCTTACAGCAGCGGAAAATGTGTGCTTTGCAATGATATTGTCACACTATGGTTTTATAATGCTTCTTGCTTAACTAGCTCCAAATGCAGTTGACCTAATTCCTGCAGGTTGGACGGTTTCCACTCCTCCAACTCCAGGGCCTCGGGAGGATATATGGCCTGCAACACAGAACAGCCCTAATTCTGGTCCTTTTGACATCTCTGAGGGCTCACCAGCAAAACAAGCAGCCATGCCAGTTGATTTTGGAAATAGAAGACCTGGTGCTGTCCATGCCTTTGGAGCTGGATCTGGCAACCCCTCAATGACGTTAAGGAACTTGATTCTATCCCCGATAAAGCGCCCTCATCTTTCTCGTAGCCGCCCTCAAATGTTCACGTAAGTGCTGGACTTAGGTTGTACTGACCAGTCTTAATAGTAGCCTAGCTCAATATTGGTATTCTGATTCAATTTGCTAGATATTTTTTTTATAGTTCTGAGTATTCTACCTTTGATATTTGCTTTTCCAGTTTGTAGCCTACAAGGCAAGGCGTGCAGTTTACCCGGACTAGTCTGGTATAGATGGTTCTGGTATAGCTGTGAGATTCCTATGCTTTTTCTTTTTTCTTTTCATGTTTTTCAGTTAAAAAAGAAAAAAAAAAGGATAGGAGAAAAGGGATAATGCAACACAAACAAGAAAGCGTAATCCTGATATCATGCAAGTGTAGATTTTAGGTTCCTTTGCTTCCTTGTGATCTACCTCATGTTTAGTGACTAGCAGCAGACATGGTGCAAGTCTAGATGTTGGATTTTGCGGTGATATAATTAAACGAGGTACATAGAAGTTGTCAAAGTGTGATGCACAACTATAAAGAGGCACGTGTTTCAATACTAGAACCTCAGCAACTCTTGGTTCTTAAAACCCTTGGGAATACTGTTTTGTAAGAGTAGCCTCCTCTGCAGTATCAAAGTCCGTTAACATAATTTAGAATATTAGACTATTGAGTAAAGATGTTTCGTTTACCATAATAGAAATTAACATAATAAAGAATAATTAGCAAGATAACAAAGAATAGTTAGCAAGAGGCAAGCTGATCACCAGAATCACAAGGAATCCAAAAAAAAAAAAAAGGATGTAGAAAACTCAGACACATAATTTCAGTTTGGGAAAAAAAGACAAAAAAAGTGGTCTCCTTTCCTGAGTGTTATAGTTCTAACAAAGAAAGCTTGGGCATCTATGGATCCTAACATCACAACAAAACAGATTTTTTTTCAAAAAAGAAAAACAATAGAAAAAATAAATAGTAATAAGCAATGCAACAACGCAAGCACACAGCGCATGAAAAATGGACAGTTTCATAGAATTGCAAAAAAACAAGGGCAATCAACAACATGCACTCATCTTTTCAAAATCTAATAAGGAGTTAGCAAGAGTGTCCCAAATCTTAAAAGAAGCAAGGCAGAACAAAGAGGAAAAACCAAACTTATAAGAAAAACTTTTCTTAAAAAAATAAATAATAGTAAACATAAACCAGCAAAAGATTAGAGCTCGTAATAAACACATTCGCAAGCGAGTTTAAAAAGAAGAGAAAGGATAGTCAGAATTATTAGAGACAAATTGGGACTAAAAGGAAAAAACAATATAGCAAAATCAACAAAAACTAAAAGCAATACAACATTGCTATAAAAGCACAGGAAACAAAAGTAAAAAGAAACAAGAAAGAATAAATAACAAAAAGGAAAGTCTTTGCAAAGATGTCAATAATTATCGTTACAGAGAGATTTGAAAGGAGCACCTAAATGGAATTTCTAAGTCCTCAAAAACTTGTAGAACAAAACTTAATCCAAACAAAAGGGAAATAACAACTTAAAATAAAAAAAAAAAAAACCAACCCCCACATCTGCCAATAAAAATGATCTAAAAACCTAAAAAATAATAGGAAAGATATCATCACCAAACAATAAAAAATTTGTTGATTAAGAATAACAAACCAAGAAGCCATGACAAAGAACAAACATAGTAACTAAAAATTAATAAAAAACTACAAATAGTTCAAACTAATTTAATAAACAAGA
The DNA here is from genome assembly GCA_015708895.1 of Populus ilicifolia. Lineage (NCBI taxonomy): Eukaryota > Viridiplantae > Streptophyta > Magnoliopsida > Malpighiales > Salicaceae > Populus > Populus ilicifolia. Next base: position 208,590 of record SRLM01000270.1, read on the forward strand.
AAGAAAAACAACTTTCTTCAAAGGAGACTTTATATTAGCTTTCGTGAAAGAGACTAGAATGAAAGGAGGTGCCCCAACCTGAGAACGCCCAAACATGGCAGGGTTAGAGGCAACAAATAAACATAAGATACAAAAACAATCATTCGAGTAAAAAAACAAACAAGACAAATAACAAAAATAAAAAGCATTGGTGAAGATTATCTAGTTTTAACTAGTAGTTCTTGAATATCATAAATGTAGTGAAAATAATAAAACAAAATTATTCAAAAGTTGTTAAACAAATCTAGAGTTGTTTAGAAATCTATTACCTGAAAATCTAATTTTCTTTACCTTTGAATAATTTTTTAAAGGTTGGGTTATCACAGATCACAAGTTGTCCAATTATCCAGCCTCTAACGATAATTCATACGATCCAGTAAGTTTCTATTTAGAAGATAGTGATTGTTATGCCTAAAGTGCTACCTCTCTATTTATTTTATGACTTACATAGTTTTTAATGTCTAATAAACAACCTCATTAAAAATAAAAGATATAACTTTATATTTATAGGGAATCCTAAAATAGTAAAATAATTCTTTCTTAGTTTGTTTTTGGTAATCACACTTATATAATATAAAAATATAACACTTGAAAAAAAAATTAATCAAAATTGAATTACAAAATCTATGACACACAGTATGCAAAACACAAATTTAATGAATGCATTTGCTAATTAAATAAGATCTATTTCTCTTAACTATATATATAATAGAAAATATGTCAAAACAATTTGTCTATCATCATAAATAGAAAATGAAATCATTATAAAGAAGCTTATCTATTAAATATATAACCAAATACACTTATATAAAATTGGAATAAGATTATAATTCCTCCACACACACACACACATATATATATACAAATCAATATATAAAAGAAATTCAACTTACACTTTTATTTATAGAGTAAGAAATTGAAGATCTACATTATATGTTGTTCTAAGATGCTTGTAGTTTTTAGTTTTATTCAATTATTTATTATAATGACCTAATAATTCACATCATTTAAAATACATACTGCAGTCATATTTATCTAAACTAGGTTTTTTTAAAAAAAAATTCAATGAAGTTTCCCCTTATATAGGCTCCTCCAAAAATAAAATCAAGTATTTGTTCATTATCACAAAAATACTCTAAGGCTCAAAATTCATCATATTCATTAATTCACATACACATATATTAATTAAAAACATACCAAAATAAGATCTTCATTTTTATAATCCATTTAATATTTTTTACTTCAATACAATAGTAACTTTGTTTACATAATATGCATTATTCTTTACAAAAGTCTACCTAATGAAAACTACGAGAAATGAAAATGTAGTATCAAGATATCAAAGATGGACATAAGATAACTGCAAAAACACCTGGAATTTTAATGTTTGTGTTAATGTTTATAATTATCTATTACTGTAAATATTTCCTTAATTGAATTTAGAAACAAACATCATTTTTATGGTTCATCTTGAACTATAAGTAAAACTACAGATGTTATATAATACTTCAAACCTTTCATTTTCTATAATGAAAATTTATTATTCCTTTAATTTAATCATATGAATTATATCATTCTCTTGATATATAAATTTGAACTTATTGCCTGTGTAACCATATACCCTATTTAATAACCTAACTTGTCTTTCCCAAAACATTTCTAAATTTATATCAATTCGATCATTGCATCTTTATAACTTGATCTTCATTGTTGTAATTGATGTGTTTTTCACTTATTAATCTCCACCACTGCAGGAAACTTTGTAATGTAATAGTAATCGCTATTATGACTAACTTATTATCACATTATAGTCCCCATTATTGAAGTTGACTTATTACTACATTATAATCCTTAGCATTGTAGCCGACTTATTATCACATTATAGTCTCCGTCATTGCAACCAACTTAATGTAATAATTTAACCATTGAAATTGACTTATTTATACATTTAGTCCTTGCCATTACGATCGATTTATTTAATGAAATAGTCCTTATTATTGCAAACGACTTCTTTAATGTAGCAGTCTCCACCATTATAACCAATTTATTACCATAATATACTTATATACTTACATTTTTGCTCATTGATGTACAAAATAGTTATGTAAATTATCTTTCAATAACAAGTATAAGATTAAGAGCACACATCTAGTGCTCTTATATCATTTCTCCTATAAAAACCCTATTAAACCTTAACTTAAACAGCCTATAAAGAGAGAAACACTGCCATGAATATTGCCTCCCAACCAAAACTACAGCATTCATGAAAAGTCTAACCAAAACACCATAAATGTACCTCAAACCATAAAACGCTTCAACTATTAAAACATCATCCAAACAACCATTTTCCATACCAAAAAAATTTCATTTTCAAGTCACCTCTCAAATCATCATAAAACAATCCTTACAAACAGTAACAATAGCAACCAACTATAAAGGAAAAAGAAAAGCATTGAACTTCAATATAGCAAAGCTCTCTCTAAAGAAATTCATATATGTCATTACTAGTGGAGAATCCAAGAGAGGATGTAGTATTTTCAAGCCTTGTAAAATTCTCTCATACCAATAGCAACATTAAAACACAACAATAAAAAGAAAAGACAAATATGGGTTGAAGACAAGAATAGATGTTGAACTTCAAATGTAGCAAATCCTCCTTTAAAGAAATCTATTCATGGCTTAACCAATGGGAAATTGAAGAGAGAATGTATTAGTTATAAACCTAATAATATTTTTTCTTCCAAAAGCAACATGAATAACATTTCATAATAGGAAAACAAAGACCTTGAATGAAAAAAAGAAGAAGCAAACATACAACTTCAACAAAGCAGATCTCTCTCTACAGGTGTCTTTTTCCTACACCGTCAGTAGGCAATTAAAGATAAGACATAGGAGTTTCAAATTTACCTAATGCTCCTCCACCAACAACGACAATATGTGATTCCTTAAGCCTGCAGTGGTGGTGGTGTTGCATGGTACACACGTCATCGCCATTGTAATTGCATTTTTAACATGATTATAGAAATTTTTAGACATATCAAACACCTCATAAGGTCAATTCATCACCTTCAATTATTTTTCTAATAAATTGCAAAAATGTTGTGACTTTTAGGATAAATTGCTTGTTGTTGTGTATATTTTTAGATTGCTTAGATATAATTGGTTTGGATTGATATGTGTTTTTAGTTTGAGATGATTCGGTAATTTATGTTGATTAGTACGTTTATTTTTAGGGTTGTGATTGAGATTTGAACATTAAATGTTAATGCATGAATTATGTTTAGGTTATTGTTGATTAACTTAAATTAGTATGTGGTTTGAATATAATTTGTTCAATTAACAAGATTTGATGTTTGATTATTTGTTGTTGAGTTATTAATTTGGTGAATGATCAAAGAAAATCTTGTTTTCAATTGGTATTTTGTTTGATTTTGAACACATTATTATGTTTTGCCATACAAACCTCAAACGATTTCTAGAAATTCAGGAAAAAAATTCAAGGATCATTTTAGAATTATTTGTGGGTCTCTCATATGGTTTTCCAACCATTTCATTTAATATCGGGCTTGTAAACTTATACTGTTAGACATTAACTCGATATTAAAAATATTTTCTGTTTTTCAAAATTAAAAAAAATACAAAAATTCCTCATTAAAAAATATGCTTTTATTTGTATGCATATGGTAAAATTCTAAAAAATATTCCATGCATATTTTATAAAAAAATAAAAGGTATATTTTTATCGTACTTTAAAAAATACAAAAAATCAGTCAATGAATATCATAATTAATTTATAATTATCTATTAAGATTTGATCAAAATTTAAAATACACCATAAAAATTAATTTGTTTAATTAATATTTAGGGTATAAGTTTTACAACGTTGAGCATACTTCTGATATTAAATCAAATGAATTAACAAAAATAATATGTTATGAATTAATTATAAATTTTAATATTTGGAAGTATAAAATTATATTGTAAAGTATATTATTAGATATTAAAGATATAAAATAAAAATAAATACACCATTAAAATTTACACTTTAGAATAGTTGGGTTTTATGTTAATAAGATAGAGATTTCCTTGCCAATGAGAAATTTTCTTGAACCTTAGATGGATCAACAAATAAATAAATAAATAAATAAATAATGCAACTTACCATAAGTAGGGTGTATTAGAAGTGATGTCTCTTTTTTATGCACAACTAGTCCCTTTAGGTAGACTTTCACATACTGTTAGTTTTTATAGTTAACATAATATTAGATAATGACTTATAAACCTTTCAAATTATAATTTTATGATTTATCCAATCACATCCACAAACCCCTGAAATCAGGAGGAAAACTCTTCATTCAATGCATTTCACACCACGACATATCTCATTCAAGCATTCATCGTGTTATTTGGTTACTAATTTCATTTTTTTAAGCATTTAATTCAAATACTTATCTATTAATTTACTCATCTCAATCAACCTTTGTTGTCCTTTCTTGCGACCTATTCATTCATTTTATGTTAACACCTAATATGCTATTTTTGACTTCTAATTTATTCATTTCATTGAAATATTCATCATGTCATTTAGTTACTAACTCATTCATTAATTTAAATATTTAATCAAAAACTTTATATGCATTTTAATCAACCTTCTTTTTTATAAGAATCTCTCATTGCCAACCTCCTTAAACTCATCAACAATGAGTTACACTTTATAACCAAATTTAAAAACAACATATTCAAATCTAAATTATGTAAATCATCATCATGACATGAAACTAAATTATTCACGATCAGCCATCCATTATTCAAACAATTCATAGTTAGCCTCAAATTCATCCTTTTGTTTACTAATAACACCATTTCAAAACACAAAGTTGTATAACTCCATCAAAACTAATAATTCTAGAATCCACTTCACTACATTAATGCATAATCCACTTTACCATTTCAATTTTATTCACCTAGTTAATACTATTTTTAACATAAAATTCATAAAAATACAATCAATTTACATTTTCACAATCAAACTCAACTAACCGTAAAAGAACTCAAATTAGAGATTTTCTTTTTATCTTTAATTACAAAGAAAAGTATAAAATCAATTAAAATCACACTTATTACCACTTGTAATCAATTAAAATAAATGTGTTTTGGATGATGAACTTTACCTTTCTTCCTTAAATGCTACTACTTTTTCATTAACAACCCTAATTTTCTATTTCTCCGCTTTAACTACTTACAATCTCTTACTTTTAACTAATTTTAAAAGCTTTTTTTATTTATTTTTTTTATCCATAATCACCCTTTAACTCTCTTATTATAATTCCTCTTTGCAAAAACATGTAACAAGAAAAAAATTGCTAACTTCTACTCTTCCTTATATCTCTATCCAATGGTTTTAAAAAGTGTTTTTTATTAAATTACCATTTTACCCTTGTTATCATGTTGCTAAACTTGTTATTTTTTTGTTAGACCCTTGCTTATAGGTATTTTCTTCATGTTTTCTTTATATTTTGTCAAAATTTACACTATTAATCCTGAGATTTATATACTAAAACTTGTTATTTTCTATTAGGCCATCAATATTAGATATTTTATTCATGTTTACTTGGTATGTCATGTGAAAATTTACACTATTAAACATAAGGTTTACATTTATTCTTGATAGCACTAATAAGAATATGATTGTTAAAATTATAAATTGACTCATAAAATCATATAATTTTATAAGTTAAAATATACTTCGCTTACAAAAACATCTTAAAAACTTGAAATCCAATAAAATCATACTAAAAACATAAACTTGGTACTAAAATGGGTAAAATCATGATTTTAATATGAAGTTTACATTTATGTTTTTATTAGAAATATAAATATTGTAGTAGACTGTAAGCTTTTTTTTCTCTTCATCATTCCACAACCAACCATAACTCATCTCTTCACCAAAACCCAGAGATGATCTCGTCCTAGACCACTAAACATAGCAAATTGAAACATTCTTATAAATTCATAGCCTTTTTCTCACTGAGATAAATTTATAAACAACATAAAATCATGGTAGTGTTCGCCCATTGAAATAACTCATTTACGTTGTCTTTCTAACAGCCCATATATCTCTTCCTCACCTTCCATACTTGTTACGCTGAACTACCGGCACCTTCATCCTTTCTCCACATCCATCATACTTTTCCAACCTCAAACAAAATCAAAATAATAACCTCTTTATTTTTTTCAGTCGTTGTTGATAACCTTTATCGCTGACTTGCACCACCAAACTCAACTTTCATGTTAGCAGTAATAACCACTATCATGTATCCTTTTCTTTTCTTCACTATTGATTAAGCAAAAAATTCCAAAATCACTCATTTTTCCATGTGCTACCTTCAAACCCATTTCTCAAATTTCATATATCTATAATCTTTTTTTTTTACATTTGCCTTTTATATCATCATTTATTCATTATAGCAAGACTTATGCGTTGTTTAAAATAAACTAAACTCATTTCTCAAATTTCACATATCTATAATCCTTTTTTTACATTTGCCTTTCATATCATCATTTGTTATTATAGCAGGACTTATGCATTGTTTAAAATAAACCAATACGAGGTTAAGAAGATTTTAAAAAATGGTTCGGAGGATGGGATTTTGGTCACTTGGAGATGAATCAATAGCAAATAATGTGGGAAAAGAGAGAAAATCGAATAGATAGCTCGATTATAGAGGTATTTTATTGAATTATGTATACTTTGTTATTGGTTTTATATACATATATATGTGTGTGTGTGTGTGATTGACAATCCTTTTCATGATGGTGATGGTCTAAATTGTATTTTTTATGAAATCAACTAGGTGGGTTTATCTTTTCTTATCTAAAAATGATCCCTAGTAATTATTGTTATTATATTTATGCCTGATTGTGCTCATTTTTTTTACTTAATTATACATAATAAACATTATTTGAATCTGTCATCATTTTGTTGTGTTCTTGTCCAAATCTAATACTTGTGAAGATAACAAACTTAGATTATTACAACATAATTGAGGTATTATCATCGTGAAATTTTAAGTTAATACCATGTTGTACCTTATGTGTTAACCATGTTCTTTAATACATGTAGGTAATTATTAGCACTAGAAATCAATAATCAAATATGGAAATTCTTCTTTTCCTTGTAGGAGATGAAAGGCAAAAGATAAAATATTTATTTTATTATTTTTTTAGCTTTTATTTATTGATTTATCTTTTTTATATTAAGGCATCGACTGTTTTAAGCAATGTTGAAGTACAACTATGTTTTATATTCTTTTTTGAACTTAGAGTTTGATACAAGGGTGTTAAGAAAAAGAGAGTCATGAAAATGTTTGGTATTTTCATTCTTTATATATTTTTGTTGAAATTTGGTGATATCAAGTTGTTAGGGAATTTTTTTTTCATATCATTGAGCCATGAAATTTGTTAAAAAAACTATTATTGATTTTATAATTTAATTTTCATTGTATTTTTCAATTCAAGTTAAAAATGTGTTTTTAACACCTTTAACAAGAGTAAAACATATTGATTTTGTTGAAAATATTAAGAGGGTGTTTGAAAATATGATAGCGGTTGATTTTTAAAATGTTTTTTTTCTTGAAAATATATTAAAATAATTTTTTTTATTTTTTTAAAATCATATTTGATATAGTACATTAAAATTTCAAAACATAAAAAAATATTTATTTAAAATAAAAAAATATTTTTTTAAAAAATAAATATAATGTAACAAACAAGTGTAATTTTTTTGAAATTGTTTTTTTATATATATAACATCATCGGAAATCTTGAAAAGGGAAAAAAGAAACATGGAAAAAGAAAAGAAGACCCTTGGACTTGAGAACTTTAACCATATAGAAACTTGATTTGATTAGATCCAAGCGCAAAACCCACACACACCGCAAAATCCAAAACCTAGCCCCGCTCCCAAGTAAACGGGAGCCAAGCATTAGAATGGGTTTAGCTCCAAATTCAATTTCAATATGGTCCAAACTATAATTTTCAGTTTGGTCCAAACATACCTCTTCTTTACACGGCCACCATCTTCACCAGCTCCGGTTTTTTTCTGAAAAAATAAATTATAATCTTGGTATCAACCCATAACCCATACCCATCTTCACCCTATATCTAATCCGATCCATACCCGTTTTGTCTCAAATTTCAACAAGCCCGCGTCGGATCTTCTCGTTTCTCTCTATCTTTTCCAAGTTTTAAACCTTCCCGGATCCTCTGTTCGGGCTCTGTGGGTTTCAAAAAGGCAAAGCTTATCCAAGAATCCATGTAAGACCCTCTTTGGCTCATCCATTTTTCACCTTTTTTTAATGCTTTTATCCCCTCTTTTTTTGGGTTTCGTTCTTGTATATGCAAGCCTTTCACTTTCCTTTTGTAGTGCGATTTTATATTTATTTTCTGTATTTTGAGATGGCCCATTCTCTGTTACTGTTTAGTTGATGGTTATAATGGCTGAAAGATTAGATTTTGCATTGATGTTAAAGAGGAAAGTGAAGTTAAAAGGTTTTTTTTTCTGTTTTTTGTTGGCGGGAAACATGGATTTTGACGTTGGCCTATCTGTGTTTTATAGTGTTTGTTGATGTGTGTGCTCTTGATAGTTATAGAGCGAGCTGATTGAAGCTGGAATTATTGGTACTTTGTTTAATTTTTGCAAGAATTATGGATTTTGAGATGATGGATTGGTTTGTATGTATGTATCTGTTGAGTTATGGTCTATGAGGAAGGTTGAAGCTTAAATGGTGGATTTGGTTTTATGAGAGTTTTGGATTTTAAGATGATTGGTTCATTTGTAAATGCACGGATATGGTGCGATCTCTTACTGGATAGTAAGATGTGCGGGTTGTATCTTGTTAGCTATTTCTGGGTATTCTGCAGGGAACATTAAAAGTGCGTTTGAGGGAGAATAATCATCTCAGATTTTTGTTTTATGACCTAACATTTTGTATATAACAGCCTTTTGTCAATTAGGATGGTAGCTTGTGTTGTGTGAGTAGTATAATTGAAATTTGGTGGATCTAGATTAATCTATACCGGTGTCGGTTCATTTGAATGTTATATTCCTTGGATTGTCCAGTTCTGTTGGACCAATGCAAATTTTTCTGATTAGGTAGATTCACATTTGTCATACGCCATGTTCTTCATTGGCCCTGTATACTTTGGTTTTGCATGCCTCAACGTAGATTGTTTGACCACAGTTAATTAGCAGTTCTTTCCTCTTTTCCCCATTTGATATTTTCTTTGGCTACTTTGATCAAGTTCCTTGAATTTTTGCAACTGCATTCTGTCCACAGTTGGATTATAAATTATGCTATATCGGTTGTAAAATATGTTTTTGATGTGTACACTTGATGACCTGAACATTATTTCTATATCTGGTTGTCGCATGTAAGATGTTGGTAATATGAGTCACGATTTCTGTTGATTCTCGTGAGATGCAGACTTTGGGTAGTTTAAACCTATTCAATGGAGGTATCGAATGAATTAGCTATGAAGAAACCAAAGAGGTTGACTTCTGTTGTATGGAATCACTTTCAAAGGATTAGGAAGGCTGATGTATGTTATGCAGTTTGTGTGCATTGTGACAAGAGCCTCAGTGGGTCAAGTAATAGTGGGACTACGCATCTAAGGAATCACTTATTGCGATGTCTTAAAAGATCTAATTATGACTTGTCACAACTGCTTGTGGCAAAGAAAAAGAAAAAGGACACTTCCCTTAGCCTTGCAGGTGTCAATGTTATTTATGATGAAGCACAAAGAAAAGATGAATATATTAAGCCCATGGTTATGAAGTCTGATCTTGAGCAGAGAAAAGATGAAGTTATTAGCCTTGGAAGTTGTAGGTTTGATCAAGAACGGAGTCAGCGCGACCTTGCCCGTATGATTATATTGCATGGTTATCCATTGACCATGGTTGAGCATGTTGGATTCAAAAGATTTGTGAAGAATCTCCAGCCTTTGTTTGAGTTTGTGCCAAATCGCTCTATTGAAGTCTCTTGTATGGAATTTTATATGAAAGAGAAGCAGAAAGTGTATGAGATGATAAATAGATTGCATGGAAGAATTAACCTTGCTATTGAAATGTGGTCTTCTCCAGAAAATGTTGAATACATGTGTTTGATAGCACACTATATCGATGAGGATTGGAAATTACAACAGAAAATTCTAAATTTTGTGACACTGGATTCTTCTCATACTGAAGATGTGCTTTCAGAAGTGATTATAAATTGTCTCATGGAATGGGATGTTGAATACAAGTTATTTGCCATGACCTTTGATGATTGTTCTGCTGATGATGATATTGTGCTCAGAATTAAGGATTGGATCTCTCAAAACAGGCCTCTGCTGAGTAATGGTCAATTGTTTGATGTTCGCTCTGCTGTGCATGTTCTGAATTTGATTGTTAAAGATGCCATGGAAACACTTCAAGAGGTGACTGAAAAGGTTCGAGGAAGTGTTAGCTATGTTAAAAGTTCACTGGTAATACAAGGGAAGTTCAATGACATTGCCCAGCAAATTGGAATCAGCAGTCAGAGGAATTTGATTCTTGATTCATCAACTCGGTGGAGCTCAACATACTTCATGCTTGAAACAGTCATAGGATACAAGAGTGCATTTTGTTTTTTGCAAGAGCACGATCCAGCCTACACATCAGCTTTAAGTGATATAGAGTGGGAATGGGCCAGATCCATCACTGGTTATTTGAAACTTTTTGTTGAAATCACCAATATCTTTTCTGGGGATAAATGTCCAACAGCAAACAGATATTTTCCTGAAATTTGTGATGTTCATATCCAGTTAATTGAATGGTGTAAGAACCCAGATGATTTTCTTAGTTCCATGGCATCAAAGATGAAAGCCAAGTTTGATAAATATTGGAGCAAGTGCAGTGTGGCTTTGGCAGTAGCAGCCATCTTAGATCCTCGATTCAAGATGAAATTGGTGGAGTATTACTATTCCCAGATTTATGGTAGTACTGCCCTGGATCGAATCAAGGAAGTTTCTGATGGCATCAAGGAGCTTTTTAATGCATACTCTATTTGCTCAACTTTGGTTGATCAAGGGTCAGCTTTACCTGGCAGCAGTTTACCTAGTACCAGTACTGATAGTAGGGACAGGTTAAAGGGCTTTGACAAGTTCCTCCATGAATCTTCTCAAGGTCAGAGTGCAATATCTGATTTGGACAAATACTTGGAAGAACCTGTCTTTCCGCGCAATTGTGATTTCAACATATTAAACTGGTGGAAAGTCCACACACCAAGGTACCCTATCTTGTCTATGATGGCACGAGATATTCTGGGGACTCCCATGTCAACTGTTTCACCAGAGTTGGCTTTTGGTGTTGGAGGCAGGGTTCTTGATAGTTATCGCAGTTCCCTTAATCCAGACACTCGACAAGCTCTAATATGCACACGGGATTGGTTGCGAGTGGAATCAGAAGGTGTGAGCATAGTCTTTGAATTTTACTTTGATATATCTAATGGAACCATTATTTCTCCACTCCTAATTTTATGTTGTAATTGTACCAGATCACATTCCATCTTCTGCTTTAGCGCTTTATGTTGAAGCGAATTAGTCTGTCCATGGTATGCTATCAAGTTACTTAAGTTGCAATTACTTTTATACATGCTTCTGCTTATAACTATTTATTATCTATTTATTTATTATGTGGTCTTGCCATGCAAGGTTAATGGAGGGCTATCTTGAACTCAAGTGCCATATGATGTTACCTGATTGTTTTGCTGCGCCTCCGCCTCCAGAGTTTGGAGGAGCATGGTTAAAAGTTTCTCCTCAATGTTCATATTGCAGTGACTAGATTTCTTCTTGGGTACAATCACTTCATCAAGAAGCTTAAATGTACATTTTGAGGACAGTGACTAAAATGTTTAAAGGACATGTTGAAGGTATCCTCTGCTTGAATTTTAAGAATTTAAGCCTCTGTTGTGCAGATCTCTGATTCTTGGAAATTTACATTTAGTGGATGATATTGGTACAGTACTTTCCAACTTTTCATCTTCACAGATAATGTTCTCTTGTATGAATTCAGTGATTTTAAGTTTCGACAGATTATGTAACCTAATGGATGGCGTGGTGAAAACCCTTGTTTTCACAATGTATATTCCGTTGCTGCATTATTGCCAAATGTTACTTTTTAAGGGTTTCAAGTAGTAAGGTACAAGATATATTGAAGAGGATGAATGCAGAACACTGGTAGATTCAAGGTAAATTTGAAAAGGGTAATTTGGTTTTGAGTTTCGACAGATTATATAACGACTGTTGATGTTCCAAACCAAATCCATCCCAGGATATAAAATACAAGCTAATCAAGTTTATGCATTATAGGAAAGGAAACGCAGTTAAAATAGTGTTTTTTTTTTTAATTTGAATTTTTTCTTCATATATTATTATTATTATTATTGTTATTTCCACTGTAGAATGGGAGCTGCCGTCCTTCAGCTGCAGTACACGGTGCCGGGACAGCTTAATATGAGGTCACATGATGCATGGATTCCATCAGACATGGCAATCACTATATCTTCCCCACCCTGCTTTGCAATATTCGTTTGTGAGCATTTTTGGACAAAACTTTATAAGAAAGAACAAAGCAAGGTATCATCATCATGTTCAAAGGACCCATATGTTTAGGAGATTCTAGACCAGGTGAATCATATTCCTCAACCAAGTTTGCCCCTTCATAGCCATGAGTGAGGAGATGGAACAAGGGAACCTAGTTAATGCCCTCCCACCATCGCCCGATGCTCTGTCCACACTTTAGTCCATGTATGCACACACACCCGGACACTTTTTGAATGCTTTTTTATACGATTTTATGACAATTAAAATAAATATTCCTAGAAAAAGTAATGATTTAAGATCCGGAGAAAAATAAACTTTTTTTTAGTAAAAATCCCCCTTTTTTTGTGTTTTAACAAAGCATATCTTTTCTATTAGCAATATGATTTTTTTGAATAAAAATTAAAAGTAATCAAAATAAATATTCATGAGAATTATCTTTTATGTTGAAGAAAATATTTTTTATATTAGAGGCATCTTGCTTAAAAAATGAAAACATATCATGATTTTAAAATAAATTTTTAATAAAAAATTTATCATGGATCAATAATTTTCAAGCTTGCGAATGAAAAAATAATAATTTAATAAAATTATATAAAAAATTAACAGCAATAAATATTTAGTTCTTATTGAATATTCATGAGCAAATTTATAAAAACAATTCTATATATTAGATTCACTTGTAGTTATTCATAAAATAATTGATAATATATCATGCTCAATGGTGGGATGATTGGATTTTTTAATAATTTTATTTTAAATATTTTTTCTAAATAAAAAAAATTAAAAATAAAAAGTATTTAAAAAGATCTAGGCCTGGAAGGACTTGCCCGAAGTATTGAAGAAAAAAACCAATTGTATCTTTCTTTTTTTTTTAAATGAGTGAACTATGTCATTTGTTCAAGTTTTTTTTTATTTTAAATAGAACAACTAATAAAAAATAGAATAATAATACATTATTTACGACAACAAATTCTAGTTAATGAAAATCAGGGTTTGAGTTTTAAAATTATAAAACTTAATTTTCAACATATTTTCATCTAAAAATACAAATAAAAAAGATACCCTTATTAATATAAACTATCAAAATCAATTCAATAAAAAATTATACTTCATATCACAGTCTACTTTTTTCAGCAATGTCGAATGTCAAGACCACTTACATCAAACTCCCCTCTCCATTACAAACCCATTGACGTTAAAATTTTTTTTTTTTTGTTATTGGAATATGATTTATTCAAAGCTTTATCTCTTCTCTTTTTTTGGAATAATTTTCTCACTCCTTTCTTAACTCACAATAATTGAGACAGGAGAAAAATGAAGTTAATGATTGAAATGTAAATATCCAAAACTATAGAGACCGAATAAATAGAAATACAAAAATCAGGAGGCAAAAAGAGACTTTAACTAAAACTATAGGGACCAAAATAAAAAATATAAAAAAATTATTGGATTGAAATGAACTACATCAAATATCAGGGACCAAAATGTTTATGGATGAAGTTTATGAAAAATATGAAAAAGATAGGGATAAAAATGGTTTAATGAAAATTGAAGTTCATGGATGAAACATAAATACTCAAAACTATATAGGGACCAAATAAATGGAAATATAAAAAAAATAAAAATTAAGGCACCAAAATAGATTTTAACTGAAACTACATGGATTAAATTTAAAAATAAAGAAAATTAAGTATCAAAATAGAAAATATGAAATATTAAAGGGGAACTATATAAAATATTAAAGGGTCAAATTTTAAAAACTTGAAATTAAGATGGTCAGTGAAACATTTGGGAACACAATAGTCTTTTACTATTCAATACAGTAAAAGGCCATTGTGTTTTAGTAAATAAAAAATAAATATATTATTTTATTTTTACTTGTATTTAAGATTTTTTTTTATTAGTTGTTATTATTGTTGTTGTTGTTTTAAGTTATTGAATATTAATTAATGAATAGTATAATAGAAGCAAATATTTAATAAATTTTTAAATAAAAATTATTTTAAAAAATAATATTTATTATATTTTTTAAAATCTCTTAAATAACCAGTAAACCCCACACTCCCACTAATTAATTTTTTTTTAAATTATATTTCTTAGCATAGAATAGGTAATTCATAAGTTAATGGACCACGTAGACACATAAAAGCTATAGTATCAATTTTCAATAATAAATAAGTATCTTATTCATAATTTTTAATTTGAATATCTATTTAAAATCATAAAATAACTTGAAAAATATAATTAAATACTTTATGATTAACATAGGATCAACGAAGAAGTCATCCAATGTTTTTTTTTATATGAAAATCCACTTATAATAATGTTCGTTTAATTATAGGCCATTTTTGTGATCTAGAACATATACCACATCAAACTTTTACTTACATAAAAAACAAATCACTTTTCTATAAATTTAGGACTACAGATGAAATTGATTCTCGAGAAATAAGAAGGATCGACTACCAAGTAGAGTCCAAGCGAGGCATTATTGGGAGCTCCTACTTGGCGTTGCAAGTTTGATTGAACATATATAATATTTATTTAATTAGTTGTTTTTATTCAAGATTATTCGCTATAGTATTTCCTTGTTTTAACACCTTAAAATGCTTCAATATTTCTAAACAATTGAGATTGTAACAAGGTCAACCCCCCAATTCATCAACATATCATGCTTTATAATTCCTTAATTGTTTTCTTATTGCATTCTTTTTTTCCATACTAAAAATTTACAAATAATTTTATAAATATTCAAGCCAAGCTAAAACACTTAGGATATATTTTTTCTAGCTATTTTTATTGGTTTAAAGGGCTAGAATTTTAATTTTTCATTCGACCTTTCACATATGAGCTCAATTTTATATCTAATATGTATTTTTATATATTTTAAAAAAAATTATAAGTAAAGATTTAAATCTTTCATCAAAAAAAATTTTTTTACACAACTTTTTTATATAATACAGATATTATTTTATATGTTAATAATACTACTCATTACTAGTATTTTTATCAATAATGAGCATAATATAACCATGATATAACATAA
The DNA here is from genome assembly GCA_015708895.1 of Populus ilicifolia. NCBI lineage: Eukaryota > Viridiplantae > Streptophyta > Magnoliopsida > Malpighiales > Salicaceae > Populus > Populus ilicifolia. The sequence goes on from SRLM01000270.1 coordinate 224,296, forward strand.
TAACTAACAAGTTACCGTGGATACTCATTGTTTTTTCCCCATGCTAAGAGCATGGATAGCATTTACAAGCGTTATTTTTTTCTCTAATATATTGCTTTCTTTGCAATCATCGATGGTGAACATTATTTTATGCAGCAATGGTATATCTTCTCCTCCTTGAAGAAAAATTAAGAATTAAGTTAATAAATGCACTACCCCATCACCGTGAAATTCAGATCTCGTCCCTGGCTACACCCATCTATGGATACTCCTAGAAAGTTGGGCCACAAGCTCGAGTCATTGGCCACCACACCACGCTCCATAACTTATAGCCATACAAAAATTCCTAGAAGCTAAATTAGTTTTATATTTATTCTTCAAAAATTATTATTTTAAATTTTATAAATTATATATGGCTATTAATTTTAAAATTTATAGAATTAATTAAAATATACATTAAACTCGTATAGATATCCACATTAAATTAAGTTTTTTAAGAAAAGCATTATAGCAATAGGCTATATATTGTTTTAGCTAATACATGCATGCACATCCTACACCGAAATATTTAATTCTTATAATTTCATTTAATTTTTCTCTTTTTATATATTATTGTATCATCTTACATTTACTTATTTAAATATTAAAGAGTCTATTATGATTATATATATAAAAAAGTATTATCTAAAGTTTATTCATGAAATCATCGTATTCTTTCTAGTATTTTATATATTTATCAACATCTGTGTGGGATTATTGTGGATTTGTGAGGCCAGCCCATCACTTCATCAACCGTCCAGCTTTGTTGTGCGTGCCTCGCCTCATGGTGTGCCAGCATGAGCGTGTTGTAGCCACTTTAATGTTTGAATAAAGCAATGAAAACGTGTGCGGAGACAAGTATCCTCTCTAGAATATACCGTAGAAGAAACCTCTTTGTAGATGATACGTGAGAACTGAAAATAGACAGGATCAATCAAGGACATCATTGAATATATATACATTACCCCTCTTTACTGAACAAGATTCGTTAATTAAAGGATCAATGGCCCTGAAGGTTACGTCCAAGATCGACATATCATGTCTGAAATTATTACCATGTTGCTTGTTGGAAATAGCCAGGTGATTCTGGTGTTGTTTGGAATATTTTTGGGTATTATTTTTTAAAATGTCTTTTTAATTTGAAATGTATTATTTTTTTTAAATTTATTTTTAATACCAATATATTAAAATGATATAAAAAAAATATATAATTTTAAAAATTTCATGAAACGAGAAATACACTGCTAACATTCCTTATTTTATCTTTTCTTTCACGTTCTTGATTATCTGATACAATATGGTTCACTAACTTGAATATTTCTTACATATCAGGGTACAAAAAGATAGAGATTCCTCTGTTGTACAAAATACAAGGGCACACCTACGAGATGTCACCTATGATGGGTACAAAAGAGGACACTTTTTTCCACTTAAAAATTACCGTATGGTAAATTAAAAACCACCGAAAGTAATTGTGGTTGAGTTTGTTACTGTAACTGTAGTTATTTTGTAAATTATTTTTTGTTTAGAAATATATTAAAATAATTTTTGATATTAAAACATCAAAATATCTAAAAATATATAAAAAAATTAATTTTAAACAAAAATAAAAATAAATCTTAGCCTGCTTTCTCAAATGCTAGCTATATATATAACAATTAATTGGTAATCTAAAATCAACTCATATTACCCCTTTCATTCAATTAAAACAAGTCATTTAGCATTCTAGGGCTTGGCCTAGCGGTAGAAGGGGCTTGTCTCCTTCGACTGCACCTGGGTTCGAGCCCTAGCGTGCACGCCTGTCACCTCCGCGGTGCTTTACATGCCTACTGGGTTTGCAGGGTATTCAGTGGGCCGTGGGGATTAGTTGTGGTGCGCGTAAGCTGGCCCGGACACCCCACGTAAATAAAAAAAAACAAGTCATTTATTAAATAAAAAAATCTAAAAGGTGTAGGCAAGGTAATACTGAACCGCACTTTCACACACTTACCAAGCATTATGGGCCGCATGTTCTACTTTTTAATAATTTATTTTGATTTTTAAAATTTAATTTAAATTTCTTAATCAGAAACTGAGTTGAAAGAATAAAAATTAAAATTAAAAAGATGTCAAACATACGGGGTGTGTAATAAAGATATATTTTAGTTTTTGAACTTTAAAAATAATGTATTTATTATATAATTTAAGTATTTTTATATTTTTTTCAATTTGATTTTGACATAAAAATTTATTTTTATTATTTTTTATTTCATGGTTGATGGAGAAAAAGGAGATCACTAGATTTTAGCAATAAAAAAAAATACTAGTGACATCAATTTAAACCATCCAATTGATCAATTTTTATGTCAAATAATTTTATTTCATGAAAAGAGTTCATATTAAATAATTTTTTTTACATTTAAAGTTTATGAAAAAAACTAGATATGAGATCAGATAGGATTTTTTTGTTGGGGTTGATTTTAGTTTTTGGAACTATTTTTTAATTTTTACGAGGCTATAAATAGATTTATTATGAGTTTTAAGGTGTTTTATTGATATTTTAAGTACAAAAAATTATACATTAAAAAACAAATTTTTATGTCAAAAAAAACTTAAGCTTTAATTTTTTTGCTACCATAATAGATGGAATCTAGAAAAAATTAAATGACACATTATTTAACTTTATTTTTAAAATATTTTTGAGGACGGATGAATTCACTCAATATATATAATAATAATAATAATAATAATAATAAAGGTTAGGTGGACTGACTTAACTTATTAGGTTAAACAAAGTCTAAACAAAGCCTGACTTTTTCTTTTTTTTATAAAAAAATAATAATTAATGTTTATTTTTTATTTAAAAAAATTATTTGTATTTATATTAATATTTATTTTTTTATTTATTTAGTGAATCTCTTTTAAATAATAATTATTTTTTGTTATATGTTTAATTTTTATAAGGTTTTTTTATCCATTTATAATTTTTTTAATAGTTAGTATAGATTAACTTTATTTTTTAAAATAAAATATTTTTATTTTCTTATAATATTTCTAAGATATAGTCTTGCATAATTTTTTTTCTCTTTTATTTTATTTAATCAATTTAATATGTGTGTTTAATTTTATTATCTTTTGATTAAATAAAATTTATTTTAATAAATAAATTTAGCGTGTACAATCGGGTAAAAATTTTTTCTTATGAGATTAAATACATTGATTTACACTCTTTTTTTTAGTTATTTTTTATAAATTTTTTCATTTATTAACACATATAGTTGTTGATTTATTTAATTAAATGTATGTATAATTTTTTTATTTTCATTTAGAATATTTTAAATAATAAAACACATGTTGAAAAAACCCATGTATAAAATTTTTTTATTAAAAAAATATATATTTAACCCAAAGCAAAGTATAAATCAAGTATTTAGTCATATTGTAATTAGAGATTTTTAAAAAAGTATTCCTGTCAATTAATTAATCTGATTTTATCATCTCAAGCTCGTAAAGAGTAAGCTTGGGAAGCCCACATGATCCGCAAATACCTCATTTGTATTATATTATATTATACTACATGCTTAAAACCTGGATCCAACTCGATTTTATTGTTTATGTAAACAGTAAAAGATCTCCTTTTTTTTAAATATTTTAATTTTAATTTATTTTTTATAAAATTATTATATTTCAAACAAACAACTCAATAAATTGAATGTTTAAAAACACATTATTCATAATTTTATATTTCACTTATCCAAAAACAAAAAACAAAAAAAGTGAAAAAACGAAGAAGAAAGGAATTGCAAATTCGAAGAAAGTGCCTATTATATAAAAATAGCCGAAACTTGGGATATCATAATTTCTTGTCGGGCAAATAGAAATTGAGTTCTATTAATTTAATCAATTCTTTAAAATATATATTTTATTATAGCTAAAAATATTATTTATATTTTTATTTTATTTTTTATGTTAAAATTTTTCAGGTTTGATTTAATAACAATACCAATATTTTTAGATTTGATTGAACTACTAGGTATTTTTAATTTTTTTATATTTTTTAATTTTTTTGCATACCATTAAAAAATACATTGATAATTTTTTTAACTCCAGCAGAACTTAATAGGGTTGATTCCAGCTTCCAAATCAATTCCAATATTATTGAGTTTGGTTACACCAATTAAACTTAATATAATCTTCATACTTTTTATTTTTTTATATTTTTTTATTGTTAATCCGCTGTTAAATAAATATATGATAGTTTAATTGCGTTTAATAATATTACCATATTACCACGCAAACGAGTGTGCGGCGCAACTGACCGGTTACTTTTTTTAAAAAAAGGAGATAAAACTCATCCACTTGCCAACTTGAATCGTCCTCGTATCGGTAAAAGAATAGATACTCCAGCACTGTGCAACAGATTCTTTGCAGACAACGAAGGACTGAAAGATCCATGTATGGCTGCATCAGCATCCATGTTAATAACCCCCCCTACTCCATTATGTGCTTGTCTGTACATCGAGCTAGCTGCTCTTTCGGCTAACAGCAAGAGCACAACGGTGCCATTTAACAACCTAGTATGGCTACAAGAAGCGACGGAGTGGCTGATTCATCTGCCAAGCTCTTGCCCTAGTTAGCTAGGTTTGATGGAGGACGCTAGAGTACCAAGTCTAAATCTCAGAGTGATAATCCACTCAGCCTATTCCAAGCCACAAATAAAGAGCGACAAGGAAGCTTACTTCAAGGGATGTGGACGATGATGTCCTTTGAACCACAAGTAAAAGCTTGCTTGAAATTAGCTTGTTCATATATATAGTGTTATTAATTATTTGGTTTTGGCTCGTCTCTCAATATTGTTTTTTTTTTTCTAAAAAAAAATTATGCATTTATTATCAAATATTGATTTGATAATTAAACAATACGATATGTGTTAACCATATATCTCAAATATATATATATATATATATATATATATATATTAATTTGGTTAGAAAAACACTGACCCAAAGATACTAATAGATAAGAAATTAAATAAATAAATAAAAATGTATATACTGATATTTTTTAAATGTGGACACTTGAGTTCAAAATTAAGGGCTAGAATTCTATACCACTTAAACTAACTTTCTTTTCGAATAACAAAATGGAAGTCGTTATCAATTATGATTTTAGATTCAACGAACATGTAAAAAATTTAGATTCAACGAACATTTTTTACATGAATATCTATTAATCAGTCAAAGAAAATATCTATTTTCTACAATATCATTGTTTTTGTAGGGGCGTCAGAATATGGATTTCATTATCTGCGCAGGAAACCCAAACGGAATATATTTTTCAGGAAATTTAAAGAGACTAAGAACAAAAAGAACACGTCATAAAAAACAAAAACAAACTATTTTCATTCCTTGTTATGGATATCGTTATGATAAAGTCAGGGCTACATAAGTCGATGTATTAACTTTTCTTAATTTCTGATTTAATGACTGAGTTTGGGTTAATTAATTATTCTCCTTTCATTTTCTTTTACTTGCTTTGTGGAGCGATTTATCAGACTCGGCACCACCAATAATTCAAGTGATTAATTCAAGTGATGGACTTGATAGGTTGATTATAATGATATATATTGTCTTGAGACTTGAAATTAAGTTTACATGTTCTTTTAAAAAAAAAAATTGCAGAAGCGCTCATCAAATCAATTAAATTAAATTAAATTAAATATAAATATTATTTAATCTAGTTTAAAAACTAGCCTACATCAGATAAAATAAATATATTTAATAATATTAGAGCCCGTTTATTTTTATATTTCAAAAATATTTTTTATTTTTTTTAATTTTAAATTGATATATTATATATGATTTTGATGTGCTATATAAAAAATAATTTTTATAAAATAAAAAATATTATTTTAATACATTTAAATAAAACACTTACTATTACCTGGAATATCCCTTAATATACTCCGTAACAATGCTTTCGCAATTTATTAAGAGAGAGAGGGAATGGACATAAATGTAAGAATCCAGTATCGCGACGTGGGACACGACACCTTTTGTGCGTTTTGTGGCTTTAGAAAACGACACATTAATCAGGATGCCAAGAAAAAAAAACACAGACAATAAAAATCGTAATGATGATATTGGAGAGCAATGAGATAAATTGTCTTCTTCATTTGCATGCATTGTTTTTTGTACTATAAAGGAGTAAAAAAGAGGAAAAACCAGGAGGACTATCATACGTGCATGCAAATATTATCTCTTCAAATCAAGAGCTTCGCATCATGTCCCTCGTCAGGACCCCAGTTTAGGTTCATTGGCTTTTCACATACCATGCATCTGTCGACTCCTTTCTCCCCCCACTCAAACTCAAAAAACAAATAATTGTGTTCCCCCCCCCATATTGCTGTGTATTCTTGGAGATAAATTATTGTTTTCTCTACGCTTTAGTTATGGAATAGCAAGCTCATTTCCCTTTGTTTTATTAATCAATTTCATATTTAAACTTCAGGTTTCTTTCATACTTCTTCTTATAATATTCGATCCCAATCTTGAATGTGGAAGTTTGAATAGATCACAGTCTGTAGTGCTCACAGTCTAGAGTGCTTTGGCTATTTTATTGGTTATTATTAGAGCAGTTTTATTATTTTATTTTAGCGGGTAATGAATTTTGTATTTTTCTATCTTCTTTGTGTTTTTTTTTTTTTGAAGATTGATTAAAAAAAAACTAATAAAATATCACTCACTCACTCACTGCTCTGCAAACACCATAAAATTTCCAAAAAAACACTATCTTCGATGGAGTATATAACATGGGACCATTCCAAAATTGTTTTCAATTTGTTTTTCTTTCTTTTCTGTCCGCCTTTCTCATTTTCCCTTTAATGTTCTAAAGGATCTTTAGTGAAGAGAAAAAAGAGGGTAATAAAAGTGTCGTCACAATTCCAAAATGGACCCCCAGCTCCATTTCCCTTTATGTTGACAAAGAAGTTGATGACCTCGAAACAGTTTTGTAAAGATCAGAAAGGCCCCTCTTTCTCAAGATTGTATAAAGATTACTGAATCAAAGGCAACCTTTACAGGAAGCTTACTCTCTTTTCTTTTTTATCTTAAAAATAAAAATATTGCAGTCTCAACAGTAGTGAATCAACATGCGGCATTTTATTATATATTCAAATAATTAAAAAGAAGAAAAAAAAGGGGGGATTGGGGGGGGGGCTCAAAGAAAAGCAGATGCATTAGACTGAGTACTGACAGGCAAACAAAGGATGAGATACGAAGGCATAAAGTTGAGATCATGTTGGCCTGACGATCACCATGCATGATGTTAAAGAAATCTGAAGGAGATCTCACTAGACAGTTGAAGAGAATATATATATATATATATATATATATATATGTATGTATGTATGTATGTATGTATTTCTTCGCACTGAAAAAATGATCAGAGCCGCTGCTTTCACTAAAATCTTTCTTTGATTTATTATACTGTGGTTTTTCGTGGGAGTCCAAAAAGGAGTGGTGGTGGAGAAAAGGTTACATTTACAGAAAGGAGGTAGCTAGCTAGCGAGGCTTGCCGAAGCCCCCTTTTGAATGAACTAACATTGCGAGTCAAATTAAATTGAACTAGAAAAAATCTTCTATGCATTTGACTGATTAATCGAGGGCCGAATAGCTTAATTGATATTTAAATCAAATTGTCATTGGTTCTTTTAGACCCAGTGTGACGGAAGGAAATTGTTCATCAAGATATGACCAAATTCTAACGATTTAGACCAAAACGACGTGGGTTAGATTTTCAAGATCCAGACCTAACTAAATCCAATTATCATTGGTTCTTTTAGACCCAGTGTGACAGAAGGATATGATTCATCAAGTTATGACCAAATTCCAACGATTAAGACCAAAATTAAAGATGTGGGTTAGATTTTCAAAATTTAGACCTAACTAACTAAATCCAATTATCATTGGTTCTTTTATTCCTATGCCCAATTTAAACCAAAACTTAAACTAGTTCTACGTACCTGGCCTGTTATATAAATCATATATGTTACAATTATAATTAAATCTGTAATGTAGCTTCTGTTATATAAATCACAGACCTAATCAAATAAATCGTAATGTAGCTTCTGTTTAATTTTCTTGCAGAATAATTTTTTTTTAAATTAATTTTAAATCTGAAAGGATAATGTAAAAAGGAACAAGAAGTTGAGACAAGGAAATAGGCTTAATAGCGTTTTTTTAAAGTATATTTTATTTGAAAATATATTAAAAAATATTTTTTAAAAAAATTTAATTTTTACATCAGCTCGTCAAAATAATAAAAATATAAAATTTTAATTTAATTAAAAAGATAAATTTTTAAAAATAAAAGTTCAAAAGATGAAGGCACAAATTCCTCGGGACACAATGGATGAAAGGAAAAGTGGGGGACGGCGGGGAAGCACGGCTTTTGGTTTCGTAGAAGAGCAGGAATGAAAAAACGCAAGATGTGCAAATAGTAAATTCAAAACATATGAAAGAAGAACACCCNCCCCCCCCCAAAACGATTGGGCATAGGCGAAAGCCTCTCTCTCTCTGTCGCCCGCCTAAAAAAGAGAAAAGCGACTGGCGGAAAGATGTCTCCCGTATATAAATCATTTTTCACCATTTGGCCTTCAGTGTACATCTCTCTCCCTCTTTTCTCATTCTTCTCTCAAATCTCTCTCTCTCTGCAAGCATACATTATATCACCAAAAAGATCTTCGATCAACTCAGAGCCACTCCTTCCAAACGGCTTATCGTATCTCCAGGTTCGTCGTCGTCTTCTTCTTCGTCCATTCGTTTCATTATTGAATTAAACATTTTTATTTGGATTCTCGAAACTTTGTTAGCTTTTACTTAATTATAAGATGTTTGGCTTTTTTATTTTGCTCGAAAAATTCTCAATGTTCATTAGATAACAGATTTGAATCCGAGTTTAGTTTAGCATGGGCGTATGCCTTGTAGTTTCTCTACTTACCTCTGTCTGCGTATATGCACAGCAAACGTACATTTATGCATTTTCAACTCATGCTGATTCCTTTGAGGCGTAATTAATCAGTACTGATTGCTTCTTTGACTGGTTGATTGCTTCGTTACAGTTAAAACTCATGACTATTAACAACGGAGAGTGAAGCTTGAAAGTATGGATGATAAATCTAAACTGGATAGATACAATTTGAATAAGTGGATTCTTTTTTTATAGTTATATGAAAATAATGATAGGCTGTTAATATTACCAAATCTCATTGGAGAACCTAATTTAAACTCAATTCAACATATATATATATATATATGAATACTAAAAATTCTCAAAAATAAATAAATAAATGAAGTATGAATATTTAAAATTTTATTTAATAAATAATAAATAAGATATCCATATTTTGAAAATCAATCCCTATTATCAAACCTCATTGAAAGTCACGGTTGTTGGGCTGTATTTAGTACATATGCAGTCTGCGAAATTGACGAACACTATTTGTATCTTGTACTTGCGCGGCGTTAAACACTATAATCGCGCTCCCCTTTAGGACCTTAAGTTTCTACTGCAACTTTGGATTTTAGTTGTTTATAACAGGGAAGATAACTTAAATAACAGTTAAAATATAGTTTAATTAAAAAAAATTAAAAGTGATATTTTTTTAGAAAAATATTAAGGTGCAAAAATAACTTAAATAACAATTAAAAATATAGTTTAATTAAAAAATTAAAAGTGATATTTTTTAAAAAAAATATTAAGATAAAAATACAGTGAATTAATCCAAATTAACTCAAGTTAACCTGCTAATAATATGTTTGTTTTTGTGTTTTAAAAATATTTTTTTAAAAAAATATATTTTTTATTTTTTATTTTTCACTTTATTTTAGATTATTTCTTTTGTTATTTTTAGATTTTTTAATTTATTGATATTTAAAATAATTTTTTTAAAAAATAAAAATATATTTTTAAGCGAAAAATATTTTAAAAAGATATCATTACCATAAACACCATATAAATTCTAAATTTACAACCTGAATAATAAAAATGTGATAATTCAATAAAAAATAAATCAAAATTAAATATGAGACTCAATTGTCAATTAAACCAATGTAAAAGTGTTAAAATGATAAAAAAACAAACAACTCAACTTGACTTTAACCTGTCAAAGTTGTAATATGTGATAATTCAGTAAAAAATAATTTTATATAAAACAAATTAAAATAAATTATGCAGTTTAATTTTTAATAAATTTAATATTAAATAATAAAATTAAAAAGAATATTGCTTAAAAAAATATAAAAAACTCATGTTAATTCAAGTTAACTTGTCAAATATTTGAATTAAATAATAAGACTATAATAACTTTATAAAAAAAATAATTTTAAATTAATCAAACATTAAAGAAAAAAATTAATTTAAAAAAATATAAAAATTTGTGTTAACTAGTGATTCTGGATAAATAAATTTAATATTAAAAAATAAAAAAAAAATAATTTAAGTTAATATTGATTAACTCGTAAAACTCATGATTCGAGTAATAAAATTAGAATAATTTTATAGAAAAAATTATAAATATTAATTTTATATTAATTAAATATTAAAAAATAAAATTAAAAAAATAATTAACTAAAAAATAAATATAAAAAATCTATGTTAAGTTTTTAAATTTCTGACTCAAAAATATTGTAAAGGAGGGAAGCTTCTTCGAAAGCCGACGGCTCATTAAAGAGTCCGACTCCATCATAATGTTTGGAAATTAAGGGAGGATTTCGGGAGGAAAGAATGTGGGTACGTGGAAAGAATTCTCGAAGGGATGGGCAGATTCCCGTGTTTGGGAACAGAGAGAATATAATTTTCTGCCTTTACCCACTGTAACCAATCCCTTCGAAAGATAGCAAACAAATCATTTTCAAGCAAAATTTTATTTTGTGTTCCATTTTACCTTCTGGGCTTGTAATCCAACAACAATCATGATGGTGTAAACGTAATTCTACCTAGAACAACTTCCTCCCTGTTTTCATTCCCTTCTATTTTACCTTATTCAAACATATAATAGAGGGAAAATAAATTCTCTTCTTCTACTATCATCCCTCCACCGTCAACCCTCTCTTATTTTTCTACTCATTCATCAAACTCAACATGTGGTATCAAACTTTTATATTATCAAAGTTTTGCATTCTAGGGCTTGACCTAGTGGTGGAAGGTACTTGTCTCCTTCCGCTGCACCTGAGTTCGAGCCCTGGTGTGCACGCCTGTCACCCCCGCGGTGCCTTACATGCCTACTGGGTTTGTAGGGTATTCAGTTGGCCGTGAGGATTAGTCGTGGTACGCGTAAGCTGGCCCGAATACCCCACGTAAATAAAAAAAAAAGTTTTATTAATTATGTGGGTAGTAGTTAAATTATTATAACTCCATACTCTCGTTAAATTAACATATGAGTTTATGGAAAATTCAAAGAGTTCTTATATTAAAAAAGTTGTCTGTGTATATATATATATATATTCGTGAGTCGTCACTTAACATATTAATATTTTGTTTTGAGCGATTCTTCTACAATATTTCATAGATTCTTTAAAATGGCCTAGTGAAAGTAAAGAAAGGGTTCATGTCTTCAATTTTAATAGTATGAAAGAAACGTAAAAATCAATAAATTAAATAAACCCATAACCTTCAAAGAGCAAGAAAACTAGCCCTTGATAATTAATGTTTCATGCGAAGAATACTAAAATACTTCAGCAATGATTGCGGATTCGGGGTGTTTGATTTCCAAGACAATTTCATCGTCTTCCTCCTTGTCCTCCTCCCTTTCCCTTTGATCATAAAAATCTCATACAATTATTAAACGTTACCTCAGTTAGTTTTATTGTAGAATTTGCTACAATAAAACGAAATTCAAGTCTCACGAGTATAATTATCATGGAAAAGGACTTTCCCTTTGTCCTCAAATTCTATGTGGAGATGTCAAATATCTCCAGATAATGGACCTAATATTGGAAAATGGCAATTATTATCATGGGTGTCACATATCTTAGAAAGTTAAAACTGTCTTATTAGGAGATATTGCATGTAAAACGTGTAGCTACTATTTGTTACCTCCGAAGTCTGCCACCTAGAAGCTTGGGCAAGCCAATAATGGAGTTCAGGATGGGCGGTCCTCATCTATTCTTTAGACATTTGAAAGAATGTTAATTGTACCATTAACATATCGCACTTTGTCTATTTTCTAAGGTGTAAACATTTTAAAACCCATTCCTCGTAATTCATCCCATTCCAGTCCTTTTTTTCTTTATTAGTCCTCTAGACTGTTTATGTAATGATAGCCCTTCGGGTTTTGAACAAAGAACACGAATTTTCTGTGTCCCTTCCACTCTTAAATCCTGCTTGTTAGTCTCCTGCTTTGAAGATCAACTCTTTATAGTTTCACCATCTGCATACGAAGCTATGCAAGACGTGTCCAATCTTGAGGGTTGGGATGTTAAAGTGAGTAGTCATGATTCTGGATGGTGGGCAGAGGGTTGGTGTAACATGGCACAGTGAGTCCCAATCACTGGAGGACAAGGTGCGCCTGCAGATATCAAAAGGAAGGGGGGAAAAAAAGCAGTCATGGCTAAACAGAATACGAAGAGAAAAGAGCCTCATATCAGCCAGGAGTCCATTTCTGATTTTGGCTCTGTCATTCTAGATTACGCCAAAGATTTCCCTGCATCGAGTCCAATAGGTATTTATTGACCATAAAGTCTCCTCACAAGTTGTTCAGTGGATGCTCCGCCTTGCATGTTTTCCAACTTGTCTGTTAAAGTGATTTGCTGCAGCTTTCCAGGTCATATAACGGTCCTGAAAGATTTAATTGGCAGCTAGGAGCACAACTCATTTCTGAGATTTTTTTTTTAAAAATAAAATAAGAGCAAAGTGGCCAAAAATATCTGGCAAAATAGCATAGCCCCGAATTTAATTGTAAAAATAGAACACAATTTGAGGGGAGATGCAGGTTGAACTCACCCCACTTTTAAGAGACTCAAGTTGAATATATCTGCTTTTTTTCTATTTTTTTATCCTTGACCGAAGTAGACTTGACTTGCGTGGTGTGCTATTTTATCAAATATTTTTTTATATAAATATATGATTAAAAAATATCTATTTATGATGTGATTTATATATAATGCATCAAAGTCTGCCTAATAATTGAACCAAGGGATCGTGCTAAAATGACTTGAACAAATTATTGGTGTCAGTAGAAAATTTTCCTTCTTTTGCAAACTTGATTATCACGCTGCTGCGTGGTTGTTCTGTACCATGGATAAGATAACGAGTCTTGATAGTCTTCCCAAGACCTCAAGGGAAATAAATGTTAGGCCATGTACTGTCGCCTGTTCATGAGCTCACCAGTGACATTTTTTTTAAAGAAGTTTTGGCTAATACACGTCACCCACTCGCTGTTTAGCAAGACTTTTATGGCCTTGGGCAATTTTTCTTTTTCCCCGTCTGGTTAATTATGCAGCCGAGATTAAAAATCTGACTGTTGACAAGGGCAACTTAATAATGAATGGCGAGATCATCTCCTCAGATGATCAAAAGCCTTGGTTTAAGATATCTTCTTAGTGGGATCCACAAGAAATTTGGGCACCAAACCTTCTTGCATGCTTGACAAATTTATGGTTCTGCTGCAAATTCCTGGGTGTTTGATGGTCTTCACGGGCTCTCCTCTAGAATCCCAAGTGACTGACAGCAGCAATGATACTCAAGTCCACTTGCCTTCGTTTAGCAGAGAAAAAACCAAGCTGCATGCCAGTCTTTTTCTGTCAATATCTGATTTTGTTTTCACTTCCTTTGGCCTCTTCATTCATTTAGTCACATGTATTAGGGTACTTGTCTTTTAAGTACAAGCGGTGGAGAAGTGTTACTTGTATTCAGAGATATTTCTGTTGTCACTTCTCAGGACTGAAAGAGTTCTTCCCCTGCATCAATATATCAATGAAGGTACGTGCTTCTTCAACAGATTATATGGTATTTTCTGTTAACATTTTGGGGTCTAAGCTTCTTTGCTTATGCGTTGCTTGCTGGATTGTTGATATCACCTTGATTGCGTCCTGTTCTTTACATTCTCATGAACAATTCTCTTAGGCCAAGGCATTTGATCTTCCCTGAGCATGCGCATGCGCATGCACACCCCAGCCTAATTTTCAAATGTTATATTCTAAGACTGGAATCCAGAGTAGGGAAAATTAAAGCCTGCCTTTGTGTATGGGCAACATGCACTATGCTTTAAACAAATCAAACTAATGATGCCAATTAGTGACGGAACAGACAAAAAACTCACTAAGATCATCTGATTGGAAATTATAGCAACAATAGCCTCATAGCTTAGGGTGGTCCACTTAGCTTTCAAGGTGATCAATCTGTGCTGGTATGTGAGTCTTTTTTTCCTCTCCAATGCTTCAGCAGCCATAGTGCCATAGCATTTGGCGTCCAGTAGTGCTGCTGCCATAAAAAATAGGTATATAAAAAGGAGTAGCATGATAGTTCAGTCTTGATAAACTGATATAGTAGAATATAAAATAGGTAAGAAATTATGAGGTAGTTTTGGTCTTCATGTCTTCGATAGAGGAGGTGGTAGGGCACAGGCCAGTTTCTATTTGTCAGATAAGTTGGCTGCTAATGATTTTTAAAAAAAATTAGCAAAAATGTCATCGTGAACCTTTTCTCTGTAGGGATTGGATGAGAAATAAATCCAACCAAACATTTCGTCTCCTTATTAGTTCTTTCTCAGAAATGGCCAGTGAGAGATATTTCTTGGTCTCCTACAGAAATGTTTTTTCCCCAAATGCTACCTCACTGAAGGGCCATGTCTTTTCTGGTAACTGTAATTGGTGGTGGTGGGGCAGTCGGATACCACTCACTTAGTGTATTTAGCATGTTGCTGGCCAGGAAAGTGCATTGTGTTCTTCTTAGGTCCATTTTAAGTTCAAGATTGAAGCAAGGCCCTAGTGGATAGCGATATTCCTAGCCATTAATTGGTCGCTTACATTGCATGTGCTCCAAGCTATTGGCTATAGTATGATTCCTCCCCTTTTTAATCCCCAGCTTTGGCATGTGGGTCTGGTTGGTTGAACTTGACATCATTTTGATTAGAGAATCTTTATTGCCAAGTGAAATCACAGTTGGGGAACTGTGGGATGGTTTAGGTTTTTATAATCATAGAATCAGATCCGAATAGTGGATAGGCACAACATCATGACAAGACTCTGTTTGGTAGTGGCGGTGTCAAAAAGGTTCAAATAGTGTAACGGTACAAACTTTATTTAAAAATTAGGTCCTCTGTAGAAAAAGCTTGTACAACCCCTCTATAGCTGTGACGACTAAGATCTCCATTCTTTATCATCACAAATGTAAATCGATCTCATGTTTAATAATAGTACAATGGAGGTAGACTTTTAATCTTATACATGTAAACGCCTATAAGCAAGATTTTAGGAAGAAAACTAAAGTTGTTCCAAATTTTTATTTAGTAATCGTAGAATGTATGCCACCGCCACTACCACCCCACCCCACCCCACCCCCATCATTATCACTGGTGGCAAACTCCTTCACCGTTATTGCTCTCCCACCACCTTCATTATGGCCATTACTCTATCACCAACCCTTTCTTTTTGCCGTTGCCGCCAGCACCATCACCTTCACCACTATTATAACCATCATAACAACACATCATCAACATCTTAGTATCATCAACTTTTTCATACCCTTATTGTAAAAACTTGTTCTTTGAAAAAACAATTTACTTGCAATTTCTTTTTTCCTTTTTTTTGTAAAATACTTTACCCAAAACAAACGCTCTTTAACATGAAGTGACAAGCCATGAGAAATTAAAGGATGAGTTTTTGAAAACAAAACACGATCCAATCTAGAATGTCAAGTTCTGGAATTGAATGAGGAAACACAAGACACCGA
Source organism: Populus ilicifolia (assembly GCA_015708895.1). Taxonomy (NCBI): domain Eukaryota; kingdom Viridiplantae; phylum Streptophyta; class Magnoliopsida; order Malpighiales; family Salicaceae; genus Populus; species Populus ilicifolia. The sequence goes on from SRLM01000270.1 coordinate 240,244, forward strand.
AAAACGAACAAGAAGTGGAGAGATGAAAAGAAACAAACTCAAATAAGCAACCAATTCATGGTTGATATAAGATTTAAAGTAAGTTTTGGAACTAAAAATGAAATATGAAGTGAAAGATTCGACCAAAAAAAAAAGTTCTTTCATGATTGACAGGCAATGGAGAATTATCAGAGTGAGAATAATAGGAGCGTGAGATGTAATGGTCTTATTGCTAAATAAAACGGAATTAGAGGTCATATTATTGTAGCATGAAACTAGGAGGTAAAACTATTCTGGATAACAGAAAGGGTAGAATAAGTGGATATAATATCTTCTTCAAGGCGTCGATGATGTAGCAGCAAGAACAACTTGTATATATAGAGATACTACAAACAAGACGACCTCAAGTCTGAGAAGTTGTTCCTGATGAAGAGGTGTAGCATGAACAGGCTTAAAATCATCACGAAGACCTAGTAAAGATTGTTTGGCTGGGCTATATTTTCAAATTATCATGAACAAGAGCGAAGCTAGGAATTTCTTCCCAGCTATATATATATCTTTAACTCATGAATATAAATTTATAAAATTAACAATAAAATCTTAATCCAAATACATTACTTAAAATATTAAAAAATAAATTTAAAAGTACATAAAATTAAAATTAAAATTAAAATAAATTTATTTTTAAAATTATACACTTCGATGTTTTGTAAAATAAAATTCATATATAATCAAATCTAAAAAGATATTTTCAGAAAGGCTTTTGTTCACTGTAAATTATTATAAAATATGTTAAGAATTTTTTTATTATTTTATTATAAAACATATTTTTAACATGTTTCATTGCTGAAAATTATTTATTTAAAATAAGACCAATCAATCTGTTAATCAAATAATTATATTGTAACTTATTTATTTTGGTTAATCCTCGATATAATTTAAAAATAATAGATATATTCTGAAAGCTCTCATGATGAATCACATTAGTTTTATAATATTCTAGTTGAGATCTTAAATAATTTATTTATTTATTTATTGAAATCTTTGGGATAAAAATTATCAATAAGCTTGCAAATATCATCAATTTTAAATGATTTAAAGTTATTCTTAGATTTCAAAGTATAGCTAATTACAAGAAGTTTTATTATCTCATTATTAAATCTAGAATTCAACTCTTCTAATTGAAAATCTGTTGTTAAGTTAAATATATTATAATAACAATGTTAGTAAATTGTCACCAATTCTTCTTGCTGACATGTATAACTTGTAGTTCTTTATATGAAGTATTTATATGAGATACGTCAATCTCATATTGTGTACAAATAGATTGTACATATGCAAGGTGAATAGCTAATCCAATATCTTTTAAAGTTTGAAGTCGTGTTTTAATAGTTAAGAAAAAATTAAGTTGAATTTGTGTGATGGATTGTACTAGGGGTGATTATTTTTTGTTCGGTTTAGTTTTTATCAAAGAAAGTAACCAAAATTGATTTAAAAAAAAAACTAAAATCGAACAAAACTGGTTCAAACCAGTTGGTTTTGATTCGGTTAGGTTATTTTGGAAAACAAATTGGTTCAAATTGATTTGACTCAGTTTTTTTCCTAGTTTTTCAATACGGTTTGATTTGTTTTTTTTGATTTTAGGCTTATAGAACTAAAATTAAACCAAATTAGTCAATTTTTTTAAAATTTTAATTTATTTAATTTATTTTTTTATTTTTTTACTTACTTCTAGATAGTATCATATAATAAAAAAATAAAATGTGCTGTTTTTGTTAAATTTTATGAGTTGAATTTGTAGACAAACAATAACTAATCTATAAGGAGAATAAGATTTTTAACTTGGACTCCCTTGACTAAAAAAATAAAGATTTTAATTAAAAAAAGTGACTAATTTTATGGATAAAACGTGTTTTTCTTGAGCTAATTTAATTAAATATAACATTAGTATAAAATAGATATTAATTTTTTTTTTAACTTCAGCTATGGTGATCTTGTACATAGATCCATCCTTGACCATGACTGTAGAGATAGATTCTACGAAGAAAAAACCTAGACGAAAACAAAAACATAGGATGAAAATTATCTAACTACCTATTATGATGCATTTATTATTTATTGGATTGTTATATATGTATATAAAAAGGAATAACAATCAATATTTCAGTGAAAATGAATGATATTATTAAAGCAATGCTAGGATACTTAAATATTTTACAAAAGCTTTTTTTACCAGGTAATTATTTGTTAAATGAAAAGATTCTTAAACTATAGAATGTTAATTTATCATATCTAGTAATGCAGTGATAATTATACAATGTATTAACTAAGGAATCATCAATTATTTATTACCACAACATTTATTAAAAAAATCTTAGTTAAACATTATCTTTATTAGACGTCAAGTAAGTGTTATTTTAGGCGGTAATGTCTTTAATTGCTTGTAATATTTTTTTTAAACAAAATTAAAGAAGTAAATAATTAAATAACTACTAAGAAATATTTTATGGGCACCCGCTAGTCGGAAATTGCACATATAAAATACTTGTAAAATGAATCTTGCAATGCAAACCCACTTGGGTAATCAACAGAAAACTCGAAGGTTTTTCCTTGTTATTTAGTTTTTGGAAAAAAATTAATTTTTTAAAATTAATTTGTTTGTTTTAAAATGGTAATATAAAAAATATTTTAAAAAATAAATATTACTAAAATGTCAAACACAAAAAAAAAAGGAGGCATGAAACGTGGCAAGTTTTCCTCTCTGGCGGGGAGATAAAACTAATTCGAAAATGATTACATTACCTTGCAGGTGAAAAGGTCACCAAGAAACATGTTGCGTGTCAAAATCATGCGCCCTTCCATGCATAAAATTTGTCATGTGCACTTGTGCTAGTATTTCTATTTCTTTATAGTATTTTTTTTAATCAATAAACAAGAGATTATAGAGTGATAAGTGATTAAAGAGGCGTTTAGTAATGTGGTTAAAATACTTTTGTTTAAATTAATTATTTTTACTTAAAATTAATTTTTTTATGTTTTTAGATTATTTTAATATGCTGTTATCTAAAATAAATTTTAAAAATAAAAAAATTATTTTAATATATTTTTAAATAATAAACATTTTAAAATATAATTCTTATTACATTTCTAAATAAAATTTAAATATTCTAACAAAAAATTATTAATGAATTATGGACCCACTTGCTTAATTGCTCCAACGAGAAGTCGAGAAGTCTGGACATTCTGCCTAAATTAAAGAAAGAGAGTATTATTTTTTAAAGTATTTTTTAAAATAATATATTAATTTTTTTTTTAGTTTTTTAAAAATATCCAATGTCTGTTACAACATCCTTGCATGGCTGCTTTTGCGCGTCTTATAAAGCAAGCTTGCACAGGAATCTTGTGCTCCCTCTCTACTTCTTTTAAACATCCCCCCTCCCCCCCGGTTCTCTCTCACAAATTCAATTATAGCTTCAAACTTGAGTGAAAAAATCAGGCTTCTGGACAGAATCCTGTGTTTTTTTTCCTTTCCCCTTTAAAGTCTTTTGCTCAAAGTCAGTTCTTTTATTGCCTGCTGCCTAGGTGGGTTCTTGATGTGTTTCTTGTTTGAGTTATATATACTTCATTTTGTGTGTTTGGTTACAAGGGTATTCTTTTACTAGTGTCAGTGTTTTTGAGCTCAACTTGATATTCAAGTTGGAAGTGTTTTGTGTTTCTTTTCATGCAATGTGTTCGCTTTTTCATCTGTGTGAAAATAAACGAAGAGAAAGCTCCCTTTTTGTGTGTTGGATTAAATTGCTTCTGTGGATCTTATGTTTCTTCTTGTCTGCCCTCTGCCAATCTTGTTTTCATGAACTTGAAAAAAGGTGGTGATGCTTTTTTGGATATTTGAGATTTATTTTTTAAATGAGAAAGTTCAAATATTTGGGCTTAAATAGCCAGGATTTTTTGTAGACCCCATTTTTGCTGCTTCCATGCAATTCTGTGGATCCGATTCTCTGTGTTATCTCTTTCTCGTTGCCCTTCTGTCAGCTTGTCTTGTTTTGATGAATATGCTTAAGATGCTCATGCTAATTAAATTCACTCCGAGAATTGACTTTTATACAGCAGTGGAAAAGTGTTTCGCTGTTTTAAGATGTGACATATGATGTTGTATTCTGTATTCTTAGTGTCCAACTTAGTAGGATTTAAGTTTTTTGTGTGGCTTATAGTGACTATTGAACACTCAATTTACTTTTCAAACAAAAATGTAGGAGGCTCAATTGCTCTAGAAACACCAGCAGCCCATAAAATTGGTGATTGGAGGTTGCGTTACTAAAGCGAGCGTATGCCTGGAAACCAGGAAAACGGTAATTCCATCCATAACTCAGGTCGTGTCGGACGGCTCTTAAAAGTAAGAGAGCAAAGGCGAAACTTCAGGTCTTCCCATTCAAATGAGTTAACTGATAATCATAGAGGAACTGAACCATGTGAATATGATTTACGAGCCCGGGAAGGTGACAGCTTGAACAATTCCTATATCGAACAAGAAGGGGCTATTGCGCAGGGATGTGAAAAGCCAGATGCCAGGCCTTTTAGGCAACGCCTATTGGTGGTAGCTAACAGACTGCCTGTATCTGCTGTTAGAAGAGGTGAAGACTCATGGTCTTTGGAGATGAGTGCTGGGGGCCTAGTCAGTGCTCTTCTAGGTAAGCAAGTAACACATTTGATGCATTGATTGTTGTTCTAAACATTTTATGGAATGGAGAATAAAAATTCATGTCATGGACCCTAAAGTAGTTGAGACTGAGAGTTGGTTGAATTGGGTTTGTTATTTTAAATTATTCATTCTTACTGTTCAGGCTTCTGTATCCTATCTGGTTGGTCCTCCATTTCATTAAACTTCATCATTTTTGAAGTTTTATCCTTATTGCGTTTGCTCGTTCCTCTTATGATCACGTACCTAATGCGTTTTGGACAATGTTAAACAAGGTGTGAAGGAGTTTGAGGCGAGATGGATTGGCTGGGCTGGGGTTAACGTGCCAGATGAAGTTGGCCAGAAGTCGCTTACTAAAGCTTTGGCTGAAAAGGTTGTCTCAAGAAACCTTTCGAACTTGAATTCTTCCTTGCGCATTCTCGCATATTATACCTAAAAACTCGAAAGTTGCTGATTCTCTCCTCTTCAATTATTGCAGAGGTGCATTCCGGTATTCCTTGATGAAGAGATTGTTCATCAATATTATAACGGCTACTGCAACAATATACTGTGGCCTCTCTTTCATTATCTTGGGCTTCCGCAAGAAGATCGACTCGCCACAACCAGAAGTTTCCAGTCTCAGTTTGCTGCATATAAGAAGGCAAATCAAATGTTTGCTGATGTGGTTCACCAGCATTATGAGGAGGGTGATGTTGTCTGGTGCCATGATTACCATTTGATGTTTCTCCCAAAATGCCTTAAGGAATACAACAATAATATGAAAGTTGGTTGGTTTCTCCATACACCCTTTCCTTCTTCTGAAATCCACAGGACACTGCCATCTCGATCAGACCTATTACGTTCTGTTCTTGCTGCCGATTTAGTTGGGTAAGTTCACTTATGTAGTGCAAGTGTCTTAAATCATTTATAGCATACCATTTTAGCTTTGCAAGTATGGTTGGTACGATTAAAACATTGGCAAGGGAAAATGGCTGGATTTGTAAATTGTTTGGACTTCACTTTAAATTAGAATGGTTCGTTTATTCTTTTATTTTCATATAGTGCATCCTTCACCTGAGTATCTCATGTTCACTCTTCATGTGGTTGATGTAAGGGACTTTATTTCTTTCTCTTTGCTGAACTCCCTTGTCTGTTTAGGGTCAAGTGCAACGAATGATCCCATGAACTTCATCTCACTTGTTTGTCTGTTATGGCAGACAAACAAAAAGCTGATGTGTATATATGATTGCGTTTAAGCTTGAAATCATTAGATTGAACTTTATCTGATTTTTGGTAGTTACAGTTAATGGGGAAAGCTAGAGGAAATCAGTGATTCAGAAATAGGTTCCATACATAACTGAGACATGGAATTCATTGCTCTAAACAATTTTGATGTAGGATCTTTAAATCTATCATTATTGATCGAAATACAGAAGGAATGTCCCTTTCAAACTCAGAAATAAACTTTTGTTGCTCCAAATTAATCTTGTTGTAACATGAATAGGACCCCCTTTTCTTTTGTGCCTTTTGCTTTAGATGTAAGAGCATTCTTTCAGTATCTGCTAAGACTCGTGTCACTACTCCCAACACTATAACTTAACATATTAATTTTTTCCTCTAGATTTCACACCTATGACTATGCAAGACATTTTGTTAGTGCTTGTACTCGCATTCTTGGGCTAGAGGGCACACCTGAAGGCGTTGAGGATCAAGGGAGGCTGACACGAGTTGCTGCGGTATGTTTGAGTAGAACTATTCATTTGAATTCCCCTTGTGTTGTTTCGCTAAGCCACTCCATTCATTCTTTTTGTTGTGGCAGCACAGCATGTCAAAGTTTTAATATGTTCATGAGCAAACAAAATTCTACTCTTGTTATACTAATTATGCTCTATGTTCTTGTGATCAGTTTCCAATTGGGATAGACTCAGATCGGTTCATAAGAGCTCTTGAACTCCCTCAAGTCCAGGATCACATTAAAGAACTAAAGGAAAGATTTGCTGGCCGAAAGGTAGATGCTATCTTTACTTGATAAAGTTCTCTATTTTTTGCAATATGGTGGTTGAAACTTTAAGTACTTGCAACTTTAAGTATCACTAGTTTGACATTGAATGCACTTGCAGTGAATATGTTTTGAAGTACTTGCAACATATGTAACTGGCATGACATTGGAACTCTGATTTTTGTTGGTCATGGAAACTGGGAGCACCTCCAGCTCTAGCTGCCAAGTCGTGCTATTTGAGTTTCTTCATTGTTTCATGTCAATTGAATTTTGTTTCTCATGAACAGTTCTAGCAGTCAGACCTTGAATATCGTTTCATGTTTCCTTATTTAAGTATTTAAGGAAAGAAAAACAAAGAAGAAGAAGAATGGTCAGTTGTTTTGACCCATGTTGTTTTCTAAAATGATCAACTACGCCCAGGATCCAGCACCAAGACTTGCATAATTTGAAAATGAACGCTTCTCCATGAGAACCTTCATTGTCCTTGAAGGTTGGGTTGTTATTCAAGGTTATTTGTTCTGATCTTTACAGCATAAAAATTGAACAACACCAAATCCAATGCCAAGACACCCATATTGAATCTTTCAATTTCCCTTTTAATGTAATTATCTTATGTAATTTAACTTTTAAGGTTTAGATTCTCTCACGCTGTCGCTTTTACTTTCATCCATTTGTTGCAAAAACCATGTCTTTCAATTATTTTTTCCTATCTGATTACTGCTGAAATTCTTATAATTAACAGGTGATGCTAGGTGTTGACCGCCTTGATATGATTAAAGGAATTCCACAGAAGATTCTTGCTTTTGAAAAATTTCTCGAGGAGAATTCTCACTGGCGTGATAAAGTTGTTCTACTGCAAATTGCTGTGCCAACAAGAACAGATGTTCCTGAGTGTATGATTTCTGACACCCTTGATACAGTTCCTTTTACAGGGTTGCTCATCATGTTATTGGCATTTTAAACTGACTATTCTCTGAAATTTATCTATGTCTGAAAGAGTTATACGGTCCCATATGCCTAAACAATATAAACTACGAAAGAATAGGTCTGGAGATGAAAGTTAGATCTGAGCTCTTAAGCACTGGTGATGCCCTGTATGTACAAAAATGTTCCAAATTGCATAGCGTATGCTACTATTGTTCCTAAATGGTAGAAGCTACACTAGGTTCTCTTTTTCCTTTTCAATTTCTTTAGCTATAGTGGAGATCACTCTAAATTGAACCTAATGTCTCTGTGGAAACACTGACCTCGGGCCTTACAAGTAGAACTTAGCTTGAGCCTTGAGCTGGTGCTCAAAAAGCAAATGGGAATGTGAGCATGAAAGCTGGATCTCAACTTTGATGTCATTGTATCTTGTCGCTTCCATGCTAAATAGGTTATTGACTCTTAGCCTTGTGTTGCATAACAAACTGTGGATTTTGTATCTTAACAAAAAAGATAATTCGGTAAGTTTTGCTTTTATATTCACAGATCAAAAGCTAACGAGCCAGGTTCATGAAATTGTTGGATGCATTAATGGCAGATTTGGAACATTAACTGCTGTTCCAATACATCACCTGGTATGTTTTTAATTTGAGAACTCAATGTTGGATTATGAGATGCTTGTTATACATGGCTTGTTGGCTTGACAAATTAAATAATATTCGAAGCGTGTAAAATTTATCTTTGGCTTTATGTTAATCTTTTTTCTAGCTTCTTGTGATACTTCAGATGTGTATATCTGCTGGAAATTTTAAGAGAATGGCAGGATTACTGTTTCTATAGCTGAGAAGGAAGTGTGTGGACCAAGTAAAGCTTAGGACAGTCCATATTGTTATAACTTGACTTAATTGTATAACATCAGACTTTGGTGCCATGATATTATCCAGAAATTAATGACGCATTTCAAGAATTCAAATGATGTGCAGTTAGTTCTTTAATAGTCCACTATATCCGTAGTTATATGAGTAATTAGCCTTAATGTAACATTTTATGCTAGTATGTGAAACAAGCTTGATATTTTTCCTTAAAGATTATTTTAATGTAACGTTCTATCCATAAGAATAGGATCTATGAAACCAAACTTGTTGGGATGTGTTAGGGCTGCAAATCTGTTCTTGTTGGTTCAAGTAGAGTGCCAACCAGAACGTTTTTACATGCATATGTATCTTCTTGTGACTTGTCAGTTGATCAATATTAGCTGTGTTCGTCAATTAACATGATGATAGCAACGCACAGCAAGAATAATGACCAGTTCCATCCATCTAGATTTCAGAAAATCTACTTGTTTCTGTCTAATCCAAGCATTTAAACTTAGAAGTAAGAACTCTCATGCAGATCTCTGTTTCAAAAGAAAAGGAAGAGCCTAAGGACCTACCTCCATGAAATATAGTTCGTAGCCAGACTTGCTATCTTAGGCCTCACCTACTTTCCCTTTCTTAGGTCTGACCTTCGTGGCATAGCCCTTGATCCTGGGCATGCACATGAATCAAATGTTGTAAGGCTGAGTACTCCATTCTCTTCTCCTTTCCTTATAGCTCACAGTCAGACTAATATGTATTCAGGGTAGGAACTCCAATTTGGCCTTCATATTGAAAAGCAAACCCTGGCATACAAAGCTGTAGCCAAACATAATTGGATGTTTTAACATTCTAGGTCCAAGTAAAGTGGAAGCCATTGAGAAAACTTATGGGAGACAACAGTTTTTGTGCACTTAGTTTTGTTCAGGCCTCAACAAAAAATAACAGCATGGAAAAAAATGGATAACGATATGCCAGTTTTTGAGCTGGATAGTTTATAACTAAGAGAACTGAAGACCTTGGCTAGGTTTCTGCTTTGCTTGTGGGATATTTTATTTGAGCAAGCATAGTATTAGAACTTCTTTAAAGATTTTGAATCTATTCCCAGAAAAATGCCTAGTTTTTCTGAGTCATCTTCTAATGATTTAATCTTGCATCTGAGTATCTTCAACGTGGAATTTCTGAAGCAGTTTCTTTTGTGCTTGCAGGATCGCTCTCTCGACTTCTATGCCTTGTGTGCATTATATGCAGTTACTGGTAATTTTTTCTGTCGTTTAGCGCTTGGGTTCGCAAGCTCTTTTTTTTGGAATCCTTTTATGCTTTTTTTCTTTTTCTGGATAAGGTTTACCTTTTTTTCCTGCAACTGAAAACAATGGACAAGCCAATATTAGTAGCTCATATTGCCAAATGTCAAAGATGGGTCACTAAAGACTCTTAGTCAGGATATCCTTAGTTTAACCTTCCTAGACCTATTTTACTGAAAATCCAATCTTCAAAATAAGCTCTTACCAACAATTGACAAGTATCTTCTTAAATACAGCTTCCAAGAGATAAACATTGCTATTTTGGCAGCTACTATGTTCTTGTATATATGGGCAGGACACAAATGTGTTGGATGTTTATAGATTGATCAAGTGCTATAATCTTCGGAAATGGATGTTTATTTCCGTTAATTTGCTTTAAGTTTCTCTTACAAATTTATTTCATTTTCCTTTTTCCTTCACCAGCTATTTGTAAACTTTTTAATCCTTCGTAACACATTGCCACTGTAAAATTTGCTGTGTGACCATAAAGTTATCAAACAGATGAAATTCACCATCATTCAGAAGCACTGCAGTATAAATTATCAATAATGAATATAATAATGACAAGGTAGAGATGGAAATGACAGCCCATAAAGTTCACATCCTTGCCAGTTATTCAGACTACAGCCTCTGTTTCAAACTCCTGTGTTAGTTACTTGTTAGCTTATTTGTTGGACATAATCCATGATTGAATCTGTACTTATCTGAAAAGCTACATAGCATGCATTTGTATGCAATGGAGCGGACATGCAAGTGGAAGCGCAAAAATCTCCTAGATAGTTGCATGTGTATAAGCAGAGGTTGGGAACGTGTTCATAAGCCAAATTTCAGAAAAGCTAAATCATGAGTTGAAACTTATGAAGTGGAATGCAACTAGAAAATTATCAGTTTGGGACATCAACTTGCTTGTGTGCACCCTGTGTATATCCATTGTGTTGAGAATTGTTACATAAACAGTATCAAAACCCAAGACAATGGCTATGACACGATGATAATAAAATTGACATCACTTAAGTGTTTGTTCCTATAAACTGTTCCAAACACGTTTGTATCACTTAGATGTTAACTCATTATTAGGACAGATATGGTGTTTGTTCAAGACAATGCTATCTGAACAGCCATTTTGCGCATATTCTTCTAAATGGAGTGGACATAAACATTTATGTACGCCCACAAACAATATGTATGTATATATTTTTATGAGTGAATCCTTTTTGTATGAAATCCTATTTGTTCAGAAATAAATTCACATGTCCATATTGTACTCTCCTCATCTTCACTATTTGAATATGTGCCTTTCCTTGTGTATTATTTGTTCAACTATAAATGATATACTTTCCATTAGGGTTTTATGCTATTGTTTAACTCTTGTTACTTGTGAAATGGCATTTTTCCGAGAAGTGAATATGAAAGTATGCCAGCTGTTCTAGGGTACCAGATGGTGTCAGAATTACTGCAGTAACTACTCAATTAACGTTGTTAGAAAATTTGAAATCAGTAAATGTATTAATGTCAATCTGTCAGTAGAGGTCTGAAAATGCTTTCATTTTAGACCTTGGACAAACTTCAAGAATTAGAATTTTGTCTCAGAATGCTGGCAGTATTAATGACAGTGAAAATTCACAATGTTTTCTCCTAAAAGCGACTCTTACTGATTTAATTGTATTGTTATTGGAAACGTAATGAATGTGCAAGAAACCTGGTCTGTTTTTCAGCTGATGTCATTCGCCATGATGTTCTTTCTTTCTTTCTTTCCAGATGTTGCTCTTGTAACTTCTTTGAGGGATGGAATGAATCTTGTCAGTTATGAGTTTGTAGCATGCCAAGATTCAAAGAAAGGTGTGCTCATTCTTAGTGAGGTAATTAAATAATAGTTAAATTGTGTGATATTTGAATTTTCTCTAATATTTGTGGTGATGTTTATCTCTTGCAATTGTGAAAATGACCAAATAAAGTTCCACACGGAGCATCAACACCAACCCTTTGATGGTGTGTTTTTCTGCATTGATTTGGAATGAAAATCAATTATATTTACTATAAATTGTTAATAGCTATATATTTGAATAATTACTATTTTATGTATGTTACGCATTTTATGTCTCCCAGTCTTAAAAAATAGGCTTTTTGTATTTTGTAGTTTGCGGGTGCAGCCCAATCCATGGGTGCTGGAGCAATCCTTGTGAACCCTTGGAACATCACTGAAGTTGCTGATTCAATACGCCAAGCTCTAACTATGTTACCTGAAGAAAGAGAGAAGCGACACCGGCACAACTTTGTCCATGTGACAACCCACACTGCTCAAGAATGGGCTGAAACTTTTGTGAGGTACACTTATAACAGTGTTTTAAGCATAGATTATCTTTGAGAAATGGATCAAAAGTACTTTAGGTCTTAAAACCTTTTTAAACACAAGTTGGTGATATTGTTTTTCTATTTTGATTACTGGAGTTATGAGTTTGTAGCACTGTGGAAACCTTTTAAATACAATCCCCTTGTGCAATCATAACCTTTCCCCTGTACATAAGGTTGTTCCAGAGACCTTGCAGGGTTATTCTGTGGAATCTTAGAAGTCTGGATGGGAAACATTGATTTCAATATTATGGTCTCTTATCATTTTGTTTTTTGATTGCTGTTGGTGCATGTTAATAAATGACTGCATCTGGCATACCACGTGTGTAGAATGAAGTATAATTGGCAATAATTGGTCATTACCATTAACATTTAAATAGTTATAAATAGACTAGTTAATTATGTTAAAATGATTATCTCCTAGTGTATTTGCTCAGCAAAGATGGTCAAGCTCTTATATTGCTAGTAGTCATAATTCAACTTTGAAATATGTAGTACTGTTGTATGAAAACTTCAATACTAAATGTGGTTCTTTTGATATATTGCATTTTGTAAGACAACAAGAACAGAAAATTATAGCTTTTCAACTATCCTTTTGTGGTACTAAACTTCGATTTTTGAATAATTTCTTCCCAGCGAACTAAATGATACAGTTATCGAGGCACAGCTAAGGATCCGGCAAGTGCCACCTTCACTTCCAGAGGATAATGCAATTAGATGTTATTTGCAGTCTACTAACCGGTTGCTCATACTGGTATGCTCCTGTTTCATATGTTTATGTACAGTGGTTTGCTCTTCTTAATTTGAACAAGTCATTATGTCTCTCAGCTTAGAATGAGAAATCCTATTACAAGTATGTTTTATATACAAACCAAAATTTGTGCAACGTTCTTCTGATGAAGCTAGTCAATCTGTTTCTAATGAAGGAATTTTGTTTCTTTAACTTGAATATTTTTTTTCAGCTAGTTTATGGTAGTCTGTGTCCCATTTTATCAATGAGTACCCTGACCCAACACTCGGGCGCACGCACCAAATGCTAAATGCAATTAAATAAACATTAAATCACTCTAGGTTGAGCTGAAGCTGAAATATTTTGTATCCTGGAGAAGCACCATTTTCTACCTCTATTCCATGCTTTGACGTCTATTAGCACCATATTAAAATTTGCATCTGAATGCCGTGGGCAAAGCAGGCTGGCAGTGATGAATAAGGTCAACTTTCTCATCTGTTTACATGGTGATCATCTTGGCATCACCCATTCCCTCCCATAAATTTGTAAGAAAATGAAACCATAAAATCAATAATCTGCTATTTTTCTGAATCAAAGCTTAACCTTGGAAAATATTAAATGGTAGTTACATGACATTCTAAACACGTGCTTTTCTTCATTCAACCATGCTATGGAAATCCTAATGATGATTTTGGACAATTTTCGTCATCAGAATTTAAAGTTGAATGGGATTAGAAATATGTAGTATCTCGTAATAGATGCTTTAAGTACCTGATTTATAACGGTCTTAAATTTGTTTCGGTGCTTGCTTTATTCCCTCATGTACAGGGATTCAATGCAACATTGACTGAGCCGGTGGACACTCCTGGGAGAAGAGCTGATCAAATTAAGGAAATGGAACTTAAATTGCACCCAGAGTTAAAAGAAGCACTGACAGCACTTTGCAGTGATCGAAAGACCACCATTGTTGTTCTCAGTGGGAGTGACAGAAAAGCATTAGACAAAGTACTTTCTCTATTTCACATTCATTTTCTGTTTACCCTGTTACGAAAATGTCTTAACCAAATGTTCTCTCATATTCAGAACTTTGGAGAGTATGACATGTGGTTGGCAGCAGAACATGGAATGTTTTTGCGACTTACAAAGGGAGATTGGATGACAACAATGCCTGAACACTTAAATATGGAATGGGTTGACAGTGTGAAGGTACTTCTGTTATAATAGCATTCATTTTTACTTATTCATTCTTGCCTATAGCTATATGACACTTTTCACTTCTTTTCAGCATGTTTTCGAGTACTTCACAGAACGTACACCCCGGTCACATTTTGAACTCCGTGAAACATCACTTGTATGGAATTACAAGTATGCAGGTACATGTCATTTTGGAGTTTGGACCAGCTAATCTTACGAAGTTATGCATCTCTGATTGCTTCCTTGATGTTTTGTGCTGATACTATTATGCTTGCAGATGTTGAATTTGGAAGGCTTCAAGCAAAGGATATGTTGCAACACCTCTGGACAGGCCCAATTTCAAATGCCTCTGTTGATGTGGTCCAAGGGAGTCGATCAGTTGAGGTTCGATCAGTTGGTGTTACAAAGGTAACTACATGACCAATAAAGTTAAAATTTCTGACATTACCGAATTCTCAATTCACTAGTACTAGAGCTGGTTGTTCTTTATATGACAGCTTCATATTTACTCAGGGTGCTGCTATTGATCGTATACTGGGAGAGATTGTCCACAGTAAATCCATGACAACACCAATTGATTATGTCCAATGCATTGGCCATTTTCTGGGAAAGGTAATTTCAGCTCCTCTAATATCACTTGCAATACTATGCAGAATCCTTGTGAGACCAAAATCTTACATGTGATGTTGGTTCTCAAGACGTGGTTCATGTGCTTGGATAAATCTTGATAACGCTGGATTTGTTTTTGCACAATGATTTAGCTTTGATGGGCTTTTATTGTGTAATAAATGGAAATTATTGTGCAGTTGATTAGGTTGGAAAACTGAAATGATTAAATAGCTAATGGCGTGCTTGTACTTCAATGATGGAATCTCATTGTCATGCACTTGATCACCAGGACGAAGATGTGTACGCCTTCTTTGAGCCAGAGCTCCCTTCTGATGGACTAGTTGCTGCAAGAACAAAGCAAAACGATGGACTAAAATTACCCAATGAAAGACGACCTCCTATGAAGCTTCCAGCCAGTAGAAGCGGGCCAAAATCGTCTCAAGGTAAGGCTCAACGTGCACTAATAAATCCCGACAAGGGAACTCCTAACCACAGCTGTGGGAATTCACGACGGCCATCAGCAGAAAAGATTTCATGGAACGTGCTTGATCTCAAGGGAGATAACTACTTCTCCTGTGCCGTTGGTCGAACTTGTACCAATGCTCGCTATCTACTGGGATCATCAGATGATGTCGTGTCCTTCCTTAAAAGACTAGCCAATGCATCTACGTGAGACACACGGTGTTGAAGTCGATAAAATGCCTCGCTCCTGCAAACTGCAATGCATATATTCAAAGTTCAAGAACCAGGTCTGGTTTTTGAAGGCAAGCATGGTGAGGCAACTTTGAAGGTCTGAATGTTGTAACATCACTAGTTAGCCTAGACTACCTGAGGAAGTGAATTCAGTGATGGAATCAAACCTGAGCCTAACATTACCAAAGGCATCAAACCAATAACCAAAGAGAGAGAGAGAGACGAGAAGAGAGAGCAGCAAACCATTGCAGTGACCTTTGTTGAAAGATTGAGGAAGTGAATTCTTGAAGCCTCGATTTCTTCATTTACGTTCTTTTGCATGTATCGGTGCTGATGTGAAGAACTAATGGTAAAATAACAAAACGGAGATTTTCTGTTAGGTTAGGTTTTCGTCTAAATTGAAGTTGGTATTTATTACACTAAAAATGGCCCCTAACATGTGTGATTCACGCGTGGATTTCTGTGTCGTGTGCTAGGAAGGCCACAAAACCAACTCCAGTTTGAATGAAAACCTAATCTAATGTAACAAAAAGACTAGTTATGATCTGCTTTGAATAAATCAGAAAGAGATTATTTGCGTTTTTATCTATAGTTCAAGACCAAGACACACTTTACCCTTTTGGAATGAGTAATCGCAAACAGTGATGGTAGGAAATGAAGCTTGGTTGCTTCTCCTGGTGTATATATGTAGCGTGTGCAAGAGCTGGCACACCATCAGTTTATCCATCAAAGAAAACACTCTTCTCCCGTGCATGTGTAAAGACTACGTGTGCGAGGAGGCTCTCAACCTTCGTTGATATCAACCCTCAGCGAGAGAGAGTTTTATCGAATATTATTTTATTAGTTGTTTTTTAAATTTTATTTTAAAATAAATTAATTAATGAATCACAAAAAAAATATAAGATTATTTTTATAAACAAAAATAATTAATAAAATACTTACTAAATACTATAAAAAATTCTCTTTGAAATAGCATGTTTTACGTGTGAATACGAGATAAACCAAGATTGTCATATCTCAGGCTTTTAAATTGTTTCTGCCTCGTCCCCAAAGTTGCACACAGGTCTAAAACTTGGTTTTTTGTCATAAATATTTTTTAAAAAATTAAAAATTATTGCAGTCTTAAAAGCAATTTTCAATTAAAAAATCATAAATCAATAATTTTTATAAGATTGTATCAAAAAATATAAGAACAGTAAATCTAAGAAAAACCATATAAAAATATTTAAAATAAAGAATTTAATATTTTATTCACTTTGAAATTGAATGTTAACAGAACATATTTAGAAAAACCAAACATATTAAGTTCATATATAATTATTAATAAAATAATTGTTAATATTATCATAAAAAACTCAAATATTATTTGAAAACTATAACATAATTAGATAATTATTTAAATATCATTCTAACAAATTTAATTAAGATGAGTCTAATTGTAAAATGTAAAAAAATAAAAGAGCATTTAAAAATTAAATAAAAAACTTAGTGTATTTTAGGTGGAGATTCGGCCCCCACTTGGCCCAAAATTAAGCCTAAACATGGAGTGCTGGATGTAGGTGTTTATTTTTTTTTTCAAAAATTGTGATCCACGTTTATATATATATATATATATAGAAAACGAGTTGTCTGCATGTCATTCACTTGCAATATTTTTCTATTATCGGAGGTGGCTCTGAAAACAAAAAATCAAGGTTTGATTTTTTAACTCTAAAAACCTCAATTTAAACCCTTTTAATAAAACAAAAACATGAGGAAAAAAATCATATGGACATCTAAAAACACATTCCTAATCACAAAACATTTTACTTGAACAAAAAAAACTTAAAATCAAACCAATTTTTTTTAAAAAAATGAGTCATGATCTATCTTGAATATAATTCAAGGTAGAAACTATATTCATTGAGTTTTCATTAAAAAAAATCTAAAAACATCTAAATTATAGTTATTGGTGATCGGAACTTGACTATCCAAGAATTTACTTTTAGTTTTTATAGATAACTTTCTCTTTCATCTATAGACATCCATGAATTGAAATACAAAAAAATAAATTTAAAGACCAAATCTTAAAAATTCTAAAAACAAATGTATGTATGGAAAAACTGAAACCTAAAGGACCAAACTTAAAGAACAAATTTCAAGTCTTGTTTGATGGGACTACCTTGATTTAAAAAAGAAAAAAACTGATCAGTTTAATAGTTAAACCTTTTTATATTATTTATTTAATGAATTTATTGATAGAAAAAATAACTTTTCATGGTACATAAAAAATTCTAGCAAGGGTTCCAAATAAATGAAAATAAATTTAAAATCTTTTTAAGGTCTTGTTTTTTTTCAAAAAAAACCTTTTTTGAAAATTATTTTTCTCATATTTCTATGATTAGTAAACTTATAGAAAGCTAATCGAAGAAAAATGAATTCTAGTAAAAAAAGAAGTTAAGCCTTTATTCTAATGTTTTGAATTAATGAATTAAAAAATGCAATAAAGCCTTAAAGGTTTAAAAGTTGAAATAAATAATGAGGAGTATTGTAGTAATTGTATAAAGAGATGATAAATATAAATAGAAAGTAAAACAAAAAAAACAAAACAAAAGATCTAAAAATTGGAGCAAACCATGAGAGAGAAGGGAGAAAGAAGAAGAAGAGAAAAGAGGGAAATTAGAAGGGTAATAGAAAAGAATGGAAGAAATAAGTTTAAAGGTAAGATTTAGGCTATTAAATATGTAAATATATATTAATTGAACTTTAATTTTGGTTTTGATGAATGTTAGGATTTTATAAATTTATGTTTTATGTTTAATTGATGAATTAAATTGAATATTATAAAGTTGATTGTTATGGATAATGGATTGTTAAGTTGAATTTGAGACATTGTAGATAAAAAAGATGGTTTTGAGTTATGGATTTTGTTTGAATGGTGAATTTGTGTTAGAAATAAGGAATAAACAGTGGTTTTCTGTTGAAATTTTGGGTTGGAGGTTGAAGATGATAAAAATTCATTTTGGTCCCTCAATTTTGGAAAATTACAGTTTAGTCCCCAAAAGTTGGAAAATTACAGATTGGTCCCTGGAGCATATTCTGAGATGCTGAACAGAATAACATATGAATTATGGGCAGAATTACTGTATAGTTATGAAATTTTAAAACTTTTAATTTGGTCCTCCAATTTGACAAAAAATACCATTTGACCTAAAAGTTCGGTAAAATTCCAGAATGGTCCCTAGAGTATAATGAGATATTCTTGACAGAATCGAGGATTAATTATGGTCATAATTTCACATATTCATGGATTCATGACAAATTTTAGTTTGGTCCTCTATTTGACAAAAAATACAATTTGACCCTACAAATTTGGAAAAAATCCAGAATGGTCCCTAGAGCATAATTAGAGGTTCTGGAGAGAAATGAGGATGAATTATTAACATAATTCCACTATATTCATGAATTTAGCATATGTTTAGTTTGATCCTCTAATTAGATGAAAATTACAATTTGGCCCTAAAAATATGATAAATTTCATATTAGTCCCTAACTGTGATATTAGGTTTTTCAGATTGGTTTGATGAATAATTTAGGGTTATTTAGTGAATTATTACCATTTTTTTTTATTTTGAATTATATTTCGGGAGAACAGTTAATTTTTAGGTTTTTAGGAAAATAATTAGTTTAGTCTAAAAACATATAGGGTTGTGGAATATACCCTTAGTTAAGTGTATTAAATAGGTTATATATTCTTTTGAGTCAATGTTGAATATATTTTCTTTATATTCAGATAATCCTGATATTCTACCGGCAGGATGTTAGTAGGATTTTTTCAATGTCTGCTTTTGATTTTTATTTGTTTTCGAGTCAGATAAGTGGATAATTTTCTATATGTATAAGAAATATTATAAATATTTGATTTGTTAATATAAATTGGATCATGTTTCTTGATAATATATATGTTGACCATTATCCTTGTTATGATAAGTATGATTATTTGTTGAATCTGAATTTTTGATATGAACTAGTATGTATTTTAAATTGAATTATGAATTGATAGCTCCTTATTTAATTGATGTCATGAGTTGAGTCTTGAGATATGAATATGTCTGTTTGATTATGATTATGAACTTATGGTATGTCAGTCAGAATACTCATACTAACAAGGTAATGTTAGTCTTTGTATATATTATATTTGAACTCTAATTGGTTGGGGGAGTCACCAACCTGTGTGGACTGATTATCCCACAGTACGGAGCCTCATGCTCATTGTATTTTGATTTTCTGACGAGTTTTACCATATAATATTTTTGTTATAGCCTATTTGAGAAACCTTTCTATAAGAACCTAGAGCCATACTTGTACATATATTTTTCATTGTTGTATTATCTCGTGTGTGTGTGTATTAAACGTTATCTACTCACTGAGTTGTTGAACTTACCCTCTCATTATTTATCATTTTCAGGTTTATAACTTGATAACAAGTCATTTTTGTTGGACCTTCAGAACCTGTTCTTTTAGTTGTAAATTTGTATATTTTTTTTATGTCTAGTTAATGCTCCAAAACTAAGAAATTATATTAACTTTTGTATTAAAACAATTCAATTATATTATGAAGTTAATTTTGTTATTAATGCTACGTTGAACTCTGATTGAGTTAGAATAAATTTGTGTGTAAATTTAGATTCGCATAGGTATGGAACCTTGGAGAAGAACCTTTCCTATGTGCTGGTTATGGATTCAGGATTCGGGTCGTGATATTTATTCTAGGAAAATATTTTTCTTTTCTTTTCATTGAAAAACACTTTCCTTTCTTTACAAAAAAAAAACATCTCATAAAAATATAATGTGGTTATCACAAATCTCTCTCTCTCTCTCAAATCTTTTTACTAGCAAAATCATCATAATTTTCTCTTTTGTTTCTTTTTTATCTGCAACAATCTTCATTGAAACTCATTCAATCCTCTCATTTTAGGTAACCATTCTCCTCAAATGTCTCTCTATTATGTACTTTATGTTTTCCTCTTCTTTGTTTGGATTTTTTTAGTTGTGATTATAGCATAAATCTTGTGATCTTGTTAATTTGTTGTATTTTTCATGTTTTTAGGTTTTGGAAAAAAAAAAACATAGAAATTAGTCAAAGAAGCACTTAAAGAAAACAAGTTTTCTTCCACCTTACAGTAAAATCTTTTTTTAAAGTGACTACATAAATTAATTAAAAGCTCAACATGCAATGTGAAGCGAAGTTAATGGACAATCACCTCAAAATTGTGCAAAAAAATAAGAAATAATAACTAAATTTTAAAATAAAAGTGACTTTAGTTTGGATGACTATTTTAAAATTATTACAATTTTGAAAGATATAAATGATAAAGAAATAAAGTTATGATAAATAGTATAATCTTTGTAATTTTTACATTTACTTTTGTTTCCAAAACTTTATATAAGGAACTAAAAAATTTATATTCTAAATTTTATGAACATACACATCCTAATCATGACAAGTATTTCAATAAAATACTTGATATGTATGAAGTAATGATAATTGTTATTCAAAAAGACATGGCAACTGGAAATTATGTTAAATCATATATTGATATCAACTTGGATTATTCAAAAAGACATGGCAACTGGAAATTATGTTAAATCATATATTGATATCAACTTGGAAAAAAACACTTAAGTACAATCTATTTCAATTGAAAAAGAAAACGAATATAAGAAAACTTATAAAAAAAAGTTGAAAAGTTATTAAAAGAGGTTAAAGATGTAGTGTTTGCAATTCAAAACCTAAACAAAAATAAACTTTATATTAACAAGCTATATACAGAAGTTAAGAAAATTGAAAGTTTTGATGATATCATCTTCTATTAATGCTTTTAATTACTTAATCCAAAATAAAAAGTTGGTTGAAGCATTTATGGCAAAAAAAAAATGTTAATTTGAGAAAAATTTAGATTTAAAATTTTGTGAACCAACTCTATTATAGATCTGATTGCTAAAATAATTTTATTATGATAAGAAATTTTATGTTTGTTATTTGACAAGTATATTTATGTTTGTTATTTGATTTGATATATTTAATTTTTGTTAATTTAAACTAATATGTATATGTATGACACTAAAACTTAATATTTATGTATTACTATATTTAATGTAAGATATTTATATTAATTTTTAAATGCTTAATTAACATATATATATATATATTAAAGGGATATTAAAAGGGATAATTGCCCATATCTTTTTTTCAAAAAAAAAAAACTATCAAAATATTTTTATTTCTATTTATCTAAAAAAAATCTTTATACCAAAAAAATCTAAATATCTAGCTCTTGCTTAGCAACATTAACTAATATGGCTTTTTTAAAACAAAAAAAAATATTAATAGATTTTACTTAAAAATATTTCACAAGATTATATATTTAAAACACTTATATTATATATATAGTTATATTTTATAAAATATGCTATATATATAGATACATGATATAATAAAAAAAAATCACAATTACATTTTTTAGATCTCATTCTTTTATTATAAATGATTAAATATTTATACTAAATATTTTATATATATTCAATAAACTGTAAAAAAATAAACATTAAAATATTAAAAAATTATTTTTTACTTTATTTTTTATAATATATTAAAACACTAAAAATATTTTTTAACTTATTCTTATTCTTATGTATTACTATCGAATATAAAAAAAAATCTCATTTTCTATAAACTAATTTTCCAAAAGGAGCAAAAAAATCATATTTACTGTCTGACGGCTGCTAAAAAGAAACGACATCCCAGCAATTAGGGGGGCGGGCAGGCAGAATGTAGAATATCTTGACTCTAATTCCGCGTGACCCCACACGGTCCTCCTGTACTCCTTGTAGCCTTTAGTGAAATGGAATTTCGAACTCAAAGCACAGATAGCCCTTTAACTATTTGGTTAAGTATATATAGTCCTTGAATGGAGTGCTCGGTGTAATTAGCCCATGAACAAATTTGGGGATCTAAAGTCTTACAATTAACCGAAATCTAGATTTTCAGGATTGATCGAGAGTTTAATAAAAGGTTATTTTTTAAAATATTTTTTTAATTCATAGATATTAAAATAATATTTTTATTTATTTTCGAGATTAAGACATCAAATCAATTCAAAAACACTTAAAAATTAATTTAGAACAAAAGAATTTTAATTTTAATTAAAAAAGAAAAGAAAACAGGTTTACCCTCAATTCCAACAGGGAATTCTATTCTTCTACACATGTTTATTTGCTTACTCCCACTTGGATGGAAAGTAATGAATCCTGTCAAATTTCTTCAACATGGTAACAATCTTATATGGAAAAGCTCAGCGATAAAGAATCAAAACACAAAACATTTGTCTGATATGCAAGATAGCATATGACCACAAATTTTAAGAACTTATTAAAAGTTTCCTGTGGAAAGGGATGATAACATGCAAATAAAAATACAAACCGAGATAAGTTACTGAGATAAGTGTTCCTAAAGTAGTGATAGAATTAACCTCCTTACTCTCTAACATAGCAGAAACAATGAGATGAATCTAATAATGAATGGCAGGTAGACCAGAAAATTTTTAATATAATTAGGACACTCGGAGGTAGAGCAATGCAAAATAGGGTCTGCCCCTGAATCTTTGGCTTAGGTTCTCTTGTTGGGTTCAAACACGTACTTGATTAATGACTCTTTGATTGGCAGCAACTCAGGGAACTCGTTCTTCAGCTTGGATGCATCCATCTCATTGTTGCTCCGGGGGGCAACTATCACCTTGGCTTGCTCCTCTAGGTCAAAGTTAACCCATGTAAAGTCGGGGTTAATGTAGTTCTTGTACATCTCCAAAATCTCATTATGGCTCACAACACCAGGGTTTGTGAAGTTCCATATGCCTCTCAAGTTCCTCTTTGCCATCTCAATTGAAATAGGTAGAAGTTCGTCCAGGATAGTCATGCTGTTTGGAATGTTCACCACCTTATTATAGCGAGAAATCTTTGTAATGAAGTTGCGTGGGTTGTTTAGGTCAGATGATATTGGCATTCTAACTCTGAGGGTGCACACATTGTCATACTCTTTCAAAAGCTCTTCGACCTGGTTAAAATTTCAGAAAATACATGAAAGTTAGAAATATAATTTCAAAAGGAAGACAGGCAGACAGAGAGCGAGAATCTAAAAGAAAATAATTACCATGGCCTTGGTCTTTGAATAGTAAGAACCAACGAAATTGGGCTTGTCTTCCTCGGTGAAACCAATCCCAGAACCCTCTGGATGACTAGCATTATACTCAAATATGCAGCCTGTCGCAAAATTCACCATCAGGAGGTTGTGCTCTCTGCAAAGATCTGCTAATGTCAGAGTTCCAGTAACATTGGTGCGTATAGTTTCTGTCTTATGGGATTCACACCAATCAACATTAGGCCTGCCAGTGACCCCAGCAGCATTAAAAACATGGGTAGGCCTAACATTCTGAATATCTGACAAAAGTGAGGAACGATCTTCCAAGCGCCCCTTTCCATATTCATAGGAAATTCCTTGTTTCTCACACAACTTCCCAAGCAAACCCCCAATCCACCCGGTCCTGCCATAGATCAGGAACTTAAGCGAAGGTTTTCGAGGAGAGCCAGAGCTGCTTCCTTTTGAAACTGGAATCACCATCCGGGTCTGATTTGAATTACTTGAGACATAAGAAGCATCTTTCTCTTCAGACCCATCAAAGTGTCTCCCACCAGGCATCATGAGCATTCTTGGATGAGGAAGCAGGGCTCCAGAGACATCACCCCACCAATCGGGATTTTGAATGTACCACTCCATAGTCTTTCTCAACCCCTCCTGCCATGTAGTGTGTTCTGACCATCCCAAATTATTCAGCTTCTGATCATCCAAAAAGTACCTTTGGTCATTGAACGGTCTGTTGTCTACAAACTTGATGCTCGTATCAGGGTCCCTTGAGAAAAGGTTGCAAATATCTTTGGCCACATCGATCACTCTCCTTTCCTTCTTTGTCCCTATATTGTAAACATGGCCTACCTCTCCCTTGTGAAGAATGACTTCAAAAGCCTCAGCGACATCCTCACAATACAAATAACTTCTCACATTAGAACCATCACCATGGATGGGAAGATGCTTCCCTTGCATGGCTAAGAGAATAAACTTTGGAATTAATTTTTCAGGGAACTGATTGGGACCATAAACATTGTTCCCACGAGTGGTTATCACAGGCAGCCCATATGACCTTCCATATGCCATAACAAGCATTTCTGCTCCAGCTTTGGTTGCAGAGTAAGGGTTGGTTGGGAGAAGTTGAGAGGCCTCATGATTTCCTACAACAGCATCTTCATCAGTCTCCCCATATACTTCATCTGTGCTCACATGGATGAACCTCCTGATCTGCCCAGTGACTTTGCAAGCTTCTAAAAGGACGTGAGTTCCATATATGTTGTTCTTGGTGAACTCAAAGCTGTTACCAAAAGAGTTGTCAACGTGGGTCTGGGCTGCGAAGTGCATAATTGTGTCAATCGACTCCGTGATCAGAAGGAAGTTGACAAGGTCAGCACTTCCAACATCACCCTTGACAAACTTAAAGTTAGGGGATGACTTGGAAGGGAGGAGATTTTTCAGGTTTGAGCAATAGTCAAGCTTGTCAAGCACAACTATTTTATAATCAGGGTAGTTACGGATAAGCCGATTGCAAACATGGGACGCGATAAACCCAGCAGCTCCAGTGATGAGGATGTTCTTTGGAGTATAGGTAGCCATGCCAAAACAACTTCTAAAAAAAATAGATCCTAGAACTGCAAGTTAAAAAATATAATAGTTTAGCCCAGAATTTATCTAGAAATGTAGATCTTGATCACCATATAAGACAAAGTAGAAGTAATGCTATCAAATATGGGTCATCAGTTATATTTTTCGAGAGAAAAACAATAGCCACCCACCACAGCTCACATTAAGTAAAGAACAAACAGCGAGAGAGAGAGAGAGAGAAATGGACAATAAATCCGAGTGCAATCTAGGGAGGACGTCCATTGTCAATAAACCAAAGGAAAACTGAATCTCATTTTTTCTCAGTTTTTCCTTCCAATATAATGAAGCATTAATACAGTTCAACTAAATCTAAAGCAATGAAATTTCCACGTCTTCAAGAAACTACCTATATACTTCAGTTATATATGCAATCAAAATCTCAAGAAAAGCTAACAAGAACAGTTAGCAAACAAGAAAGCAAGATGACAACAAGATCACCTGCCAGTCATCAGATCCCATATATAGTAAATAAGGGAACAATACATCAAAGATCAACAGAAAGTGGCACGCAAATGAATGATTCCAAGGTCTAATTTCAACAAAACAAGCATAAACCTGATATTTTACGATAGTTCCAAATCATATTTTCTTAGTACGAAAGATCCAGATCCAACTAAGCAACAAATGTGAATCATCCAAATCTAATGGCAAGCAACAGATAATACATAAAGGTTCCATCTATATTACAGATCTAACAAACTGCAGAAAAACCAAGATCATAAAAAAAACCGTAAGCAGCTTGAAAACAACAACAACTGATCAAGATCAAAACTTGCATAAATCATGCTCCAATCTAGTGAAGAAAACAAAAAAAAAAGCATTTCAAGACCGAAAAAACGAGCTGTTTAACAGAGAGAATTGACAGGATAGACTTACAAATCTAAGTCACGTGAAGATCAAGCGAATCCCAGGAAAAAAGAAATGGAAATTTAAGAGACAGGGAGATTAAATCGGGACAGAAATGGTGTGACATAGAAAGATGTTAGGGAGAGTTCATGTATATATAGTGTATGTCTGTTAACTAGTATTAAAAAATTGAGACAATTAAGGAGGGCCATTTAATTTTTATTAAATGACTAAAATACCCTTAATTATCAAGTTATTGACTGACTAGTGTCACTGTTTAGAGTGGATGTTGAAGCATGCTCGGGTTGGTTGAATATTCAGGAGAGAGAAAAGGAAGGTAAATTACCACCATGGCCCCTTAAGTCTTGTATTTAACTCTTTCTACCCCTACCGTGTAACATGCATGACACCTCTCCTAGAGCTTTTAAAACGGTGAAATTTCGGTTCAAAATGCGTGTTTGTTGTGAAATTAGTATAGAATAAATATATTAAATATAATATACATTATAAATGTTTTTTTAGATGACAATAAATTAATCAATTAAAGTATATGTTTAAAAACTTAATTAAATGTGCTTTTGAAATTGTTTTTAGTTTTAAATGAAACTTTTTATTTTTTTATGTCAAAATTAAAATAAAAAAATAATATTTTGATATGTATTTTTTAAAAAACACTTTAAAAATAATTTTCATCACACTTTATTCTAAAAAAATATCTTTTCTTTTTTATTATATATCTTTTAGCTATGAACACACTCTTAAACCTGCGTGTTGGTTACACATAGCAGCGGATCTCATGAACAAAAATGGATGGAGGGATGAGGTATGGTCACGGGGTAGAAAGTTGTAATATCCAAAATCATGGAGTATAGATATTGAAATTCAGAATTTGAGGGGCCGCAGATGGAAGACGCTGCAAAAGAATTATTATCGTCGGTCTTTCACGTGAACATAAATGAATGATGATGATGGTCCTTTCGAAGTAATAAAATCGATGGGGTTTTGAGAGACATGAGGCTCTACATGATTGGCTCCTCCATGAGAACATGAGAAAAAGCCACGTTTCCAGAACAAGTCCTCGTGATAGGATTTCGTGCACTCATTATTAACATTAACATTAACATTAATTAAAAAAAAAAAACAAACTAAATGACGTGTTTTTTACTGTGCATCACGTTATTATAAAGTTGTATTCTCTTTTTTATTCTTTATTTTTTATGTGATTAAATTGATGATCAATTGTTTTTTATTTGTTAAGATAAAAAAACTGAAGCATAATTTAAATACTTTGGGTCAAAGTGGGGAACAAAAGGTGTCGGTTTCAAAGTTTGCATTAAAAATTTACTTTGATCCTAAATTTTTTGGTCTCTTTAGCTTTTGAAAAAAATAATTTTTATATATTTTTTTAATTGCTAATTTGATGAAAAGTTATTAGATTCTGGTTGGTAAGAAAAAAAAGTTTTACTTAACATTGATTATGGTTAAAAAATAAATTTTAATGTTAATACATTTTATTTCGGTGTTATTTTTTTAGATTTGGCCTCAAAATACATTTATTTTTTTTATTGTTTATAGGTGATTTGAATTAAAATAATAATTATTTCTCTTTTGAATGGGTGAGACCCACATCCCATGGATACCTCTGTATATATATATATATATACATAGGAAATGGTTTTCAGACAGCCTGCAATGTAAAATACAAGACAATGAACTGGTAGTGTTTAAACTAGATTAAGGTGTGATTCCTTGGGTGAGTAAAGTTTTTTGGTCAATTTATCAAATAGGAAAATTAATTTTGTGATCGATTTCAATATTTGGTTTCTAGAACTATCCATATTTTCTAGATTTATTATTTAAAATGCTAATCTTCTTCTTTTTCTTTAAATAACATAAAATAGACTATCTAAATTACTTATTATAATTTATATAGTAACTTATTAGCAGTATTGTTTCTTTATTTTCTTTTAGTATGGATTGTGAGATAATTGTACAGTGGATTACTACAATATAATTATTTGTATTTTTTTTTTGCTATTAAAAAATTATATGGTTACAATTACTCAACTTTATTTTTTTAATTTTATACTTGTGCATTATGTTAATATGATTTTAAGTCTTACAATTAATTCAATTCATATACGAATTAGAAACATCTCAGCATTAAATTAAAGGTCAACATTATAAAAATAAATTTAATTTTATAATTTAAAAAATAATTAAAACAAAAGGGACCAAAGTTAATACTTATTGAAAATAGCTTTTTTTGTGTGTTCATGGGCGCAAAAAACTATAGTTTGGTTTCCGTAGTTTTCAAATCTTTACATATTTAGTCCTTGTTGTTCTAGGATTTTATATTTTAATTTTAAACGTGGAAAGATCGGAGATAAATTCATCAAATAAAAAAGAGGAGAGAGAAAATGTTTGATTGATCCCATTTCAGTTATAAAAAGGAAAAATAATTTTTTGATTAATTTCATAATCAGAAACTATATATTATGTAATTATATTTGTTTTCTCAAAACTATCCATATTCTAAAATTGTATTATTTAAAATGTTAATCCTTTTTATCTTTAAATAATATAAAATATACTTTCTAAATTACTCATCATAATGTATATAGCAACTTATTAACACCATTTTTTCTTTTATTGTGAGATAATTGCATCATGGACTACTATAATGCAATGGTTTCTGTCTCTTTTTTTTCTTTTATTTTTCATAGAAAAATTATATAGTTACAATTTTTGATTTTTTTTTAATTTATCGTCCTATATTTTGTTGGCATGATTTTAAGTTTTTATAATTTTTTTTTAATTTGCATGCTTTAGCACATTCTTATTAGCGAGAAACTTCTTGAAATTAAATTAAAGGTTGATATTAAAAAACAAAAATTAATTTTAAAATTTTAAAAACAATTAAAACAACAATGACCAAAGTTAACACTTAAAAGACAACTGTTTTATTTTTGTTGTTTAGGTGCAAAAAACTATAGTTTGGTCCCTATAATTTTTTTTCCATGTTTGGTTTTTTTTTTTAGAATTTACATTTCAATTCTAAACTTTATTTTTTTATACCTTATTCTTTAGAAATTGAGATACGAGAGAAAGAATCATCGAAAACAAAGAAAGAATGAGAAAGTGTTTGATTGATCACATTTGGGTTAAAAAAATTATATTTTTGGTGTGAATAAATTTGTCTTGGGGAGGTTTCAATTGAGATGGTGTTTTTCATTAAACATGCCATAGTAAGTAATTTCTTAAGTAAAGTTATTTGGTCAATTTATCAAAAAAAAAATAAAATGGGATTGATCTCATAATAGAGATTATATATTATGTAGTTATATTTGGTTTCTCGGTACTATCCATATTTCCAAGATATATTATTTAAAATAATGATCTTCTTCTTTTTTTCTTTAAATAAAAATAAACTAAACTTTCTAAATTACTCATCATAATATATAATGAATATAGTAACTTATAGATTAACACTATCGTTTCTTTTATTATAGATTGTGAGATAATTGCATTGTGTGCCACTACAATGCAATTGTTTTTTTTTTTAATCATTGAAAAATTATATGATAACAGTAACTTTATTTTTTTTTCAAATTTATTTTCTATATTATATTAACATGATTTTAATTTTTACAATTTATTTGGATTTACATGCTCTAAGCATTTTCTTATTAGCAAGAAATATCTCGACATTAAATTAAAAATTGACATTAAAAAATATTATTTTATTTTATAATTTTAAAAATAATAAAAATTAAATTTAATACTAAAATCACCAATCATTTTTTTTTATTGTTCATGAGCATAAAAAATTATAGTTTGGTTTCTATAGTTTTTTATTTTTTTATGTTTAGATCTTGTTGTGCTGGGATTTTACATTTCAATCCTATACTGTTTTTTAATGTCCAATCCTTGTATATTGAGACATGAGACATGAGAGAGAAAATTAAAACAAAAAAGAGAGAGAAAATGTTTGATTAATTAGATTTTGGCTACAAAAAGACCTGTTTAAATATCAATTATTTTGTGGTCAATTTCATAATCAAAAACTATATATTATGTAGTTATATTTGGTTTCTCAAAACTATGCATATTTTCAAAATTTATTATTTAAAATGTTAATCTTTTTTATTTAAATAATATAGAATAGACTCTCTAAATTACTCATCAATAACTTACTAACACTATTATTTCTTTTATCTTGGATTGTGAGGTAATTGCATTTTGAACTACTAAATTGCAATTGTTTATGTCCTGTTGTTTTTGTCATTCAAGAATTATTTATATATAATTATTGATGTTTTATTCAATTCTATCCTTTTATATTACATTGACGTGATTTTAAGTTTTTTTTTAATTTAAATACTTTAAGCATATTCTTGTTAGCTAGAAACATATCAACATTAAATTAAGTGTCAATATTATAAAACATAATTTAATTTTATAATATAAATAAAAATTAAAACAACATGAACTAAATTTAACACTAAAAAAATATCTCTTTCTATTTATATATTTCATGGGTGTAAAAAACTACAGTTTGGTCTCTATAGGTTTTTATTTTTGGTTCTTGATAGTCTAGGATTTTATGTTTTAGTCCTAAGCTATAATTTTTTATGTTTTAAACCCTTGATGTTGAGAGAGAAAGTAATAAAAAAATAGTAAAGGAGAGAAAAATGTTAGAAAAATTATTTGTTTCCTGTAAAAAAAATCCATTTTGATGTTAATAAATTTGTTTTTGGAGAGGAAGTTCAATAAAAATGATGTTTTTCTTTGAACATACCATAAAAAAAAATAGACCTAGGTTTGTAAAGTTTGTTTAACAGGGAATTAGTTTAATTTATGAATCGTTTAATAGGGGTTTGTTTTGATTTGGGAATGATTTTTGATGTTTTTAAGGTGTTGTTTTTGTGTGTTTCTAAGTGAAAACAAGTTAAAAATGAGTTTTATGGCATCTAAAACTCGAACTTTAAATTTTTTACTATTAAAAATGATTGATATCTCAACTAAAAAATGATATTTTATCTATCTAAAGAGACCACTTGTTATTTGCCCAGGTAAACAACTTGTCATATGCTATAATTAAAAATAAAATAAATTAAGTATTCATCTAATTGTTAAAAATGCTTAGCTTTCGAAGAGGATGCAAGCCTAGACTTTTCTTATTTAAAGCCAAAAGCCTCTAGCCTTTTTTGTTAGATGCCCCATTATTATTATTTTTGAAAAAAAATCTAATAAAATTAATTTATTAAAATAATATTTAAGGGATTTTCTGATTTTCTCATTATTTTTTAAGCAAGTTGGAGCTTTTTATGATGATATTAATAAATTTTTTTATGAATAATTATGTTTTAACTCTCTCTCTCTCACACACATATATATATATATATAGATAATTTGCTAATTAATATTTAATGAGAATAAAATATGTATTTTGATTTTTTTATATTTTTCATAAATGTGCATAAAAATAACTAACTCATTTAATATTTTTTATTTTTTATTCAATCTCTCTTTCATTAGTATAAAAATTGTTTGCTTAAAAAATAATGATTCTAAAAAACGCATGTTTTCATCAAAATAAGAAATAAATACATGAATAAAAAATTATGATTTTAATTAAAAATATTAGAACTTGCCTTTTTAATTCAAACTATTATAATTCTTGTGAATATTTGTTTTTTTGTTGTTACTTTTATTTAATAAACCACTTTGCTAATAAAAGAGTCATTTTGTTGTAAAAAAAATATTATATGAATAAAAAAAGATAATTTTGATAAAAATAAATACATATTTTCTCTTGTAGTTTTTTCTATGAATATCTATTTTTTATTATTATATAATTAACTATAATATAAATTCCAAAAAGTGCTTTCTGACAGCTTGTGGGTGATATTGCTAATTACATCTAAATTATTTTTTAAAGTAATTACATCATATCAATGAAAAGTATTGCTCAAACTAACATATTTATATTTTTTTCAAAATATTTTATTATAAAAGTTATATTTTCCATAATTTATTTTTCATATTTTCTTAATAAAAAAGAAAAATTAGCCCGACTCTCCTAATTTTTTTCTTTCTCTTTTCTATTAACGCAATCACACCAAAATAACTCAAACAATAAATCCAACTACAAATTTAGGATTCTTTTCTAATTTCATGGAACCTATGAGTGCAAATAATGTAAACAAAACTTCAAAAGAATACAAAACCTTTACCTTCAAAGCATGCTACCTTTTGTCTTTCTTCGCATTAATGACCCACCGTCAAACATTATATACATATATATATATATATACATATATATATAATTTACAAAAACAAAATGGTCATAGACAAATGGAGCAGGAGTTCGTGGCGCTTTCTAAGCAAACCCATCAACACAGATCTCTCTTCACGATTGTTTCCAGACTAAATTGCTCTTGCAGGCTTGATTGTGTCCAACGTAAATCTCAACATCTTAATTTTTTTCAAATCAAAATGTTGAAAATTAGGATTTTATCTTATCTAAGAACGCGTTATAAGCTGTCAACAGAGAAGATGTAATCATTGCCTGGACAAGCTGGACTCCATTAAGTTTTAGCCACACTCCCAAATACAAGCTAAAACGATTGATTCGAAGAGAGGGAGAAGAAAAAAAGAAAGAGAAATCGAGACTAATACATTGATCTCGCAGCGTAAATGAATAATTTTGTATGCATAGCCCTCTTTTTTTTGGATAAATGTAACCGTATAAAAGAGAAATAAAGTGTATAAAACTTTCGAGGAGCATACCTCAAGAAATACGAAGGCTTATTATTCAGGTCAAACGGACCAAAAACAACTAAAAAAGTTAGAAAAAAACAAAATTGTGAAAAATAGACTGCCCAGACAAATAGCTTGTTAAACAGTCGACTGGTTTCTGAAAAACCCGAAAGCAATCAACCGATTGTTCATGCAAAAACCCAGAAAATAAAAAAAACCTAGGAGACGGTCGGCTGGTTCAAGGAAATCACAAAACTAGTTGACTGCTTTTGCAACACAATGAGCTAGAAAACTGGACCCAAAGAGCAGCAAAAGCAATGAAACCTCAAGGCATTGGAAGACGTTGGGAAGGCCTGATGGCAACTGAAATCTAATTCCTTGGTTCAACCTCAGTTAAATGAGACCAAATGAGCTAAAAACTCTCCTCATATACACTATCATATTTAAATATCTTGGTTAAATCTCAATTAAATAAGACCAAATGTGCTAAAAACTCTCCCACGTACACTATTAGTTTTAATAATTTTATTGATAAATTTTTTTCGGTATTTATACTCGTAATTTTTCAGTAAATATTTTACTGATAGGTTTACAGATAAAAATAAAAATAAAAAAACTCTTATCAATAATTTTTGGTATATTGGTGAGTTCTTCAATAGTAAATTTTCTAATACATTTATAGATAGACAGAGCACACAAAAGTTTTTTATTAGCTTCATTTCTTCAATATTTTTCTCAAGAAGTTTGCCAAATAACCGATAGAATATTGTATGCAATTTCATTGGTGTTTTTGTTTGCCATTGATATATCTGTTGGCAAATGTAATATATCACCAACAAAATACCATCTGTAATTCTATTGGAGAGTTAACAGTAGCAATAATATTTGTTGCAGCAATTTTTTACCAATTCTCTGGAATATACCGACGAGTGTGGTCTGTCGATAACTCCGTTAGTAATATATATATATATATATATTTAATAGAAGTAGAAAAATAAATAAAAATAAAATATAAAAAAATTAAAATAATATAAAAATTAAATATTTATTACATATTTAAATATTTATTTATTTGAATACAATAAATCTAAAATAGAGATGGCGCTGAAGAAGGAGGTTAGTCATTGTTGAGACCATGAGGCCAATAACAAGGAGCATATGAACTATCCATGTGTGATTTCATCACCATTACTACTTGGTATAGTTCTTCATAATCCCCAGTTAGTCGTCTCTCTATTTATCTTTCAAGCAACTGTTATATGTATCCTAGAAAGAAAAAATAAATTTATCAAATTAAAAGAAATTATAACTTAATAAAAAAAGGGTAAAAAACTAACATGCTACAAAATGCAAAGCTTAGCTATTCATAAATTTCTACATCCCTTTTTAGCGATCATCACTTTGCACGTGTTTCAACAAAATGTTATATCGAGCTTTGCTTGCATCCAAAAACCATAATCTATTGACACGACCAAAAGATTGATGTTTTCTCCTAAGTGTAGGAGTGTCGAAATAATAAATAACCTGACAAGACTAAAATCGAATCATAGTAAGGTTTCACTATATAAATTACAAATAATAAAAATAATAATAAGTTAAAGAGGACTTTGAGATATAAGATTAATATATTTATAAAAATTAGCAAACAAAAAAAGAAAGGAAAAAAAATCTTACATCCATTTCGAATGTGAAATGAATGAAACTAATCCATCAGTGTTCGTGGTAACAGA
This sequence comes from Populus ilicifolia, assembly GCA_015708895.1. Lineage (NCBI taxonomy): Eukaryota > Viridiplantae > Streptophyta > Magnoliopsida > Malpighiales > Salicaceae > Populus > Populus ilicifolia. Next base: position 274,700 of record SRLM01000270.1, read on the forward strand.
ATCATGAACACATCGGTACCAATTCTTTGCATCATATTGTGGCCGTCGAGTGAAACACAGATGCCACGTGTTGAATGTTACATTTTCTAAGATATACGGCGATCTAAAATCCTTCCAACCACTATGCTATTCTAGGTTAAAAGCATGATTTTTCCCGCATATTGTTTTGCTTTATTTTTCACCCCAATTCAAAAATCACACAACCTATCTATTACTAATGAAAAATAAAATTTTAATATTTGTAATAAAAAAATTATCTTGATTTTGATCTTATCTAGTTGCAATGTGATTCTCCCAAACTCTTATAAAAAGATTATTGTCAGCTTTCCCTTATTCAAATTTTCCTTTACAGTAAAAAATTTGTAAAAGAAAATTTTCAATAATTTTAATAAACTAACCATGTTAATATAATAAAAAAATATTTAAGTTAATGCTAATCTTAAACCTTGAAAATCATGCAATGACCTGTGGTTTCCATTCAAGATATTTGAAAACCTGGCTCTATTGAAACAATATAATTTTTATTGATGATTTAAAAGCTATTTTATTATTCTTGTAGCCTCAATGTTTGTAAACATGAAATTGTATCTGTTAAATAAAATTATTTTAAAAAAATTATTAAACATGTCACCGTGAAAACAAATCAAACTTACATTAAAAAGTCATCTTTCTACACAACCTCGTACTTACATGTAAATGGATCCCATTATGAAGGGATCCCCCTTGATATCTGACATGACTAAAAAATTGATATCTTCTTCCAAGTGCAGAAGTAATGAAGGAGTAAATAACCTGGCAAGACCGACGTTGAACCACGTGGAGGTTAATTGTACAAATTATAAATAATGATAATACAACAACAACAACAACAACAACAACAACAACAACAATAACAATAATAGTAATAATAATAATAAAGAAAAAGAAGAAGAAGAAGAAGATGAGAACTTTGAGATAGAATATTAATGTAAGGATTAAACAATGATAATAACAAATGTCAATGTTTGAGGATCCACTAATGGTATGTCAAACAAGTATAATATAAACTCTTATTATTCAATTGGAAACCACACACAAAGGAGGTTTCAATCAGATTATAGATTGTTAACATGATTATATTAGTCATCTTATTCGATTAATGCTAATACTTGTAAATCTTATCAAGTATTCATGATTATAACTTATGTTAACAATAAATCAAATTCCTTTCATAGCTCAAGTATCGGTTATACCATACAGTATGAGCTATGAAAGTGTCAAGTATTTGTTGTACCAAGTGTTATATAATATAAATCAAGATTAATCATTTAATAAGCAAAATATTAAAGAGTGAACAAGATAACAAATATAAAATATGTTAGTATCAAACATTAAAGTCCATATTAAGTTTACACTATACTTATTCTTACACCATTAGTGTAATCTTTTCACCATAACATAATAAACTTAGCTAGAAATAATAATAAAAAAATAAATGAAATAAGAATATAAATAAGATAAAAGTTAACTAAGTAAATAAAAGGAAATGAAAGGCATAAACTTGATATTAATGAAAGCAAAGCATAAACATTACAAAAAATACAAAGAGAGAAAACAAGAGCATGATCTTGATCTAGAAACCAAGATGCCTAAATGCATGGCAAATGCCTTCTTTTATAGGTTGAAATTGGGAACTATTGATTTGATGACTAATTGATGAGTGGGTGACCAACTCTTGACTTGGTGACAATCCTTATCTTCTCTGTCTGCCCAAAACGTCATTGATAACATCAAAATTGGAGCCACTTGAAATAAAAGTTGTAGGAAATTGTCTCATCTTTCTTGTGTAAAAAATTCAGGTTATTTAAATTTCTAGAACTCCATATATGGGTCAAACACTGAACAATGTTTGGGTTGGAAAACAAATTCGGACTTTTTTGTTATTGCTATAATTTGAACTTGAAAATGACCTTTCTAAATCTTGGGCTCCATATGAAAGTTGTAGGTCTATGTCTTACCTTTCCATCCATATAAAGTAGACCTAAATATGAGATCTAAAGCTCCATATATGACCCAATTACTGAACAATATTACGGTTTGGATTGCATCGACATCTCTTTTCTAAGTTTGGTAATCTCTTTGTCCTTTTAATTTTAGTTCTTAAATTCATCAATCAATCCTTTCATTTATGTGATAAGTCTGCATTTAAAATGAACATTTATGACAAATTAAAGGTATCTTATATTATTAGATATATTATTATAAAACATATTTTAGTTAAAGAGTTATTGATACTTCAAGTGCAAAATGATGACATAAATCCTTAATAAAAACTGCACTTTTAAGTACTCATCAATATTACAGCATCACATGACCCTGTGTTGTGAGTCGATAGTTGTTCTTCGTTGGCATCGAATGACTCATGGTTGTTAGCATCACAACTAGAAGAATTTGAAGCAATCTTGTCTTTACAACGTGTAATAGACTTTCTCAAAGGCATTTACATAGATTAATGAGAAAAAAATTAGAATAATTTAATTTCAAATAAAATTCTTATTTTCTAAGTGGTAATCTAATTAATCCTAAATTTAAAAAAAAATATAAATTAAAAAATTAAAATTAATCCTACACATTTAATTGAAATTGAACAACACAATTAGAAAAAATAACTAAAATTCTTCAAAATAATGAAAAATTATTTAAATAACCACCAAAATTCAACATAAAATTGAAAAAAAAATAATGACAAAAACATAAAAAAAATGTAAAGAAAAAAAGGAATGAAAAAATCTTATTTTTATGACGTGTTTAGTGTTGGCTGAGAATTAAAAAACAAAAAAAAAATGAAAAAGGATTCTTAAAAAACTCCAAAAAAAAATAAGGGGAAAAAAATACCTTTGGGTGAGAAGAGAAGATAATGCTTGATTTTGCCTCGGGTGTTGAACAAAAATAAGAAAATGAAGAAGAGAGAGGAAAAAAAAAGGATGAAAGAAGAACAATGAGGAAGATGAAACCTTATTTGTTGTGCTTGTGGTCTTTTATTTATGTTTTATTGATAAAATATTAAATATTAATATCTTTAAAATTTATGTTGGTGATTCTATTTGTGAAGTCAAGTTGAAAGTTTTAATTTACAAGAAAAATTCTAGAAACCCCTCTAAATATTACTGATGGCTTTTTTATTTTATCGGTGATTCTGTTTGTAAAAGATTAAATGGTCAATACTAAAAAAGAACATTAATTACCAATGCTTTGAAATTCTCATTTTGTTAGTGATTTTAATGGGGAATGTGTACCATAGTAAAAAACATCATTAATTATTAGTGTGTTGGTATTCTCATTCTATTAGTAATTTTGTCAATAAAAAAAATTAATTCTTAGCACCTTGAGAAATGAACAATTCCCATCATCTTTGGAATATACCAATAAAAATATTTTATCAATATATTCATTTATAATTAACACCATGAACAATGCCAGGAATAAGAGGAAAAATTCCCATTACCACTGGAATACACTGATGGACATATTCCATCAGTGTTTCTATCAGTATAAAATAGTGACTTATATTAGATTGTATCTATATTCCATATAGATCCATCCTATAAATACTTAAATTCACAATTGTATGCACAATAGAATAACACTAGTTCACATCATAATAATAAAACAAATATTTTCTTGTCATTCAATAATATATTAACATCAGTGTCATTACATTGAAGATAATTTTGTCCATAAATATTTCATTATAGTTTATGGCATTACAAATTCATGTTGTGAAAATTAATTAGAATTGTCTTTTTCTTTGTCAAATGACTCATCATTATTTTCATTGCAATCTTCTACATTGATTTCATTGTTATCATCATTTTTCTCGACTTTTATTTATCCATTGGAGTTCAAAACATCATTTAATTTCTCAGTGTCAACATCAACAAAAATATTATCGGTGATGCAAAACATTAAATTTTCTTCTAAGTTATTAGATAGAGTAACTCGATTTAGATCAACTAACTCAACAAGTTGAAAGACATTATCTTTCATAATTAATTCATCATTCTTATCTTAAATAACCTCGACATTACCCCTGAGTTTGGTTTTCACTAAGGATAACTAATTAACTCTTGAATGATCATTTCTATGGGAAGGAGTGTACATGTAATAAACTTGTTGGCATTACTTGATGAAAATAAAGCATCATCGATGTTGTACAGTCTAGCTTTGAATTAGTTTTGATCAAACAATGATGGAGATTTGCTTTGATTCCTTTATCAGTGGTGTCATATTAATTGTATTTGAATAAATAAAAAATTATATGTTGTTTGTTATGATATGGCAATTCAATTATCTCTTTTAACTTCCAATAATAGTCAACTTCAAATTCATTAGAAGTCGATCCCTTAGCACAAACCTCACTATTATATGTCTTTCTACCATGCCTTTATTCTTCAATATGAAACATATGTCCATTGAAAAAAAATACTCATTATAGCATTTCACCTTGCATTCAAGACCTATATTTAGTAAAGACCAAGTAACATTAATATTCATTCTTAATTGATAAATATAGTACATGAAGTACAACCATAAACATTTAATGAGAAATGTGTAATGACATTAAGTATCCTGAGAGATTAGAATAAATAAATAGTACTTCCATGTGTTCTGAATCTTGTGAAAAATTATTCATCTTATAATCAAAAGATTAGAGATTTAGTCTGCTATGAGTCTTGGGATAATAAATATTGATGATGTTGCCTTCAAGAAATTCTATAATGTATCATTTTATGATATTATAAGAGATAAATTATTTAAAAATAATGACATGTCAAGTAGTATACTGATTAGTACTCAAAAGTGCATTTTTATCATGGTTTTATATCATCATTTTGCACTTGAAGTATCAATAACTCATTAGCTAAAATACATTTTATAATAATCTATCTAATAATATAAGATACCTTTAATTTATGGTAAATGTCCATTTTAAATGCAAGCCTATCACATAAATAAAAGGATTGATTAATGACTTTAAGAACTTCAATTGTAAAGGCAAAGAGATGATCAAACTTAGAAAAGAGATGTCGGTGCAATCCAAACCGGAACACTATTCGGTAATTGGGTCATATTTGAAGCTACAGATCTCAAATTTAGGTTTACTTTATATGGATGGAAAGGTAAGATATAGGCCTATAACTTTTATATGGAGCCCAAGATCTAAAAAGACCATTTTTAAGTTCAAATTATTGCAACAATAAATAAATTCAATATGTCCTCCAGCCCGAGCACTGTTCAGTATTTTAGTCATATTTGGAGTTCTAGAAGTCAAAATGAGCTAAATGTTTTACACAAGAAAGCTGAGACAATTTCCTAAAACTTTCATGTTTTCAAGTGGCTTTGATTTTGACGTCATTAATGATATTTTGGGCAGACAAGAGAAGATAAAGATTGTCACCAAGTCAAGAGTTGGCTACCTACTTATCAATTAGTCATCAAATCAATAGTTTCCAATTTTGGCCTATAAAAGGAGGCATTTACCATGCATTTAGGCATCTTGGTGTCCAGAGCAAGATCATGCTCTTGTTTTCTCTCTTGTATTTTTTGTATTGCTTATGCTTTGTTTTCATTAATATTAAGTTTATGCTTTTCATTTCCTTTCCTTTACTTAGTTAATTTTTATCTTACTTATGTTCTTATTTTGTTTATCTATTTTTCTTTCTTTTATTATGTGTAGTTAAGTTTATTATGTCAAGGTGAAAAGGTTACACTAATGGTATAAGAATAAGTATGGTATAAACTTAATATGGACTTTAATGTTTGATAATAACATGTTTTATATTTGTTATCTTGTTTACTCTTTAATACTTTGCTTGTTAAATAATTAATCTTGATTTATATTGTATAAAAATTGGTACAACAAATACTTGACACTTTCATAGCCCATAATGTATGGTATAATCGACACCTGAGCTATAAAAGGAACTTGATTTGTTGTTAATATTAGTTATAATCATGAATGCTTGATGAAATTTACAAGTATTAGCATTAATTGAATAAGATGAGTAATGTAATCATGTTAACAATTTATAATATGATTGGAACCTCCTTTGGGTGTGGTTTCCAATTTAGTGGAATCTCTAACCTTGACATTTGTTATTATCATTGTTTAATCCTTACTTTAATATTTCATTTCAAAGTTCTCATCTTCTTTATTATTATTATTATTATTATTATTATTATTGTTGTTGTTGTTATTACTATTATTGTTGTTGTTGTTATATTATTGTTATTTATAATTTGTACAATAACCTCCCTGTGGTTCGACCCCGGTCTTGCTGGGTTATTTATTACTTCGACACTCCTGCACTTGAGAGAAGACATCAATCTTTTCGTCGTGTCATATACTTATTGAATAAAAAGTTTTAGTTCATCATAGTAAAATAACATATAATTATGTACCTATCTGAATTCTATTTTAGACAAATATCTTTCATTTACAATATTTCTTGGTACATATCTGTAACATCTCTCGATTTGGGATAAAAACAACAATAAAAAATAAGGTAGTTAGTGTTTTTTATATGTTTATTCATGTTTTTCGTATTAAAGTTTATCAAAATTTCAATGGAGTCTCTCCTATACTAGAAAGTCCCATGCTATCGACATTTAACCTGTTTACACTTTAAATGACCCTCATCTCTTAACTCAATCCCAACCCAATCTTCCTGGGTTTCAATCCCACAAACATCATTATATATATCAAGTACAATATTTATGATATACAGTATATAATAAATATCATCATGGATGAATAAAAATATAAATACGTATACATGGAACGTGGTTATATGAACTACAAAGTTAAGTTCATTTAATCAAACTTAAACATTAATTACACAAATTAAGTTATACAAATAGTTTTATGTTTACAAAATACAAAGGTATACTCCCTATAACCTAGATTACAAGAAGTGAACATAAGTTATGATCTACTCCTGTCATGCATGCGATACTTCGGAAACAAGATACATATTATTAAAACACAAATATCATAATAAATATAACAACATAAATATCTAATAATTTAAAAGGGGTAACATGCATTCATATTTTGTTCACTTCTCCTTTTTGGCTTTCATTAGAATCTCTTTCTTGTTCAACTAATACAAACTGTTTCCACTCCATTATCAACCTTTATTTTCAGATTTTATAAGATCAATCATGATCATTTCTGCTACTCATTACCAATACCAATTTCACTAGTATCATCATCATCATGCTATAGGAGTCAATGCAAGGTGATCCCCTTACCCGGGATCCTAACATATACTAAATATAGCCAGTCAATACATGGTTCATCTCTTTACCTAAGATCCTAACATACACTAAATATATACTAGTCAATACATGGTTGATCCCTTTATGTTAGATCCTAACATAAACTAAATGTTTATTAGCCAATACATGTTTGACCCCCTTATCCGAAATTCTAACATACATTAAATATATGCTAGTCCAAACATGGTGATCCCCTTGTCCGGGATCCTAACATACGCTAATTGTATGCCAGTTCACGCCCTAAATCACATTTCTTATATTTCTATTATCAGCGATAATTTCATTACTTGACAATTTACATAACAATCATTCACCTAATATCTAATATTCTATAATTCTCATTTCACATTGCTAACATATTAAATCATAGAATTTAACTAGAAAATATAGGTGTGATTTACCTATCTGTAATAAAAGATTTATTCGTGTTCCCCTACTGTTGTTGCCCTATTCCTGTGGTCCCTTCTATAAATCACAAGTTTATGTCCTGAATTTTCCTCATTCAATGATATGTTTTACATTAACCATATCAACAATCAATAAGTCTTTCTTTCAATTATTTCTTAATATTTGAACTGTTACTATTTAGACATTAGATTGTTACTATCTAACATCTCCTCAGATTTTTAATTATATCTAAAGTTATAGAACTTCATTTCAAGTGAGATTGATCTTATTAGAAAGCTAAGACATGAGGTTATAATTCTTTAAGGAAGAAGAACCTAATTTTGCTTATAAGACAATTAAAATTGCTTATTAATAAACATTAGATTGTTACTGTTTTGATATTGAATTGTTATTATCCAACCTCTCCTTAGATTTTTAGCTATATCTAGAGTTATAAAACTCAATTTCAAGTGAGATTGGTCTTGTTGAAAAGCTAAGACATGAGGCTAAAAGTTCTCTAAAGGAAGGAGAATTCAATTTTGCCTCTAAGACAATCAAAATTGTTCATCAATAAACATTGGATTGTCACTGTCTAACTGTTACTGCCTTGATATTAAACTGTTATTGTCTAGCCTCTCCTCAAATTTTTAATTATATCTAGAGTTATAAAATTCCATTTCAAGCAAGATTGGTCTTGTTGGAAAGATAAGACATGAAGCTATAAGTTATTTGAGAAAGAAGAACCCAGTTCTGCTTATAAAATAATTAAAATTACTCATCAATAAATATTGGATTGTTACTATGTAATTATTACTGTTTTAATATTGAACTGTTATTGTCTGATCTCTTCTTATATTTTTAACTACATCTAGAGTTATAAAACTTCATTTCAAGCGAGATTGATCTCGTTGAAAAGCTAAGACAGGAGGCTGTAAATTCTCTGAAGGAATGAGAACCCGGTTTTGTCTCTATGATAGTCAAAATTGCTCATTAATAAATATTAGACTATTATTGTTTAACTATTATTGCCTTGATATTAAACTGTTCCTGTCTGATCTCTTTTTAGATTTTTAACTAGTTATAAAACTTCATTTCAAGCGAGATTGATCTAGTTAGAAAGATAAGACATGAAGCTATAAATTATTTAAGGAAGGAGAACCCAGTTCTGCCTCTTAGATAATTAAAATTGCTCATCAATAAATATTGGATTGTTACTCTCTAATGATTATAGTCTTAATATTAAATTATTACTGTCTGACCTCTTCTTAGATTTTTAACTATATCTAGAGTTATAAAACTTCATTCAAGCAAGATTAGTCTTGTTGAAAAGCTAAGACACAAGGCTACAAGTTTTATAAAGGAATAAGAACCCAGTTCCACCTCTAAGACAGTTAAAATTGCTCATCAACAAACAATGAACTGTTATTGTCTAACCTCTCCTCAGAGTTTTAACTATATCTAGAATTATAGAACTCCATTTCAAATAAGATTGGTCTTATTTACAAAATAAGATACGAGGCTACAAGTTATCTGAGGAAAGAGAACATAGTACTGCCTCTAAAATAGTCAAAATTGCTCATCAATAAACATTGGATTGTTACTGTCCAACTGTTACTACCTTGATATTAAATTGTTATTGTCCAACCTGTCCTTAGATTTTTAACTAGTTATAAAAATCCATTTCAAGCAAGATTGGTCTTGTTGGAAAGTTAAGACACGAGGCTACAAGTTCTTTGAAGGAAAGAAAACCCAATTCAATCTCTAAGATAGTAAAAAAATGCTCATCAACAAACATTATATATTGCCTTACAGGGTTTATCATTACCTAATCTTGGTTGATGACCCATAACTGGAGTTCTATAACTTTAAATTGAGCAAAATAATTTCCTTAGTTAGTTATATACAAGCTTCAATTCATAATTGACTTTATAATGACTCATAATACCATGTTTAGAACATTTTACTCGGTAAGAATTAAGGTTCAATCTTTGACTCAATCATTTTCTTTCAAATGACAACCGAAGATTAGTATTTAAAAGTGCATTTTTTTATCAAGATTTTATGTCATCATTTTGCATTTGAAGTATCAATAACTCTTTAATTAAAGCATGTTTTATAATAATATATCTAATAATATAAGATACCTTTAATTTATAATGCAGGCCTACCATATAAATAAAAGATTGATTGATGAATTTAAGAACAAAAATTGAAAGGACAAAGAGATGACCAAACTTAGAAAAGAGATATTGGTGCATTCCAAACCAGAACACTGTTCGGTATTTGGATCATATCTGAAGTTCTAGATCTTAGATTTAAGTCTACTTTATATGGATGGAAAGGTAAGACATATGCCTGTAACTTTCATATATAGCCCAAGACTTAAAAAGGTCATTTTCAAGTCCAAATTATAGGAACAATAAAGAAGTCTGAATCTATCTTCCAACTCGAGCACTGTTCAGTGTTTGACCAATATCTAGAGTTCTAGAAGTCCAAATGACCTGAATTTTTATACAAGAAAGTTGAGACTATTTTCTACAACTTTTATGTTATAAGTGGCTTCAATTTTGATGTTATCAATGTCGTTTTGGGCAGACAAGAGAAGATAAAAATTGTCACCAAGTCAAGAGTAGGTCACCCACTCATCAATTAGTCATCAAATCAATAGTTTCCAATTTCAGCCTATAAAAGGAGGCATTTGCCATGCATTTAGGCATCTTGGTTTCTAGATCAAGATCATGCTTTTGTTTTCTCTCTTTGTATTTTTTGTAATGTTTATGCTTTGCTTTCATTAATATCAAGTTTATGCCTTTCATTTCCTTTCATTTACTTAGTTAACTCTTATCTTATTTATGTTCTTATTTTGTTTATTTATTTTTCTTTTTATCATTATATTTAGCTATGTTTATTATGTCAAGGTGAAAAGGTTACATTAATGGTGTAAGAATAAGTATAGTGTAAACTCAATATGGACTTTAATGTTTGATACTAACATGTTTTGTATTTGTTATCTTGTTCACTCTTTAATACTTTGCTTGTTAAATAACTAATCTTGATTGATGTTGTATAACACTTAACACAACAAATGCTTGACACTTTCATAGCCTATACTGTATGGTATAACCGACACCTGAGCTATGAAAGGAACTTGATTTGTTGTTAACATAAGTTATAATCATGAATGCTTGACGAGATTTACAAGTATTAGCATTAATCAAATAAGATAACTAATGTAATCATGTTAACAATTGAATAATAAGAGTTTATACTATACATGTTTGACATACCATTAGTGGAACCTCAAACCTTGACATTTGTTATTATCATTGTTTAATCCTTGCATTAATATTCCATCTCAAAGTTCTCATCATCTTCTTCTTCTCTTTTTTCTTTACTATTATTATTATTATTATTATTATTATTATTGCTACTAATATTATTGTTGTTGTTATTGTTACTATTGTTGTTGTTGTTTATAATTTGTATAATTAACCTCCTTATGGTTTGACCCCGGTCTTGCCAGGTTATTTATTACTTCGACATTCCTGCATTTAGGAGAAGACATCAATTTTTTAGTAGTGTTAGCCGACCCTCCCCTTTTCTCTTCTTGTTAAAATTTTCTTGTTAATCCCTTATCCACCGATGTTTATTCTACCTATAACCCTCAATTTTAGATGGGTTCTTAAAATTTTGATATTTCTCACTTGATTTGAAAAAATAGACACAAAACTCCCTCTTTTCTTTCTTTACAATTGCTGTAAATTTTTGGTGAGAAAACAAGTATTTATGGTTTATAATTATTCTTATTTGTATTTAAACCCTACTTTATTTAAGTGTATCATTTTTCCCCCACATCTTTTTTTCTTCTTGTAATTAAGTTATATCTCTTTTCTTTTTTTATAATTCCACCCCATAACTTTTAGATTATTTAATCCAACCTTGATTTTTTTTCAAGGTTTATAGTGTCACACGTAGACATCGTGGTGACCAAATAATTTTTTTTAATTATCTATGAAACAAAGAATGGATTTTTGCCATCTCATTCTTTAAAGAATTATCTAGTTCAAAGAGTCACCACCTAGTATTATAGTCATTAGACACCTTAATCAGTCAATAAAGATTCTATGTTATGGGACTGGTTACATGAAAGGGAAGTTGTTATCACTTATTAAGTGTCTTACCTAAGGTAACTTGATAATAATTTATTCTTTTTTTCTTCCTATCATGTTCTTAGGTTTTGTGTCTTGGAACGAAGATCTTGTCTTGTAAATGGCCTTGGGATGAAGATCTTGCTCGATTGCCACTAGATGAAGCTTCTGTTCTTAGTTTTCCCTTTTGCTTCCTGATTAGTACTCAAAAGTGCATTTTTATCATGGTTTTATATTATCATTTTTATCATTGAGCCTAAGATCTAAAAAGGTCATTTTCAAGTCCAAATTGTTGAAACAACAAAGAAGCCCGAATCTATCCTCCATCCCGACCATTGTTCAGTATTTTGGCCATATCTAGAGTTCTAGAAGTTAAAATAAGCTGAATGTTTTACACAAGAAAGCTGAGACAATTTCCTAGAACTTTCATGTTTTCAAGTGACTCTAATTTTGACGTCAACAATGACGTTTTGGGCAGATAAGAGAACATAAGGATTGCCACCAAGTCAAGGGTTGGCCATCTACTCATCAATTAGTCATCAAATCAATAGTTCCCAATTTTGGCCTATAAAAGAAGGCATTTGCCATGTATTTAGGCATCTTGGTTTCTAGATCAAGATCATGCTCTTGTTTTCTCTCTTTGTATTCTTTATGCTTTGTTTTCATTAATATCAAGTTTATGCCTTTCATTTCCTTTGCTTTGCTTTGTTAACTCTTATCTCATTTATGTTCTTATTTTGTTTATCTCTTTTTCTTTATTTCATTATGTCTAGCTAAGTTAATTATGTCAAGGTGAAAAGGATACACTAATAGTGTAAGAATAAGTATGGTATAAACTTAATATGAGTTTTAATGTTTGATACTAACATGTTTTATATTTGTTATCTTGTTCACTCTTTAATACTTTGCTTGTTAAATGATTAATCTTGATTTATGTTGGATAACAATTGGTATAACAAATGCTTGGCATTTTCATAGCTCATAATATATGGTATAACCGACACTTGAGCTATGAAAGGAACTTGATTTGTTGTTAACATAAATTATAATCATCAATGCTTGATGAAATTTACAAGTATTAGCATTAATTGAATAAGATAACTAATATAATCATGTTAACAATCTATAATATGATTGGAACCTCCTTTATATGTGGATTCCAATTGAACTATAAGAGTTCATACTATACTTGTTTGACATACCATTAGTGTAACCTCTAACCTTGACATTTATTATTATCATTGTTTAATCCTTACTTTAATATTTTATCTCAAAGTTCTCTTCTTCTTCTTTTTCTTTATTATTGTTACTATTATTATTAGTATTATTACTACTACTATTATTAGTACTATTATTGTTGTTGTTGTTGTTGTATTATTATTATTGTTATTTATAATCTGTACAATAACTTCTCTGTGGTTCGACCCCAGTCTTGCCAGGTTATTTATTACTTCGACACTCCTACACTTGGGAGAAGACATCAATCTTTTTGTCGTGTCAAGTTTTTGGCGCCGTTGTCGGGGAGGTAAGTTTTGTATAAATTATAATATTTATTTTATTTTCTCTTTTCACTTTTCTTGTATATAACTTTGTTTCTTTTTTCTTGTTTCTTCTTCTTTTGTTTTCTTTTTCCATTTATTCTATTCCTACATATGCATGAGAGTGTGGTCATGTATATCAAATGGTAGACTTTGTAGGGTATTCTCATCATTTTTAGAAAATATGGCTGAAGAAAATAATCAATCACTTGATAAAGAGAATAATGAGAATAACCGTGCTAGAACACTTAGAGACCACATGAATCCAAGAAGAACAAGTGCACCATCATGTATAGTTTTTCCTCCCGATGCATCTCATTTTAATTTTAAGCCAGACATTATTCAACTTTTACCTTTTTTTCATGGTTTTGAATTGGAAAATCCATACTTGCATTTAAGGGAATTTGAGGACGTTTGCAACACATATAATAATTTAAATTATAGCATGAACACCATTAGATTAAAGTTTTTTCCTTTTTCATTAAAAGATAAAGCTAAAACATGGCTACAAAATCTGAGACCAGGATCCATTCGTGCTTGGGATGAAATGCAACAACAGTTTTTAAAGAAGTTTTTCCCATCTTATAGAACAAATTCTTTCAAAAGACAAATCAACATTTTCACTCAAAAAACCAGGGGAAACATTTTACTAATGTTGGGATAGGTATCGAGACTTGCTTAGTACTTACCCTCATCATGGTTTTGAAACATGGAGATTGGTTTCATATTTTTATGAAGGGTTAATACCTAAAGATAGGCAATTGGTTGAATTGATGTGCAATGAAACTTTTGAAGACAAAGACCCTAATGAAGTAATGAAGTACTTAGACTTGTTATGTGAAAATGCTCAAAATTGGTACCTCGCAGGTACTTATGAGGCACCGAGTAAAACTCAACCTCATATATCTAGTGGAGGTATATACAACCTTAGGGAAGATCATGACCTTCAAGCTAAGTTTGTATCTTTAGCTAGAAAAGTCGAGACACTAGAATTGAAAAGCAGTGGTCAATTAAAATCTGTTGAAAACATTACATGTCAAATATGTGAAACAAATGAACACTCAACCAATAACTGTCCAACCTTGCCTTCTTTTAAGGAATGTCTCCATGAACAAGCTCATGTTTTAAACAGTTTCCAAAGGGCCAACCATAACCCATACTCACTAACATACAACCCTGGTTGGAGAAATCACCTAAATGTTAATTGGAAGAGTGAGAATAACAATGCACAAACTTCACAACCACCATTTCAAGCACACCATAATTTCTAAAATTTTCATGGATATGCACCTCCTTATTCTCCACCTTCTACAAGAAGTTTTGAGTAAACTTTGTGTGCATTTATTAAAAAGCAAGAGACAATCAACACTCAACTTGCTCAAAGCATAACAGATTTTAAAGATACTCTTGCAAAATTCACATGTGCTTTCAGTTTTCAAGAGAAAGATAAGTTTCCATCTCAACTACAACAAAATTTCAAGGAGCAATACAATGCAAATGCAAGTAGTTATGGAAGTCAACACATAGATCAAGTCAAATCAGTCATCACTTTTCACAGTGGTAAGGTTATTAAAAAAACCCACTCTTGAACCTTGTGAGAAAGATGATGAGTCAATCTCTAAGGGTAAGGAAGGGGTTCAATCTGAATATTGCGAGGAAAAGACTGATTCCTTGCCAGCACTTCCATTTCCTCATGCCATGACCAATCAGGAAGAAATCGAGGATGAAAAAGGCACCGAAAATATTGATGCGGATCTTTTATCAAAAGCGACAACATATTCAACACCTGATATCACACCAATCGATGATTATTTTCCTGATGAATCTCTACTTTCTCTTAGTTCAATGCCTTGGTTTGCTAAAAATATCAATTTTCTTGCTTCAGGATTTTTGCCAGCTCACTGGAGTATCGAAGACAAAAGAAAATTTTTGAGCGACGTGCAAAAATTTTATTGGGATGACCCTTACTTATTCAATTATTGTCCTGATCAAATATTTCAAAGATGCATTCCCGACAATGAGGTAAGTAATGTTATTAAATTTTATCACTCTAAGACACGTGGGGATCATTTCTCATAAAAAAAAAGATTCTAAAAATCTTACAGAGTGGATTTCACTGGCCCACCATATTCAATGAGTCACTTGCATTCCATAAAAACTATGAAAATTATCAAAAGGTGGGATTTATTTCAAAACACAGAGAGTCTTTAGATAATCTTCTTTTGACTCTTAAGTCTCATCATAGTCGAGATAAGCATCGTGTAATTCATGACTTATATTTTGATAAAGAATATGCTGGTATAGTCTCGAGAATCTGACTAAAAATGACCCTGTTTGCCAGTTTTTAAGAAAATTGGATGGGAAGCCTATCCCTGACCCATAAAGGGCGTTTAAGCCGTTCTTGGACGTAAAACCAAAGGAAGATGTGAGCCACAATCACAACTACTTGTATATACACATGCTTTTTGTGTCTTTTGGTTTTATTATTGTGTTTTATTGTTTCTTATATTTTTCAGTGTGTTTCAGGTTTGTCAGTGTTTGTTATTTCAGGTGATATCTTCTATACTCTATCTTTCTACCTTTAAACATTGAGGACAATGTCTTGTTTTAGTTGGGGGGAGAGGGTAGTAGCTTAAAAAACAACAACTATGTTTTCTATTTCATAAAGCATGTGCAAAATGGTTGTTACTATGATGGCAGAGTAAGAAGAATCTTTTATAACTCTTGAGACGCATCTTAGTAATCATTCGTAATAAGGTCTATCATAATACTTCTTGAAATATTCAGATTTACAAACTCTTGCATTGTTATCACTTAAGTCTACTTGTATACTTATTTAACACGTATTCTTAAACCTTAATACACACACACACTTCAACATATGATTGTGGGTTGCATATTGGATTATTACATTATTTATGTTCTTTTGTTAAAGGTAACAACTAAGGGAAACAAATAGTATATAATTAAAATAAACAAAAAAAATGAGAGAAAAAGAAAAAAATGAATGATAATAATAAAAATATAGATAAGTTTGGTTTTGTAGTCTCCCTAACCTAAGCAATTAAGCCCGAAGGTTAATTGCCCTAAAGTCAACTGACTTGGGAGCTATTGGCCCAATGCTTGTTACATGGGTTAAGGAGAAAAGCTTAAGGGAATCAAACATTACACTATCTACATATCAGTATCTGCGACCCAAGTTACTAAGCTCGTAGTTGTGTCTTAACACCTAATGCCCTAAGACCAACTGGTCTGGGAGTCATTAGCTGAAAGCTCGTTACATGAGTTAAAGATGCATGATGTTTTAAATTAT